>CM055894.1:76628383-76983383 GCA_029582155.1 Panopea generosa | reverse complement strand
TCATATCACCGGAAATCAAAAAATAAAGTTATTTATAAAAAATAATATTGACCATTTTATAAAGAAAAAAACGGCGAGAATCGTCCAAAAAATACGTACCCGACAGAGGGGCGCTGTTAAATGACTGATAAATATACTTGTACGGTTTGTTGAGGGATTGCCCACCCCGACCCTCACATACCTATTACGGGGTGATTAAATGGATCACTCACGCACTACGTTAAATTAGTTGCTTATTTAATGAATTAGTCCTAGTTATCTGGGTGTAACAAATATAACGATGTAGTGTAACGGAAAGATGACGAAAACACTCGCCAATAAGGGTAAGGATTATTTGGACGATTCATAAACAGTTAAAAAAAGATGTGGTTTCTAGACACTTAAAACATATTTAAAGAATCTAATTTCTTTTGTGTGGCACAAATGCGGCCACATAAGTAACACGCTGTGCACATAAGAAGCCAATTACATAACTCTAAAGGTACTTAAGGCAACCCAACGACGCTTGGTATACGGGTTAAGGGTAATGTGCGGAAGTGCAGAGCTAAAGTCATAACTTTATCTTTTAGCTTTGTAGAATATTTATATCCCTTTTGTATTTTATTTGTTTTATTTTCTCGTGTTCGGAACACATCATCAAAGGTATCAACACGACTTGGAACAATAAAATAGAGCAATGGATAAAAGTGCAAAGAAAAACGTCAATGATACTATCTTGAATAATAAAGTTAATTCCACATTTGTACTTTATTTATTATCCTGTTTATTCATTTAGACGTATGAAAGGAAATCCAACGATAGTTGGACCGTGGATAGAGGGTAATGGGTGAAAGTGCAACATGCACCATTCAAGCAGCTGATCAAGTGAGGAGGGCATCAATCAGTTTTACCCCGATATTCTAAATTTCCCCGTGAGTTACAATTATTTATAATAAAAAGCATATACTTAACGCAACAGTAAACCCGCCACTTTCGTATTTTCAGTAGTAAGCAAGAAATCAGAGCTGTTTAAAGCGGTTGGGCAATTGTTTTGGTTAAAAATGGACAAACTGTCATATTTCTTGGTGCATATGGGAACATTGGAATATTTTCACGAATTCTGCCAAGTTTGGATGACATTGGGAACTGTTTGATGATGCAATAACAGTTTAAAGATGCATAGGATACACTGCAACAAATGGGCAGGATTGTCAAAAATGAAGGTCAAACCATCGAAATTGTGAAAAAGCAACCTGGTCAACCCCATGTTTTTTTTCTGCATAATTGGACTAACAGAGGACTATTTATGGGAACAAGGCACTTTTAGAACCATTGGTAATGTATCCAATGTTCCAGAAGTGCATGTCTCTATATGTAGAACAGTACAATATTAATTGTTGTGTGAGACGTTAACGGACAGTTATGTACTGAGTTTACATAAGGCGATTATGAACGTCTATACAAAAAATACAGTGGATATCTGTTTAACATGTCCGGTGGCGGGTTAGCTGTTCCGTTCAGTATATATCTAAACGATGAAAATATGAAATTAAAATACCCTAGCATGTGTTTCTATTTTATAAAGGGGACCGTAATTATTGTAAAAGTTTAAAAAAGCACCATATCTCAAATAACTGTAGCTAATTTTTTGATTAATTTTGTACATATATTTGTATACGTATTTATATTTTAATCAAAGAGTTTTTCAAAACATTGCTTAAAAAACTTAAAAAAAATATATGTATGAAGTAATTATATTTCATGTTCAATCAATTTGCTTGCAATGCTAAAAATGTTTTTTATTTTATTTTGTTTAGCTATTGTTTTTCGTAAATAACATGTAAATGTATCATAAGAGGGCCCCAAGGAAGATTAATTTCAAACTAATTGGGCTACCCTCTTAAAATAAAGACTTCCATTCCAGACTTCCATTCAATTCAATTTCAATGTTTGACAAAAAAAAATAAAGAATATTTTATTTTTATCAGCAAAATCGGTATGAAAAACATAATTAAATCTTTTTTAGAATATCAAAGAAATCCTGATTTCACTTGTTTTATAAACACTGTAAGCTTAAATATGATGATGCTTCAGATAGATATAGTTTTTATATGTGAAAGTGACTAAAATAAATTTCATTACGTTGTATCGGAGTTTCATATAGTAATACTTGTAAAGTAATATGTCCATATACTATACGGTTCGCATGTGTAAATATTGTTTTTATATGTGAAAATGACTAGAATTAATTTCATTACGTTGTATCAGAGTTTCAGATAGTAATACTTGTAAAGTAATATGTCCATATACTATACGGTTCGCATGTGTAAATATTGATTTTATATGTAAAAATGACTAAAATGAATTTCAATACGAAGTATCGGAGTTTCATATAGTAATACTTGTAAAGTAATATGTCCATATACTATAAGGTTCGCATGTGTAAATATTGATTTTATATGTAAAAATGACTAAAATGAATTTCAATACGAAGTATCGGAGTTTCAAACAGTAATACTTGTAAAGTAATATGTCCATATACTATACGGTTCGCATGTGTAAATATTGATTTTATATGTAAAAATGACTAAAATGAATTTCAATACGAAGTATCAGAGTTTCAAACAGTAATACTTGTAAAGTAATATGTCCATATACTATACGGTTCGCATGTGTAAATATTGATTTTATATGTAAACATGACTAAAATGAATTTCAATACGAAGTATCGGAGTTTCAGACAGTTATAGTTGTAAAGTAATATGTCCATATACTATACGGTTCGCATGTGTAAACATTGATTTTATATGTGAAAATGACTAAAATGAATTTCAATACGAAGTATCGGAGTTTCAGACAGTAATACTTGTAAAGTAATATGTCCATATACTATACGGTTCGCATGTGTAAATATTGATTTTATATGTAAAAATGACTAAAATGAATTTCAATGCGAAGTATCGGAGTTTCAGACAGTAATACTTGTAAAGTAATATGTCCATATACTATACGGTTCGCATGTGTAAATATTGATTTTATATGTGAAAATGACTAAAATGAATTTCAATGCGAAGTATCGGAGTTTCAGACAGTAATACTTGTAAAGTAATATGTCCATATACTATACGGTTCGCATGTGTAAATATTGATTTTATATGTGAAAATGACTAAAATGAATTTCAATACGAAGTATCGGAGTTTCATATAGTTATACTTGTAAAGTAATATGTCCATATACTATACGGTTCGCATGTGTAAACATTGATTTTATATGTAAAAATGACTCAAATGAATTTCACAACGAATTATCGGAGTTTCAGATAGTAATACTTGTAAAGTAATATGTCCATATACTATACGGTTCGCATGTGTAAATATTGATTTTATATGTGAAAATGACTAAAATAAATTTCAATACGAAGTATCGGAGTTTCAAACAGTTATACTTGTAAAGTAATATGTCCATATACTATACGGTTCGCATGTGTAAACATTGATTTTATATGTGAAAATGACTCAAATGAATTTCACAACGAATTATCGGAGTTTCAGACAGTAATACTTGTAAAGTAATATGTCCATATACTATACGGTTGGCATGTGTAAACATTGATTTTATATGTGAAAATGACTCAAATGAATTTCAATACGAAGTATCGGAGTTTCAGAAAGTTATACTTGTAAAGTCATGTGTTCATATCCTATACGGTTCGCAGGTGTAAATATTGATTTTATATGAGAAGGTGACTAAAATAAATTTCATTGCAAAGTATCGGAGTTTCAGATGGTAATACTTAGAGATTGATAGTTCCATCTGGTTGTAAGCTAATAGTTTAATTATTTATTAAATAAACCCTCCGTCACGGTTTGAGTTATGTCTTTGAGCAAGACACGTTTTCCGCATATGCTTAGTACTGGTTCTACCCAGGAAGACTTCGAGCGTGAGTTGTCTAAGTTGTAAGAATTTGTTTCACAATTGAAGTTAAATAAATAAGTTTAAAGTAATCAAATAACATTTGTTTCACCGTATGTGCTCCTTTAATATAAATAACTCAATTTGTGCATGTAACATTTCCATAGTTAGTAATGTATACATAGCATTCATGTATAAAAATACAGGGTGTTTACCTTGTTGTTGTTGTTGTTGTTGTTGTTGTTGTTGTTGCTGCATAAATCAGTTTTTTTTCTTGGTTCAATCATTGTGAATGTTTATAAACTTTCTATTGTTTATCTTATGCAAGATAGTTGATGACAGTGGTGTTGAAATAAAATATATCTATCTAATAAAGAAATAATTGAATAAAAGTTTTATGTAATTAGAGCTTGGCGTTGTTTATTATATTGTATTATTGTTTTGAATTGCTCACGGCTTAAATATTCTTTTGTTATTATTGTTATTGTGTTACTTGCACAGAACAGTGGAATGTAATGGCAATTTGTGTGTGTATGTATTGTTGTTGGCTGTTCTTCTATCTTGTATTTTTTGAATGGGGTTTATCGCCATTTTCAACATATTTCAGGTTATATATATTGCATATCCAGTTTTACTGGTAGAGGTAGAACTCAGAGTGAGTAGAACCACCGTCCTTCCGCAAGTAACTGGCAAACTTTCTCACATAAAGTTTTTGGAGCGATCGGGACTCGAACCTACAACCTTAGCTGTGAGAGGTAAGCGATCTTAAGACGGCGGTATAATCTAATAATTATTGAAATATTGGTTCTTAATTTCAATTCGTGAGAAAGTTTGCGGAACGACGATGGTTCTACTCAGATTCATTCTGAGGTCTTCCTCTACCAATAAAAACTTGATATGCTAAATATTCATTTGCGTTTATCTTTGGCTATCTTTCTATATTAATAACCTGTCAGGTGTAATCTAACACATGTTATACGTATTAAATATGAAATAATAAGGCACATGTACTCTCTTGTACTAACTGTTGTGACATTACTCCTTTGCCGAGTGATATGGTGTTCCGTACCAAGTCAATTTGCCTTTCACCGCTGATGTCTTGAGAGTGTTCCAATTTTGGTCCCAATACATTATCTAGGAAAGTAGTTTATACTTATTTATTTTACTTCGACTGTGAAACAAGTTCGTTCAACTCAGACAAATCACGCTCGAACACTTCCTGATTAGAACCAGTTCTAAACATATGCGGAAAAGTATCTTGCTCAAGGACACCACACATAGCCTTGGCGGAGGATCGAACGACCCTCCGATCTGATCAGTGCTCTACCACTGGACCACGCGAATTAAGAAATCTGGTTGTTACATGCAGAAGAACGATTTCTAAGATTCAAGTCACCCTCTTCCAATAAAACTGGAACTGCAATATGTTATAGTGAAGTCTACATCTCATTTGAAATATTTCAAAATTCTTTAAAATAAATCCAAATTAGGTTCCACGTATTATTAGGTCAACTGTCAACCTCCGAGAGCCATGTATATGTTGAGGTTTCTGTCATCTTTGTTATTGTGGTTAAGTTATGATCTCAAGCCCCTGTGTTGTCCCAAAGGTGGCGGCAAATATATATATGAAATATGTGGAAAAATGGATATACGATACTATAACTGACACAATAAAGGCCGACTTACATCATTGCTCATTGTATATTCATTTGTTTATGTGTTGTGTTTGTTTCATTGTTTTGGTCTTTGTTCTTTGTGAGTGAACTGAGCATTTTCTTTCCTGTTTGTTTCGTATGATTATATCAATGAGTCATTCATTTTGAAACGAATAAATACGACTTCTTGTTATAGTCCTAAGAACTAGTCCATGTACTTTATAAGTGTACGATATATATATATTTTATAGTTAGGTTTTACAGTTTATCTTATCTGGTTTTCACATGTTAAGCATGGTTAATTTCAAACTAATCTGATCAATGGATACCTTGGAAGGAAAATATGTCAAATAAGAGGAGAAAACATTCAACTTATTTTTTAAATAGTTGACAACATACACGCAATTATTATTATTATTGCGATTACAACATAAGTTACATTATGCAATTTCATAGCATAAAAATAATAACGTACTTTCGGTACGGGATTATATGGCTTATCGCACTCAATACACACTACTGAGAGCGGTTGTAGTGAATATTATGGATACCTACCATCCTGATATTCAATATAGAGTTACACAAGACTATTTCTAAATCTAAATATCAGCGACCAGTTATTGTTAATCAGTTCATTTCAGATCTGACTGGTCAGATTTTAAAAAATGCGATACGCTAATGGATAATACCTTATTCAGCTGATACTGTTCATATATACAAAACCCACGTATAGCATGGTAGTAGCTTTAACCATCGAAATATGTTCTAAAATAATCTATATCTAATATATTCTATGGCAGCTAAACCATCAAAGGTCAGTTCATTTCTACCACCAAACATTATGATTGGGGTTTTACGTCACACTATAATTTGTTGATGGTTATACTATTGACAATTATTTGTGGCACGCTGGATATATGGTTGTATAAGATAACTACCAATTATATTTTACCATTGTAACTATACACAATAAGTGTGTACAGATAACACTTTAAATACAATTAAATTTTATCTCAAGTTTATAGTTAGGTCGAATAACGATGAAAATACAAGCAAAGCGATTTGCGCTACGATATGTTTATATACAACTTTACTACTGCTAGGCGTTGTTTCTTTATCTCCTGTCACTAAATAGAGTTCCTGTCGTTAGCTCATGACAAAGTTATAAGGCACAACTATTAAACACGTATGTGTCCTACTGTTAAATGGTTCATTGTTATACACTGATGGAAAGCATGTAGTATAATGTAATTTTTTTAATAACCGAGTTTCGTCAGCCACTTTTATGAAATTCCAAGCGGAATAAGAACAGAACAGACCAGATCTGTATCTGTATCTGTTTATTTCTTGTTTTAAATATAAATGTGGAAACTATGCAAGAACTACTTTTCAATCATAGGTTCTTCAAGAACAAGCGTATTAACACATTTGTTAATTATTTAAATGACGATTATGTATTTCATTGTCAGCTTTAAATAATTTGCACATTTATCTGAGATTATTTCCCAAATATCTCAAATCTGTCTTAAGCCAGAGAGGGGGAGGGGCAAACGTGGTCTTATAAATAGGTTGTTGCTTAATACAGGTTAATTTGCTCTTAAAGCATAGCAATTGGAAATAGCAATTGTGGATGCTTAAGACATGTGGCTTCTTAATACAGGTGACCACTAACACAGGTTTGACTATAGATAAAGAAATATTCAATAGATTAATTTCAAAGTTCATTTAATCCGACTTTCGTCATTTGATTTAAGAAATTCGATCAACTTGTATATGGAAGGTCTATAAAAAATATATTGATATTGTCGGTAATAATAGCTTTACACCAGAACTTCATGATGCAATAGCTTTATGATGAAAAACATCCAAAATTATAAATAACTATAAAATTACGGTCAAATTGGAATGAATCATTTTTAGATATTAGTAGTGACCTGGAAATCGAAACATAATAGGTTGTATATAAAACGTTTCGAGAATTTGTAACTTGTTTGTGAATGGTTATACGGATACGGACTGTTAACGTTTCATATGAATGAAACTGTAAGAACATTGCCTGCGGTTACGGAGACTACAGTATTTCCTATTGATATATTTGGCGACCGAGAAATACTACTATAACTAGTATACGAGTATAACTAGTATAGGAGAATAACTAGTATAGAAGAATAACTAGTATATGAGAATTACTACTATAGGAGAATAACTAGTATAGGAGAATAACTAGTATAGGAGAATAACTAAAATAGAAGAATAACTACTATAGGAGAATAACTAGTATAGGAGAATAACTAGAATAGAAGAATAACTAGTATAGGAGAATAACTAGAATAGGAGAATAACTAGTATAGGAGAATAACTAGAATAGAAGAATAACCAGTATACGAGTATAACTAGTATAGGAGAATAACTAGAATAGGAGAATAACTAGAATAGGAGAATAACTAGTATAGGAGAATAACTAGAATAGGAGAATAACTAGTATAGGAGAATAACTAGTATAGGAGAATAACCAGTATATGAGTATAACTACTATAGAAGAATAACTAGTATAGGAGAATAACTAGAATAGAAGAATAACTAGTATAGGAGAATAACTAGAATAGGAGAATAACTAGTATAGGAGAATAACTAGAATAGAAGAATAACCAGTATACGAGTATAACTAGTATAGGAGAATAACTAGAATAGGAGAATAACTAGAATAGGAGAATAACTAGTATATGAGAATAACTAGTATAGGAGATTTACATATATACAAAGACATACTGTATTATGTCTCTGAAATATATCATTAGTCTATCCCAGAACCTTACATCTCCCGATTCAGGTTTATAAACCACCAATGAAAATCAGGGAATTCTATGACTGTCCCACAATTCATAGCAGTTGAACGCTTACTAAACCATGACGTCATCAAGCATTCAGTTGAAACAACTGACCAATCAACGTGCTCAAATGTGGTTTTCCCGACATTGCTATATTATCGGAATAACTGGGTCTGTATTACCGACTATTATATCATGGAATAAAGTGAAGGCAACAAACATTGTGTTTTACCAAGCAAAAGTGTCTTTATTTCTAGAAAACGTAGAAAGAATGAATATAAACCGGTTGTACGAATTTCTATTTTAGCTGCGGATGAGAGCACTTTGTTAAAGGCTTATTATGAGAAGGATTCTATAATATTTTCATAACTCCCGGAAACACATTGGGGCAATCGCTGCCTCTTTGACCTCGCAAAAATCAATCTTCCATAGCACAGAGCAACACAGGAAAGTCTGCGTTGCGACACTTGATATCAGACATGCATTCGATACTGTGTGACTCCCGGCCGTTTTTTACAAAATGCCAAAACTTGGTATAAGGAGGAAATGTGGACCTTTGCACCGTTGTAAATGGTATTAAGTCCAGTTTCTTTGATGTTTCGCTAGAAATACGTCAGAGTGATGTCATCTCCACTTGGATTCATAATCTTTTTATAAATGACCTGCTTAATTTTTTAAAGCGAAGTAACCTAGGTACGATGCGATGATTCAATGTAAATTTACCGGAAATACAACACTTGTGCACGATATAACGATTTCAGCGATAAGACTTGCGAACCTTTAGATATGTTGTATATTACATTTCAGTACACACGAGTGTACAGGTACAATATTAAACTAGACTCGTGTGTACGGGTACAATATTAAACTATTCATGTATGTACAGGTGCAATCTGGTTTGACATTCAAATTCCGACTTAAGGATTATTTTTTGAATGTTGATCTACGATCTCAGACATGATTCGACATTTGTTTCCGGCTCTGGCTTTACATTGAATGTCAATCGTAACAAACATAAAAAATATATGTCGTTGCCTTGGCAGCGGACGATGACTAACGGTTATACACTTGTAGAACTGATTTCTATTTAGAGTAATTTGCGTCATTTGAAATGCTCCTGAGGCTGAAAACGAGTTGTAAATTCTAGTAATCGTAAAAATGTAATTGATATTTCACTGAGATCTGCAACTTTCATCTTTATGATTATTATTTAAAATTTTACTTTTCTAAACAGTGAAATCACCAAAACATTCACGGAGAATTCCTTTATTGGTACTACACAAACAAAGAAACAATTGGGTTACACAATATACAGGTTCCATAAAACTAATTAAAGGAGGTGGGATTGCATAAGTAAAGGAATATGCAAATAAACGTATACGCATTTTAAATAGAAAAAAAATGATATTTTTCAGTGACAAGCTGCTCCGACTATTTGTTAAGAGATTTCGAAAAATATAGATAACTTACTTTTGACAAATAACTATTTTTCAATGCTGTTTTTTTTAAAAAATTATGTTTTAATTTTAAACTTATCTATTTTGCTTCGATTGAGAAAAAAGTTCTTACTTTTTTTTAAGTATACCTGGTTAGAACCAGTTATAAGCAAATGCAGAAAAAGTGTCTTGCTCAAGGACACTACACATAGCAGTGACGAGGGATCGACCCTCCGATCACTTTCTCTGCATCTCTGCTTCTTTATTCGTATCTCTTTTTCAAAAATTAGAATACATGTATTTATTTCATATGACTGAAAGTTTTAACATCCAAATATATTTAATATAAAGTCATTTTTATTAAGAATGTATCGTAACCTTTTTAGATATTATTTTAATAAAAACCTACGTAATTTTCAAACAACACAACCAATGGAACATTTCCTGCGACGTCAGTGTTATTGACCCACCTGTCACAAAAGCAAGCCACGCCTTCATAAATATGGCAAAGTATATGTTAATATACGATATCTATTCAGATAAAGTAACGTTGAGCTTGTGAGCGGATTACAACAGAGGCAGTGCGAGATATAACGTTGTAGCCTCAGTCGTCTGCTTTAATGCATGTATGTAACAACATCAACAAAACTGCTGTTAACAAGAAGAAGAAGTTTAATGATGAACTATTTTGTGCTGTTAGTTGGATTATAAAGTAAATGGAGTTCAATGAGAGTGGATACATTCAATATAACTCAAGTACTTCAGCACTTGCTTTATAGTAAGTGCAAGTTCTCAGGTGATGAATCTTCTGATCAGCATATCAACTGTAATCGGTAACGGAATAGTGACCCTCTCTCTTCTGTTGCATGCGCAACTTTTTTCTGACGTTTTATGGTTCCAGTTAATGTCACTATGTACAAGTGATATAGTTACAGGAATTTCGCCGGGTTTGATTGTTCTTTTACAACTCGATTCTGTTCTTTTTTCACATTAGCCAGTTTGCCGCACTTTTCAACCTTTGTCAACTGATGATGAGGCGGTTATATGTTATCAAAAAGCATGTCTGCATGCAGAAAATATCCACGTGGAAAATTGTCATGATGGTAGTGATTTCGTGGCTCACAGGTGGTGCTGTGATTTGTGGAACTTTGTTACCAATTATACGTGAAAAACCAACTGTAAACGGATGTGTTTCACCCTACTTGTTTGACGACAATATACGTATCATTCGCCTTTTACTGCTTTCCTGTTTTATTACTTAACATAGTGGTGCTGTATACAATATTCATCATTGGCCATCATGAGAGAAGAATTGGCATCGTCGACTTAGCAGGTTTGGGGAATTCAACAAGCAAAATTGACTCAATTGTTACCAAGAGACGCAAAGGTATGCGACCTATTCCAAATGTCCAGAAACAAGCATTCAAACAGCTGTGTCGTGTCTTGCTAGTTATTAATATGACAACATGGCCTTTCTTAATTATTTCCCTTTGTGTAGCAAACGGCATAGTGCCGGTCGATCCGATTGATCAATCATTATATGATGTCCATATATTGTGCCTAAATTCACTTATTAACCCGATTGTGCATGTTATCAATGTGAAAAAAGTTCGCCGGGCATTACGCGAAAGTTTTACTTACTCTATGTTAGTCTTACTTAGCAAAGAACTATTTGATGAGTAATCAGAGTGATAACGTACGATGAAAATTCAATTACATGTGCTATTACACTCTTCTTGTGTGGTAAGCAAACGCTCTACCGATGTCTCCACAAAAACTAGCTACATTACAGGTACAACTCGCATAAACATTTTTATTTAAATGGGTTTTATTATATAAACTTATATATCACTTGGGAACTCATATAACTTTTATCAAGAAGAAGTGGAAATAACGGATGAACCGTTGAACATAATTTGTCTCCACCTGCCCAAATTCCTCAGCCTCACTCGATAGAATGTTTGGTTTAATTTAGTAAATAAATGAATTAAAACAAAAGTTACAATATCAATAGGTTTAGATTTGTAATTCTGTGTTACCAAGTATTTAAAAGTTGTAACAGCACTTGGTCTGCACGAAAAGCAATATAGCTACATTATGGATGCATGTTCTTTTATGTTGAGGTATTAAAAGACTTCATCAGTAAGATGGGATGATTTTTTAAGTATTTTGCATGCTCGTATATTAATAGTCTGTTTAATAAATTTGTCTAGCTTCTCTGGTCCATGTATCAAATGGAGATCAATGGGTAATTAACATATGCATATATTTATATATACGTGTGTGTTTTTCATTAAAAGAGTGACATTTGAATTTCTGTCCAAACTTCTCGAAATGTGACATCCACTAAACAAGTATTTAATATATTCTACAGGCATGTTGCAGAAATCACACAAACTTGTGTTATTAATATGCATTTAAATAGATTTTGTTTTGTTTGAGATTATTATCATCAAATATTCATATTGAAACGGCTTAATTTTTTATTGGTTGAAGATTGGAATGGTATATTATGCACAGTTTGCCCGTTTATATTATTTATTTCTTGTTCCCATTTGATAGTTGGCTCGTGACTAACGTAGGATAAACTTAATTGTTAATTATATAAGTCTTTGTTTAGACTCCTTAAAGTTTTAATTTGATTTACTTGTTGATTTTATTACATGTAGGTATAGTGATTATTTTTATTGTTAAAGAAAAAAATGAAAGCAGTAGATTTATTATAAAAATAATGCTTTTAGTCATTTTTTTGTTCTTGTTTATTGTGATACTCAATTATTTTTTTTTAATAATTGAAATAGGCTAGCATTTAGTTTCGGCTTTTTTTTTTACAATAAACCCAATGTTTGCATGATAATATATGATACTATTAATTAAGCCCAATAGTTTTTAAATGGCAGGACCAATGAAATCGTTGATAATTACCAAACTAACCGACTATCAATGTAGCATCTTGATTTGAAATACTAAAATTAACTTGTCTTGCGTCAAGATATTCAGTGTAAAATTAATCTTACTTCTCAAATACACTATTTCCAGTTACAAAAATGTAAAATAAATTATATGGAATAAAGTCATGCAATATTAAATATGCTATGTTATATTTTTTATACAAATATTAAAAGATATGCTCATTTTTTTTACTTCTCCTGAACAATTTTCAATATGTGAATAGTTAATAGTCATATTATATAAATAGTTTCACTTACATATTAATTAAATGATCATTTGTTCAAAGTTATTGTTCATATTGTATTTATATCACGTAGACATGTCCGTTTACTAATAGCCACATGGACTCATAAAAATTATATCATGTAAACATGTCCATTCATTGACAGCCACATATATGCATGGACAAGCATAATAATTATTAGCTATATGTCGAATACATGATAGCTGGGCATTTGGCCTTTGTTATATGGACACATGATAATTATATCATATTAACATGTCCATTTGTTTGTAGCTATATAGACACACGATAGTTAGATCACTTGGTCGTAGTTTTATTGCCACGTAATAGTTTGACTATGTATACATGTATATTCAAAGTTATATGAAAATATCAAACAAATTATGTATGCATCATATATATATATCAATTAATCATGTGAACAGGTTTATTTGTTGAACACATTATAATTATATCATGTGTATGTGTTCATAGTTATATAGTTTTTTTCTCATGTGGATATGTTTCACTTGTTCATAGTTATCGGGACATATGACAGTTATATCACGCAAACATGTTCAAATGTATACTAAGCTTGTGTATATGTTTATAGTTATACAATTAAATTGATATTTACATCAAATAACCATACAAGTACATTGTCATGTTTAACATGTGCATTTAGATAAAAAGTAATGCTTGGCAGTTGGGGTGCTTTCACTTTGTCAACAATTTTTACACTGAAAATAAAAACATGTTGGATAAAGCGTGACCCTACTTTTCTAATGATAAATTGCCACTGCAAATGTCAACACAATAAAATCTAAGTTTCCTTTCTTTAATTTTGAAATTTTATGAATGACAAGCCTTAATCATGTTTCATTCACTGTTGAAATACAGAAGACCAAAAATCAATGGTTTGCTTACACAAATTAATAGTTATAAGAATGCATAATGTGTTCATGTTCTACAAACACATGCTATTAATATCGTGTATGTGTTCATGGCTATATGCCTGTAAATGTGTTCATAACTCTAGGAACATAAAGTGGTAATATAATGTAAGCATTCATAGTTATATAAATGGAAGATATTTACGTTGTTTATAATTATATTCATACGTATATGGAAGCGTTCAACGTTACATCAATATAGTATGCTGCTTTGTTCATTTATTCATAGTTATGTGGAAGCATTGGTTATCACATTAATAAAGTATGCTGCTCTGTTCATTTATTCATAGTTATGTGGACGCATTGGTCATCACATCAATAAAGTATGTTGCTCTGTTCATTTATTCATAGTTATGTGAACGCATTGTTTATCACATCAATATAGTATGCTGCTCTGTTCATTTATTCATAGTTATGTGGAAGTATTGGTCATCACATCAATATAATATACTGCTCTGTTCATTTATTCATAGTTATGTGGACGCATTGGTCATCATATTAATATAGTATGCTGTTCTGTTCATTTATTCATAGTTATGTGGACGCATTGATCATCACATCAATAAAGTATGCTGCTCTGTTCATTTATTCATAGTTATGTGGACGCATTGGTCATCACATCAATATAGTATGTTGCGTGTTCATTTATTCATTGTAATGTTGACGCATTGGTCATCACATTAATATAGTATGCTGCTCTGTTCATTTTCTCATAGTTATGTGGACGCATTGGTCATCACATCAATACAGTATGCTGCTCTGTTCATTTATTCATAGTTATGTGGACGCATTGGTCATCACATCAAAATAATATGCTTCTCTGTTCATTTATTAAAAGTTATGTGGACACATTGATCATCACATCAATACAGTATGCTGCGTGTTCATTTATTCATAGTTATGTTGACGCATTGGTCATAACATCAATATAGTATGCTTCGTGTTCTTTTATTCATAGTTATATGGACGCATTGATCATCACATCAATATAGTATGCTGCGTGTTCATTTATTCATAGTTATGTGGACGCATTGGTCATAATATCAATATAGTATGCTTCGTGTTCTTTTATTCATAGTTATATGGACGCATTGATCATCACATCAATATAGTATGCTGCGTGTTCATTTATTCATAGTTATAAGGACGCATTGGTCATAATATCAATATAGTATGCTTCGTGTTCATTTATTCATAGTTATATGGACGCATTGATCATCACATCAATATAGTATGCTGCGTGTTCATTTATTCATAGTTATGTGGACGCATTGGTCATTTCATCAATATAGTATGCTGTGTGTTCATTTATTCATAGTTAATTGGACGCATTGATCATTACATCAATACAGTATGCTGCTTTGTTCATTTATGCATTGTTATGTTGACGCATTGATTATTATATCAATACAGAAAATGTTGTGGAAGAGATATTCCATTTTATCATTGAATGTAAGCCTATAGTACTGTAAGAGATAAATATATTTAAAAATACTATACAAAGAGAAGAAGCATGTTTAACTTTTAAAAGTTATCAAAATAATAAAAAATTAATATACTTAATCTTTGTAAATTCATTGCAGAGGCATCTAAAGTTTGCCTTGTTTTGTATTTTATTTTAACATTTCAGTTGCTGTTGAATTTGTCAATCATGCAAATAACAAAATATTAATTAACTGTGCTTGCCTAGTATAAGTTCCACATGGTTTAATTGGTTCAAAACACTACACTACACTACAATGCAATACACTTCACTACACTACACCACAATACAATACAAAATACGACACTTCACTTCACTACATTACATTACATTACATTACACTTCACTACACTGTAAAACAATACACTACACAACACTTCATTACAATACATTAAACTACACTACAATACAATACAAACTACAAAATACTACACTTCACTACACTACACTACACTACAATACAATACATTACACTACACTACATTGCAAAACAATACACTACACTACGCTTCATTACAATACACTAAACTACACTACACTACAATACAATTCATTACATTGCACTACACTTCATTACAATGCAACATACTACACTACACCACAATAAAATATACTTCACTTGCTACACTACACTACACTACTCTACACTACACTACAATACAATACAATATACTACACTTGCTACACTACACTACACTACACTACACTATACTACAATACAATACAATACAATACAATACAATTTACTAAAATTGCTAGACTACACTACACTACAATACACTACACAAACTACAATACAATACAATACAATACAATACAATACAATACAATACAATACACGTGCTACACTACACTACACTACACTACACTTTAATAGGTTGGTGTTCCTGACTAGGTTGAAAGTCGCATATTAGATACATAAATATGACGTCATCATATTTAACATTTGATAAAAGTATTGTAACTATTTTTTTTTTTTTTTTTTATGGCATTGCCCATAGGATCTAATAATGTTCCTGATACGGATTTCACATGACATTGTTCTTAGGATCTTATAATACTTCTGATACGGATTTCACACGGCATTGCTCATAAGATCAAATAATGATTTTGATACAGATTTCACATGACAATGACCATAGGATCAAATAATGTTCCTGATACAGATTCCACATGGCATTGCACATAGGATCAATTTATGTTTCTGATACAGATTAAATGTGTTTTTGATATTGCTTAAACAATTCCTATACACCTCTTAATGACTATTTTGTAAAAGTGCACAAAATTAATAACTCAAAATGTTTATATCTTATATGAGAGGACCTCCTAGGTAACAAAGTCACAAAATCTCGACCCTCCTTGGCAGAGTGGTCTGAGACGCCGTCTCTAAGGTCGTAGGTTCGAATTCCGCTGGATCAAAATACTTTATATTAGAAACATTGCCAGTTTCTTGCGGAAGGAAGGTGGTTCTACTCAGATTCAGTCTTCACAAATAAAACTTGATATATCATATATAACCTAAAATGTGTTGAAAATGGCGTTAAAGCCTATTTAAACAATCTTAAATGGGCAGACCGAGTTTTAATTTGTTTGCTTTATCGTTTTCGACAATCTCCGCCAACGCTCGTCTGCAGTGTGCTTTATTCACATGACACAGCAGTTATTTTTAAAATATGCGAAAACCGTGTAGTGAGTGGATTAAGACCGTTGGATCGGGGATCCATAACCAAAAGTAATAACGTTATGCAACGTAACTGAATGTTCTTTTAAGGTCACCTAAGACTTTGTCTCAAGGGACCTTTTGCGATCGCCTTGAGTCCGTCATCGTGTGTCTTGCGTCGTGCGTCCGTGAACAATTGGCATTTTTGACTTCTTCTCAAAAAATCGTAAGCTCTATCGTAATGAAATGTTGTATGCAGCTTTGATACCTAAGGGTGAGTTAAAATTGTGAATTGCGTGGTCCTCCCCACACTGGGGCCTTAGGAGCGGGGCCAAAACAGTCAAATTCAAGGTAAACTTTGAAAATCTTATTTTTACTATCGAAAGAACTGCGAAACAAATGGTGACCATGGTTACGGACGCATATGGGTCCTTTATGAGAAATGTGAGTTGCGTGTCCCTGGGTCTCACGGTTTGGTCCTGGTGGTCTACTTTTCTAAATCTATATAAGAGAAAATGACAAAAACAGTTATTGCTTATGACTGAATAGACTTTTGGTGTGATTTGTTGTTGCTGACATGACTGTTATTACCATGTGAAGTTCATAGTTCCTACCCTCATGAGATCTTAGGGTTGGTCTTAGATTCATATAGCTTTATGTCATCAAGGATAATCAGGTGACCGTTAAAGGCCGTGAACCTCAGGTACCATTTGTATATGTCAATATATATAAAAAAATACGTTTAATTCTTTCGTACGCGATATTACGTAACCAATCATTGTCTCGCTGTCAGTATTGAGGGGCAGCAAATTGGTTTTTGTTTAATACAGCCAACGAAATAGATAAGTTTTTTGTACAGTTGTCAAAAATAGTTTTATTCTTATCTTTACATGAACGATTCGTCGCTTCTGTGCAATAAATTGTCTCGTGGGTTCCAGTTTACTTAAACACTGAGGAGAATGAAAGCGATGTGTGTATCGGTGTCTACCCCGGGTGACTTGTAACTACCGGAAATGCGTTTAAACAATTGCTGCGACTGTATTGCTCACTTGCAGCTGCGGAAATGCGTTTAAACAATTGCTGCGAATGTATTGCTCACTTGCAGCTGCGGAAATGCGTTTAAACATTTACTGCGACTGCTTTGCTCACTTACGGCTGCGGAAATGCGTTTAAATAATTGATGCGACTGCATCACTTGCAGCTGCGGAAATGCGTTTAAACAATTGCTGCGACTGCATTGCTGACAGTTGCGGAAATGTGTTTAAACAATTGCTGTGACTGTATTGCTCACTTGCAGCTGCAGAAATGCGTTTAAACAATTGCTGTGACTGTATTGCTCACTTGCAGCTGCGGAAATGCGTTTAAACAATTGCTGTGACTGTATTGCTCACTTGCAGCTGCTACAGATTCCAATGAAGCCACCCTCGTCTTAAGATCGGCATTTTATTCTGAACTCTACCACTTCATCTTTTGTAGCATCAATAACTCCTCTTTTAACGTTCACCACGTCTTCCAATTGTACCTCAAAGGTATTCCACAGGACAAGTTTGTAGATCACTTCAGATTAGGCTGTGACTGCGATAACCGATATGTCTGATATATCTACTGGCACACCTGTGGCAGAGATACTGTTATGTTTGTTTTATTATTTAATTCTCACCACATGGGAAATTAATAACTTAACACACTTATTTATAATATTCCAACATTTAGTTTAATGTACACAAGTTTATTATCATCGAGACATTATTTTATCTTGTCAACCTTTTATTTTTCTCCTAGATTTTAACAACTTTAATTCACCTATATTACTGCATAATTGCCGCCAAAATTACATGATTATCATGTGCAGCATGAAATATAAAAAAAGTAATTTTATTTTTTGCAACACGACTGCCACAAAATGTCAATACTAATTAAACAGTTATATTATGGGGTGTTATCTGACTATATGTGATTATATACATGTTGGCTTGTATTTGTACTCTAAGAAAAAAGTTGGTGGAATCCAGCTGGCATATTGAGAAGAGTTATCCTTTATTTCCTTAATTGATTGACCCCCTTCAATTTTGCAAAAAAAATGTTTTAATGTCATAAATTAGATCATTCTATGCTGAATCTTCCAATGTATAAGTGATGCAATGAAATATTTGAATTACACCAGTAACTTTTAATAATTTCTTTGTCCAATAGATGTGTTTAGTAGATCTGTAAAATAATTAGTGGAACGGTGAAGTGTACTGTTGTGATTTATGGAAGAAGTAATCAACACTTTATGAATTTTATTAATTGTATTCGTTATTTGTAAATGTTAATATATCCAGTAAGGCACGTATAAAATACTAATTATAAACAGTAATACGTGTAGTCGAATAACAGCACGATAATTTGTGTAAGGCCAGTAATCGTAATGAATGTAGTATCGATGTCCAGAAACGAAGTTTATAAAACTATTAAATAATCGGAGTATTTCCAATTGTTTTTAATTGACGTAAATGTAATAAAGTTGGTTATGGTTATCCAGCTAGTATTTAGAATATATAAATATTTTTGAAAACTTAGCAAGAACGGAAAATATCCACCGTATAACCGTATAAAAATATAACCGTAATATCTTGGACATCCTAATAATAATGTTCTTGAACTGGTCAAATCGGATAATTAGTGTCGGAGTAACGGCCCTTGAATCGTCAAAAATTGCATGGATTTTATCTTGTGATCGGTGTACAATTAATTGTTATAATTAACCTACAAAACCACTCTGTTTTAAATAGATTCTTCAACTGGACAAATCGGATGAATAGTGTCCCTAGAATTGTTAAAGTATTTTATTTAGCATTGCGTGCAATACAAAATTCACAGTCACTACTACATTAGCATATCTCAGACTAGCTTTTTATTGGATAAATTGTAACAATAAATGATATATGGTATCTTTACGAATGTTACAATAAAGTATATAATGGTCTCCATTTTTATTGTAAAAGTTCTTGATAAATATTTCAGTGCGGTTACTGTGAAGCACACCGACCTGCTTCCTTGGTTGTTCGTCTTTACATTATTTCGCTTTGTGAGGCCCCGAGAAATAAATAGTGAAACGCTTATATGATGTTGATGCCGCTTGTTTTTTTATTGATCATGAACTTATACATGAACGAAATATAAATTAACAAGTATGTCTAATTTAAAAAAAATCAGAATTTATAATAAACATTATTTCTTTAATTTAACTGTTTCAATCTAAATGATATTTCATTAAGCTTGGTTTAACCAACTTTTTATTATTAGATACATTATTACAATGATAGAAATAACAAATAGATTACCTGAGAAATCAATAGTGAAACGCTTACTTGTATATGTGATGTTCATACCGTCTTTTTGGCAAGCGCGGTAAATCAAGACTTTATATATAATATCATAGGCGTTGTCATGCCTTGCAAATGATTACAGTTAACTTCATTCGCCTAATCAGAACTGATAATTGCACTGACCAAATATTTTAGCAAGTAAATTAAGAGACAAACCACATATGGCCATTTATATTCTAACTCGTTTTTTTCACTAAATGTTGATGTTACAAAATGTTGTTTTAAAATTTTCCCCTAAACATAAAAATGACAAAAAAACAACAACAACAAGAAATGGTCCCGTAGTCTGGTTATCAAGCGTGGTTGGCTTTACTGTGACCAAAAATGCAGCAGCGATATTACCGTGACCAAAAATGCAGCAGCGATATTACCGTGACCAAAAATGCAGCAGCAATATTACCGTGGCCAAAACGTAGCAGCAATATTAGTAATAGGAAAATTGAAGCGTTTGACGCTAGAGTTTTTATGATTAATGTTCAATTATTGATCAAGTAGAGAGTTAATGTACTGTTTTGGGAAAAAAAATCAATGTTAACATAGATTGACAAACATTTCAAACAAGACCCGATACAAAATTATAATAAAAGTGAAAAGTGAGACCATATTTTACTAATTTACAAATATAATTGAATCAATAGTTCAAAGACAAATTTTATTCAACAGCCTTTCAAGAAGACATAACCATTTGTTCAGAAATGGTTTTAAAATAAACGTTGATATGTGTAATTCGAGTTTGTTTTAATATTGATGAGACCAGACAACAAGGGATGGTAGAATAAAGCGTTTACTAATTTATGAATAACATACGATTATTACATAAAACATATCTAATGAATGCATTGAATCAACTGCTATGTACTTTTTCACGCATTTTTCTAAAGACGTGAAGTGCGAACCTACATTTTTTTATTGAACGTTCTATGGTATATGCTTGAGAAATAAGTTACACATACTTAGTTGTTTATAATATCCAACATTTGGCACTATAAACACAACTTAATAACACACAAAAACACAGCATCGTACCCTTTCTCCCATTCACAAGAAATCTTATAACCATTGGCAATGTGTCCAGTCTTCCAGAAGTGCATGTCCTTATTTGCAGAACAGTACAAAATTAATTGGTGTGAGAGACGTTAAGCTGTCTTAGATCACAATGATAATAGTGTCCTGGAAAAACAATAATACATCAGTAATTACGAGGAGCTTTCGAAAACTTTTGCAAACGTCCTGTACGCTCAAATATCACGAGGTTTACATGTATAAAACCAATACGAAACGGATGTCTGATCATCACTGTACATTGTGTATAAATATCACGATAATCCACGCCCGTGTTTTATTGCAAGTGTGATTGTCCACATGTGTATTCATATACACTGTGTTGAAAATGGTTAGAAGACGAATAGAAATTGTTGGCGAAATTAGGGCCTGTATAAAAGGCCGCTGTAAATTGGGATTGAGCGTTATAAACATACATAATGAGGTGCAGGATATTTATGGGGATAGCAAATGTCATTTTTAACAGTTAATAGGTGGTTTACTAAATTCAAATCAGGTCAAGAATTAGTGAAAGATGCCAAATCTAATGTTACTAAAATCAAGTCAATTATTGCGAAAGATGTGCGATTCACTTGTACTACTATGGCAATACTTAGAACAAACACGTGGTTTTTCAAATAGTATTTTTAATTCTTAGCAACAGATAGCAAGGAGCCAAGCGACAGACCAGAGTGAATGTCCTCTCCGTAAGAGACGCCCTCTCCGAGTCTCTATCCGAATCTGCCCAGTCTGACTAAAGTGTCCAGTTTATAAAGCCCCCACATCACGAACAATAATGAACAATCATATTTCACCGTGATATTAATGGAGTTGCTAACTTGTAAACAAATCAATCAAGCTTTCGGGTTGGGTTCATGGCTACAGTGATGACGTACAGCCTGACCCACATAGAACAGTTTGACTTGGACCAAATTAAATACACATTAGTAACATGATGACCGATATTAACACACACTGTAAGACAGCTAGCACAAATGACAAACTTTGGTTTGGTATCTATTCACTTCATCCTCAAGAATGTTCTCCAGGTTAGGAAAATAAGTGCTCGCTGGATCCCTCATTTGCTGTCTAATGAACAGAAACGCGCGAGAATGCAAACGGCATGGGTCCATTTCTATGAGCCCAAGCGAAAAGTTTATAACAGGATATGGGCTCACAAACATCATAAAAGGCCCAGTATTGCTAAACGAACGATGACGTTATATTTTTAGAAACAACGGGCCAGTCATACAAATTGCAGTACCTAGGGGTCGGACGGTTACTGGTAGCTTCTATAAAAATGTGGTTTTGAAAATACTTGCGTAATTAATGAGAAAATTACGTAAAAAATATCTGCAGCATGTCAAATTGCTACATGACAACGCACCAGCTCATAAAACCCTTGAAGTAGATTTCTTTCAGTCAGAAAAGGTTAAGGTGTTACCGCACCCACTATATAGCCCAGACCTGCCCCCTGTGATTTCTTCTTGTTTCTAAAGTTGAAAAAGCACCTATCTGGTAGGAGATATAGGTCAAGAGCGGCCTTGGGGTCCGCCATTTTTCAGTATCTGATAGGTATACCTAACAAGAGTTGACAGATGACATCAAAGCTTACTGATTGGATAAAACTCATCACCCATGCAAAGATTAAAATTGGAGGCAAACACCAAAACTATCGCAAAAATTAACCTGGATGTTTACAGACAAAAAAATTAAGTCCAAAAGGACCATAACTCTGCCTTAATACAACCCCGAGTTATGGTTTTTGTCTCTGTGTGTTCCATTGATGATGATGAACACACATTGGAATTTTTATTCGAATCCAATGAGGGTTTGCATAGATATCTTACCTGATAAAAAACTTTAACCTGAAAAATTAAGTCGAAAAAGGGCATAAACTGTGCCAAAATGAATCCCAGAGTTATGGTTCTTGTCCGTGTGTGTTCGATTAATGATGGTGAACTTACATGCGAAGTTTCATTCACATCCAATGAGTGGTTGCAAAGATATCTTTAACTTAAACACAACTAAACGCAAACGTTTAACCTGGGAGTCTAAGTCCAAAAAGGGCCATAACTGTGCCAAAATGCAATCCAGAGTTATGGTTCTTGTCTCTGTGTGTTCCATGAATGATGGTGAACACACATACAAAGTTTCATTCACATCCAATGAATGGTTCCATTAATATCTTAAACTTAATCGCAAAAGTTTAATCTGGGCGTCTACAGACGACGACTTCGTCCCGGCGAGCTAAAAAGGAGTATGAAAATTCAGAAACTTGATTAAAAGATAAGAAATGTGTGTTCTGGCTAAAGTAGACTATTTCGAAGGTAATTAAACCAAACGACATCATTTAGTGTTAAACATATCAGAAAAAATCAATAATTTGCAAAAACTTTCAAACACCCCTCGTATTGCTCGTAACAAAATGCAAACACAACAAGGATTTTACGCACGCAACTGCGCTAATCTCAGTCATTATTCTGCACGATTTTTTGACAGATCAAATAAAATATAGCTACACATTATGTCTTTGAAATGGATTATTACAGACAATGCCAGTAATAAACTTTAAGGTAGACTGTGAATAACAAACATGTGAATGAGTATAATTATATGGTAACCATGGCGACCTTAAGTTATATATAGACTAGGCATTACGTTATTCCTATGATATCTATGTACACAGTTTCAGAACGTTTGCAATTTAAAATTCATTTACAAGATTAATAATGAGTGTAACAATAATGAACACATTTTAAAGTATTATATGAATTTGTTTTCGCAATATTTACTAAATATACAGTTTTTTTCCAGGTCGGTCAGTATGTGTTAATGTTATAAAACAATCAGTAATTGTAATTTATTTAACTTGATATTTTAGATTGCGTTGGGTTTAAAATGTGTTCTGTAAAGACCATTGTCAGAAAGCTGTGAATGATTTAAGAATGAGGAAAGTGCATCTTAGCTGTTGTAATTGTTTATGTTTTTTCTTTATATTTCAAAATGTATATGCCTTTTTTATGGGCGTTCTATAATATATAGAAGCATTAATAATGTAATATAAAAAATGTGATAGCATTGTTATGTTTAAATAGACAACTTTAAAATGTAAAGATTCTGGACTGCGTTTCATAAAATAACTTACGATAAAAATCGCCGTAAGTCAATTTAACATTTTTTCGTGGAATGTTTAAATTTTGATTGGCATTCAAAATGATTTTATTTCGAGAAAATATATCATTCTCTGCATCATTTGAGCTACCTTGGATTCATTTGGATGAATATTAAAAATATTATGAATAATTGTTGGTTTACGTTTACGTCGATTTTGTCGTAAGTTTTTTTTTGTGAAACGCCGTCCAGGTCCGGAACTATATGAAGCATCATCGCCTTATGGACTTTATTGTTACTCAAATACATATTACATTCACATATTTGGTAGAGTTGTCTTTCTTTATCAATAATATAGAAAACAAATGTTAAACGAATGATGAGCGTATCAACAGCGTATTGTTAACCCCATCCTCGATCATCAGACCCGTTAAAGCCCTATAATATATGAACTGCATTCTGTATTTCCAAGGGATTTTGTATCAGTCTAGCCCAGTCTCTGATATCTCCTAAATCCGGTCTGTTTATCTCAATAATTCAGGGAATTATTTGCCTGTCCCACAATACATAACACTTAAACAGCTACCAAATTGTGACGACCTTCAACTTCCTCTAAAGAAACTGTCCAATCAACGCACTCTTACCTTGATGCTATGTAAAGGACTGAAGCGGGAGAGCTGGGAATATACAAAGTCACCCGTATTTTTATTAAATGTTGTTATAGTGAATGATTTCGTGCAATTGAGTTCATTCAATGTTGCTTGACAATAAAATACCGCTTAAGCAGGTAAAAAAACTCGACTCTTGTTATTTATGCAAATGTCTGTCTGTCTGTCTGTCTGTCTGTCTGTCTGTCTGTCTGTCTGTCTGTCTGTCTGTCTGTCTGTCTGTCTCTCCGTCTGTACGTCCGACTGTCAGATTTTCTATAGTATATAAATTAATATGTGACTGCAAGTGTGATCTTCAAAAATGTCACAAACGTTTTCTTCAAGATGACATAGCTAGCCGGTCATTGCAACAATAGTGTTTATTTATTTAAAGCAGTGGTTTTCGACTTTATCTGTTTGTGAAGATTCGGTATTGAAAAGAGGGAAATATCTTCATATTTCACAAGCATATTAAACTTCCTGATGCATTGTTAGTTACAATGGTTTGTACGGAAGTAAACAAAACGGTTTATTACTAACGTGTTTTGGCGGAGTAACAGTGATTTGTGTGTCTTATGTTTCGTTAAAGCTTAATATATTTCTCGGATGGATAAATCCTTAAGTTATATCTAAGGTATGTATAATATATTATTCTTTTACTGTGTGCCATAACCAACAAAAATATGATTTCTAATATCATTTTCTTTCATATTAATAAATCTTATATTTTGTTTCAATAAGGTTTTTGTCAGAATGAATAATTAACGATTTACTCATCGTAACCAATAAGGATGTTGACTCATGAAAATGAAATTCATTAGACTTTTTTTAATTCAGTTAAAAATCATAATTATGTTTATTCATGACGAAATTGGTCACAAATGGTATCATGCCGTACTCTTTTTTGGTGATATTTCAATTTTAAGACGATACCCCGTCAAATTCTAATATTGTGTAAATTTTGATAAAAATGAAGTCATTAACATATTATCATTATATATAAAAATAAAAATGAACTTAAAAGGAGCATCATACTGCAAATAGATAAGAATTCTTTTAATCTTTGAAAAATAAATTGAAAGCTTTTCTATTATATATCATTGTTTTAGAACAAAATTATCGAATATATCACAACACCTCAATAGGCATTCTGTGATCACAACAATCATTTCCTTCTTCTATCTATCTACTTTACCTACCTCTTTCCACTTTGTTTCCCTCACATTAAAAAAAATATTTTCTTTGCATTTATAACATCATTGTGTAGTCCTTGCAAGATATATTCAGAAGAGAGAATGTGTACAAACTAGAAATAGCTTCCTTCTCAATTCTGGTGTTGTATATCTCTGTATAGTGAATATATGTTTATGTTATATGCTGATAACAAATAAATTTTGTTTAAATCAAAGTCTGAACATTTCTTATCAAACATCCTTAAGTCACTTGTCGAACAGATTGCTCCATACGCCTAACCCCACATCCCGCCTTATTATATGAAAATGTCTTTCAAGGCTGTCTAAAAGCCAAGTTTTATAAACAACACGTATTCTTATGATACACCTTTTTAGAAAGTTAGTCAATTACGTGTGTATATGACATGTGGTTGTATCATGATACTTACATTATAATCGAGTCAGTATATATATATATATATATATATATATATATATATATATATATATATATATAGTATGATGTAGTACGTTTATTATTAAAAGCATGTGCTTGCACATCATGGTCGTTCTTAATTGATTATGTTTGCATTTCAAAACAAGGTACACTGATAGATTGATATTCAAGATAAACTTTATAAAACAAACACAAAATACAATAAGAGTATTGCTTGTGCTGCAGTGAAAATAGACACAGGGGATGGTTTCACTAAATATCTTAAGTTGAGATTTCTCTCATCTTAAAATGTTTAATTTTTTTAAACAAGTATTGGAACTCATTACGAAGTAAATGACCGCACAACAATTAAATTTTTCTGATTGTTAATGAATAACATTTTCAATATAAATGAAAAAAAAATGACTCGAAATAAATTTTTGATGTTTAGTGAAAATGGGGCTTGACCCTATTTTAAATCGGGCCTTATTTTGGATCAAACGGAAAAATGTTCCGGTAGATAGTTCATTTTATCCGATATCGGTCGGCCTTAGCGAACTAAGTGTAAATAATGTTTACCGTAGATGCGCAACCCCTTTACGGTTTTCAGGTTGTATACACGGAGTGGGATAAGCTTACCGTCACATACTGAACAAAACAATAACATTATCTGATTTTCATATACATTTTTGTAATGTTATTAAAATAAATAAACTTACAAAATGACCCACACAATTTTGGGTGAACGATTAAGTGCTGGATAAAAGCAATTGTAACTAACACGAATGTTTTGTATATGGTATTGTAGACTTACTTGTCAATAAGAAAGATAATTTAACAGACGTTGATATTTGCTCAGTTTTTATAGTTGTTAATATGCCTAAAATCCACTATGTGTTCCTAGTTGTTAATATGCCTAAAGTCAGCTCTGTCTTCCTAGTTATTTATATTCCTAAAAATCTACTCTGTTTTCTAAGTTGTCAATATGCCTAAAATCAGCTCAGTATTCCTAGTTGTCAATATGCCAAAAATCAGCTCAGTTGTCCTAGTTTCTAATATGCCTAAAATCTACTCAGTTTTCCTAGTTGTCAATATGCCTAAAATCTACTCAGTTTTCATAGTTGTTAATATGCTAAAATCTACTCAGTTTCCCTAGTTGTGAATATGCCTAGAATCAGTTTTCATAGTTGTTAATATGCCTAAAATCGACACAGTTTTCCTAGTTATCAATATGCCTGAAATTCTGATCAGTTTCTCTGGTTGTAAATATGCCTAAATCAGCTCAATTTTTCTAGATGTCAATATGCCTAAAATCTGCTCAGTTTCCCTAGTTGTTAGTATGCCTAAAATCTAATCTGTTGTTGTTGAATGGCGTTTAGCGTCGCTTTCAACAATTGTTCAGTCATATCGTGACGGTGTCTACTTGAGACAGTATTCTGAGCGCTGTCACACTGGAATATCATGCCGAAGACACATGGTATGATACCCAACCCAGTAACATTATACTGACACCGGGCCGACCAGACCTAGAACTCTCCTCTAAATGCTGAACGTCAAGCGAGGAAGCTTCTAGTACCATTTTTAAAGTCTTTGGTATGACCCAGCCGGGGATCGAATCCACGACCTTCCGCATACGAGGCGGACGCTCTACCACTAGACCACGCCGCGGTCTTAAAATCTAGTCAGATTTCCTAGTTGTTAATACTTGAAATTCTGATCAGTTTCCCTAGTTGTCAATATGTCTATAATTTGCTCAGTTTCCCTAGTTGTTAATATGCCTAAAATCTGCTCAGTTTTCATAGTTGTTAATATGCCTAAAATCTATTCAGATTTCCTAGTTGTTAATATGTCTGAAATTCTGATCAGTTTTCCTGGTTGTCAATATGCGTAAATCAGTTCAGTTTTTCTAATTTTCAATATGCCTAAAATCAGCTAAGTTTTCCTAGTTGTTAGTATGCCTGAAATTCTGATCAGTTTCCTTAGTTTTCAATATGCCTAAAATCTGCTCAGTTTTCATAGTTGTTTATATACTAAAATCTGCTCAGTTTTCATAGTTGTCAATATGCCTAAAATCCCACAAAGTTTACGTGAGCGTACCATTACTGAACGCACACATAAACTTCCGCTATGTTTAAGTGCATTATTTGAGTATCGTTTCGATATATCTGCATTTCAACATAGCGGAAGTATAATAAATACATATCATATCCTTGCCCGGGTATTTAGGAGATCTGCAGTCTTGCGTTTCGTTAACATCTATAGAATATAGAAACTATGGACAAAGTGCATGCTCGCTGCAATAAAGTATATTGCTAGTTTGCTTAAGGCGGTAAGGTCTTTTGAACATTTTCTAATGACCTATTGTTGGATGGTGATCATGCGTTAGTTTCTAGATTTATTGATTCTAAGTGTTATAATTCACATATAATCGTGTTATTTCATGAAACTTTAAAATAAACAATACACTAATGAATATGAAACATAGGTTGTGTCAAGTATGCGGAAGTTAATTCAGATTCCTGTTTCCGGTCTGCCAGGTGGCAGCCATATTTTATTTGTGAGAAAATAATAAATCTCAAATTTTATATTTTACCTCACCGTCGAGGGATAAAAATTACACACAAGGACATCGGAGATACCATTAATATCAGCACCACCGACGGTTACCCTCTCCCTTACCTTAACTCTCGTTTAGACTTTCTTTTGGCCATTCTAAATTCATTTGTTTACCTTTTTTGACATTCTGTATCCCCCATCCAATTTTATAGGCTGTGTTGACAAAATGGTCCATCTAGAATATTAATATAGGAAACAATACAAACCACTTTTTAAATAATTTTACAGTTTATTCGCTATCCATTTGAACTGGTCAGGCTGGAAAGAGGATCGAATCACCCTGTGATTAATAAAAAAAATCAAGATTATATCAATCATAATTCATCATTCATTCATTCATCTCCATCACAAATTAAATAATATCATAACCATCAACCATCAATCAGTGATATTTCAATGGCTATTTTTATTACAAAAAAACAAAACAAATATGGTTTCAGTTAGTGGCAATAGTGTGCATATGTATACTTTTCAAGAGAACCGATCTAACCGGACAACATATCTACATAACCAGACCTGTGCGCCTTCAGACAAACAATTTGTCACGAAGAGCACATGGCCGCACATGCTGGTAATAAAATCAGCCAGACCAGCTCCCATATTGATCTCAATAGTAACCTTTACTCAGGCAATTCACCAGGAGCTGGTAAAAAAAGGAAAACAAAATCATTCCTCTGACGTCGGGTGCCTACATGCTTGAGCTTGCATCGGCCGAGGTAGTCCACTCAGTATTGACAAAAAAGCCATTCACAATAGCCAAGATCCCCCTGGTGGCTTTTTATCCCACACAGGGGAAACACGGTGGCTGGGGTTATCCATGGTAGCTCGCAGCAGGTAGATCTTGAGGACCTCAGATCCCACCTGAGACTCCACCATGGGGACTCGGGTGGAAATTCTGAGATCCTTAGAATGGCAGGTTGCGGGATAAATACGGTAACCCCTCAGGGGCGGTGAAATTGACCATATCGGGCAAAGTGCTCCCGGATTCAGTCCAGGTGGCCGATACCCCTACATATCTTTGTATTGATTAATTTTCACCCCCCCCCCCCTCCCCCAAGATGCTTTAATTGCCAAACATTCGGCCATGCAGGCTCGGTATGCAAAACCGAGGCGAGGTGCGCCAAATGTGCTGGAAATCATAATAGTAAAGACTGTTTATATATAGGTTTATCGTGCTGCGTGAACTGTGGGGGAGAGCATACTACTCGATTCGGGAGATGCTCGTCCTACAAAAAAGCAGCAGCTATAGCTCTACAGGCCTTCAGGGACGTGATCCCCTGGGATGTGGCAGCAAAAAAGGTATCCACATCCCTCCACAGAGTCGCAGCACAAGAACCCAGGAGGTTAAAGTGCTAAATTAAAGCCGAACTAGATCAGAGGACGGAAACAAAGAGATTAAAAACAAAGAAACTAACTCCCATTTTTCCTGGACCCCAACAGGTCATCTAGTAAGAAACTATAAAAACGCTTTAGGGATCCGGGATACATATACATTTAGATATAAGTTAGGGGGAGAAAATAATTCATCTACACAGTCTGACAACTCAGACTGCGTAATAGTCAGTCCCACCCCTGACAAGGCCAAAAAAGGTGGTATAGACCCCCAATCAGATGTATTATAAGCCCCACACCAGCAAAAAAGTACACAAAAAAGTAGGGGGAAAAATCAAATCAGATTTTCTTTAGCAAGGAGCAGCCCTGTGAAACAGTAGTGGTAAAAAAAGGGGGCCTGATTACACCGCCCCAAAGCACGATACTCAGTACTTCCACTCCCTTTGACATTAAAGAGACCTCCCAGGGTGACGTGAGCGAAACATCATCACTATCGCATGTTTCTTCATCATCGATCAGTGATGACAGTGAGTTTAACGACACCGGGGAGGATTTATTAATATCGCTTTACTCGGACTTCTTTTACTCTGGGGAGAACAGCATGGAAAACTCCACATCGGCAGCCTCTTCACTTGAAGAAAGATTCATTGCTGAGCTCGCGGAGGAAGAGGAGTAACCAGTGATAAGCAGACCAATCAAAATATCCACGCTGGTCGACTCATCTCAATAAACTTCCATGATATTCTCCCCAAAACAAAAATTACAATCTAATATTCTTACAGTAAACATTCGAAATAAAAATGAAATTTTATCAATAAATTTAGATGACCTTGTAGGAATTACAAAAGAAATAATCAAAAACAAATAAAAAATAGCAGAGAGTCGTTTAAATGAATATTTAAAAAGAGAAATAATTTCAAATTTAACCAAAAATACAGAACAAAAATCCAGCGTGGAGACAATCATCGAGGGAGTGAAAAAAAACTGTACCTAAAATTCTGGATATTCTCTGTGTGCAGGAAACTAAATTAGCTGAAAACATAATTAAAAAAAATCCCTGGTTATCATGTAGAAAATAAATACATGTACAATAATTTAGATACTATAGTTAGTGGTGTCTTAGACGTTTATTTTAAAAACAACATCAATTATGAGGAAATCAGAGTGGATGTACCCTAATGATAATTTGGGGAACCTTTCAATTGAAGTTCAAATATTCAGTGTCCATCTGGGGGGATCCCCTTTCATTTTAATTAATTTATATTCCATGGGACCTCGAATCTTTAGAACACATAAGTTCATCTATAAATGCCGAGGATGGATTTAGGGACTGTATAATAAACGGAGATTTCAATGCACACCACCCATTATGGGGATCTCCAAATGCGAACTGCCACGGGAGGGATATCGTGGAATGGGCGGGCAAAAATAATAAAGTTCTACTCAATGACTATTATGAACTATTAAAAAAAGTCAAAATTCAAAAATACAGGAAAAAACTCAGATCCAAGATTTAAATATGAAAAAAGCAGACTGGGAACTTTTTTATAGCAAATGCACTGAAATAACCCTAGATGAGGTCCACTCTGATGACATCAATATATTTAACTCTAACATAACAGAGATTCCTATTGATTGCTAAGCACTGCATACCCGTCTCTGACACAAAACTAAAAACAGGAAAAAACGTCCAGTGGTGGAGTGAGACCTGCCAAAATGTTATTAATGAGAGAAAAGGGGCACATAATAAACTAAAACGACACCCTTGTCTAGGAAATTTATATGATTACAAGGAAGTCGAACGAGAAGCTAGACATCACCTTAAATGCTAAAAAGCAAAACTGGGAAAAATTCTGTGAGACATGTATTCATAAATGAATAAAACAGCTTTAGCGGTTACCGAAGTAGAAAAAGCTAACTTTTTAGTTAAGCACTACTCTAAAGCTAGCAGTGACTCAAATGTTAATTCAGATACCTTAAAATACCAAAGAAATTTTGAGTCACTGTATAAAAACCACCTAGATACCCCAGAAACAAACAGGTCTCAACTTAACCATAGCTTCTCAAATTTTGAACTAAGGGCAATCATTGACAGCAGGAAGACTTCTACCACGGGATTAGATAAACTATCATATCAAATGTTTAAACATATGCCCCATTCTGCCCTGGACATATGTTTAGTTCTTTACAATAAGGTGTGGAGTAGTGGAGTCTACCCTGTAGCTTGGAAGCAAGCTTGTGTTATTCAAATATTAAAACAATGGAAAAACCCAAATGAACCTCAATTATATAGACCCATCAGCCTTACCTCCCATCCAGGAAAATTAATAAAGGGGATGGTGAAAGCACGTTAAGAACATCTACTTGAATCAAAAAATATAATTAACCCCTGTCAATGTGGTTTTAGAAAGGGGAGGAGCATTTTGGATCAGCTCTCACGTCTGCAACATGATGTAATTTCAGCCAAAAATAAGGGACATTCGTTCCTAGCAATATTTTTAGATCTACAAGCAGCCTTTGATTTCACCTGGCACTCAGGTGTTCTATTTAAATTAAAAGAACATGGAATAACGGGAAATTGCTACCAGTATCTGAGAAATCTTATCCCCTCTACTTTTTTCTATTTTAATAAACGATTTGCCTGCTACACTTGAGGGAACAGGCATGGTCACCAGCCAATTTGCTGATGATTCTGGCACATGGCTAGGGTGGTCAGATTAAACCTGTTACAAACTAGAGCTAAAGCAGGACTTGACCTAATCTAGGGGTGGGCAAAAGAATGGGGATTCAAAATTAATCCAAATCAAACAGTGGGTATAATTTTTGGTAACTCAAAAAAGCACAGCTTGGACGTAAATTTTGGCGGAACACCGATCATATTAAAAAAATAGTAAAATCTTTAGGCATGCTTTTGAATAGGACTCTAAATTTCCACAGTCACATAAAAGACATTATGATCAGGTGTGGGAGAGACTTAAATTTGATGAGAATGTTAAGAGGCATAGATTTTGACTGAGATAAAAATAGTTTCTTACTTCTGTATAAGTCTCTCATACGTCCAAAGATAGATTATGGGGCTCAAATCTACGCTTGTGCATCCCCATATATACTAAAACAATTAGATATACTCCAAAATAAGGCCCTCAGTATAGCTCTCGGAGCGCTACACTCCACACCTGCATATCTATTGAAATCAGAGGCGGATGTCGTACCTTTAAATTTAAGACGGGAACATCAGTCGGTTAAGTACTGGGCCAGGGCTCAAACCCGGAAAGAAAGTAACCCTGTGAATAGAATCATTGGGACCGGATACAACATCAAACCAAGATACCAAAAAAGCACATATAGCTCTACCATTCAGGGCCCATATTCAGGATTTGGTGGGAGAATACAGTCTCAGTGGGGTAAATCTAGCTGATTTTAGGCCAAAATTGGAGTCGCCTTGGATGCTTAAAAATCCTGATATTAGGTTATCCCTTACAGCTGAGTTCAATAAAAATAATTTGCCATCACTCATAAGATTCATTACTGCAAATCATATTGACCAGCATTATGCTGAACATACTCAAATTTACACAGATGGTAGCAAAAATCCCGAGGACGGGAAAGTTGCAGCTGCAAATGTCATTCTGTCCCTTCAGATACAGTATTTGAGAGCCTCAGCAACAATTTGTCAATTTACACAGCTGAACTTATAGCAATTCAAAAACCTATGTGCTGGATAATAGAACATAAACCAAATAAATATGTTATTCTTTCGGACTCTCTCTCTCTCTCATCTCTCACTTCACTCAAAAATAATAATAGCAGATCAAGGCCTGATATAATGTGGTTGACCTAAGGGACCTGACTCAGTACCTACAACACGGGTGTTGATGAATCAAAATTTTAGGGCTCAGACACAGAGGATATATTTAGCAATACTATTTAGGCTTCCGCCTAATTAGGCGTAAACAGTCAAACGCTCTCTTGGTGCAATGATACACAATATTGTATTGTAAATATATTGTACATACTGTACAATTTCCTTTTTATATCACTGTATGTTCTTTTAACACCCCTAAACTTGGCCGTTTAGTGTATATAGGAAACAGGATTTGAAATAAAAACATTTTTAATAACATATCTTCAGTATATACATATTCTTAATCTAATATCATTGCACCAAGGAAACTGATATTTACCCTGCATCGCATTAACAATAACTAGCCTATGTAATTCATATCAAACTGTACTGATTTTAAAAGTACACTTCTTTGTTTACATCGTCGTCGTCGTAAGTTTTTCTTTACCCTCGCACTTTGATCTGAGTCATTTTGTCGAGCAGGATAAGCTTATTAAGTAACATGTGGACAGCATCGGCAGAGTCGCTACTTCTCCCGGTGCTGCACCACTGTCTGGATAAGACGTTTATGTAGATAAGTCGCTTCTGGTCGCAGTTGATTGGTGAAGATGAAGATTTTTGGAATAGTCGTTGTCTAGTTGTTGAAGTTGTCTATTTGTTAAGTTGTTGAAGTAATTTTAGTCTTGAAGGCTGTTGATTATGGTTCCAAGTCGGCTGAATTCTTATTGTGGAGCTGAAGTCCCTATATTAGTGTTGCCATCATGCTGTATGTTATACCGCTGGTTACTGGTCTCTTGTTGACATCAAAACAATCCTGTCTAGGGCCACGTTAAAAGCATAAAATCGATGAAATTTTAAAATAGATGTCTCCACCAATCATCCAATGCAGACACAACAATTGTTGTATAATGATCTTTCATCATCGTCTACTCCATTGGTTTTAAATAATTATCTTATACGTGTTGACCCAATTTGAAGGCTGGAGCTCCGGTAAACACGTCCTTCCACTTCAACAGCCGCTTATGAGTGTTTACATTTTCCCAGCCGATTATAAGTTTTTATTTACCCTCGCGCTTTGAACCAGTCATTTTGGCGAGCAGGATAAGATGAATATTAAAACCATAAAAGATGATTACGCATTTCTGTGATGATTAATGAGTGATGGATGATGATGATTTCACATACATTTGTAATTAAATTGAAGTTTATCTTTAGCGATTATTTTCTTGGATTCGGTGCTTACTATTTACTAACTTTGATTATATTTATAATCAAATTAAATGTATAATCTGACGTTTGTTATAAGATGTATATTAAAAACAAAAAATAATAATATTTCTGGTGGTAGAGATGAACTGACCTATGACGGTTTGATTGCAATGGAATATATAAAATATGGCTTATTTTAGATCATATTTTGATGGTTAAAGCTACTAACATACTATATGTATGTATGAATAGTATCAGCTGAAAAGGTATTATCCATCAGCATATCACATTTTATTTTTAAAAACTGACCAGTCACTGTTAATCGTTCCATTCTGCATCAATAATGGTACATAATGGTTTAAGAGTGTGTTAAAAACAAAATGAAGTTAAAAGTCGCTACTTCTGCCGGTGCTGCACCACTGGCTGGATAAGACGTTTATGTAGATAGGTCGCTTCTGGTCGCAGTCAAGTGATGAAGATGAAGGTTTGGAATAGTCGTTGTCTAGTTGTTGAAGTTGTCTAGTTGTTTAGTTGTTGAAGTAGTATTAGTCTTGAAGGCTGTTGATTAAGGTTCCAAGACCGGCTGAAATCCCGTTGTGGAACTGAAGTCTCTATGTTAGTGTTGCCATCATGCTGTATGTTATACCGCTGGTTATTGGTCTCTTGTTGACATCAAAACAATCCTGTTTAGGGTCACGTTAAAAGCATAAACTCGATGAAATTTAGAATAGATGTCTCCACCAGTCATCTAAAGCAGAGACATCAGTTGTTGTATAATGATCATGCATCATCATCTACTCCATATGGTTTTAAATAATCATCTTATAGGTTTTGACCCACTTTGAAGGCTGGAGCTCCAGTAAACACGTCCTTCCACTTCGACAGCCGCTTGTGAGTGAAATGATTATAAACATGTTAAATTCATGTTTATATTATGTATGTATAAGTATTTCTTTACCCTCGCACTTTGAACTAAGTCATTTTGGCGAGCCGGATAAGATGATTATTTAAAAAACAGGATGATTACTTAAAAAACAAGGTGATTATTTAAAAGATAAGATGATTATTTAAACCTAATGATGATGATGAAGATGACGGCGATAAACGATGATTACCCACTATGGAGTTTTAAACACTTATTGTTTTATAAATATAGACATTCCTATTTTTACTTAATCAGTTGTTTAATTGAATATTTTTAATTGCTTATATTGATGCAGACTTTATACGACCTTCTTCAACATTCAAATACTAACGTTTGATTATTGAGACTCCAGGCATTCTACTCTACCTTGTGCAGCCAAAATATTAGTTAAAAATATTAGTACCAAGTGTACTAGCGTTATTATGGTTCTTTACTATGTGTAAAACCTATATGTTAGGCCAGACACTTTTGCTTATAGTGCAAATAAATTTGCTTGAGATATCATAAGCGTCCGACCCAACTTGAACCCTCAACAGGAATGATTCCCGCTGACTGTATATCTGTGCACACTAATTGTGCTCAGTTGCTATGGTAATATTTTATTTGTATGACAGTACCGTTAGCAACCGTATATACCACATACAAAAAGTAATTGTCAATATAAAAATATCAACAAACTAAAGTATGCCGTAAAACCAGCAACAATATTATTTTGTTGCTGGTATGGTACTTGACTTAAAAGAATATGGTTACACAGGTATTAATATTTAAGTAAATGATGTTTCATATATTAGTCTATTTTCAGTTGATCGTCTTGCATAGCTCTATATTGAATGCCTATGATGCTAATAACATCGATTGACATTCCCTAAAACCATTATACAGTAGTATTTACTGTTAGTGGTGAACCATATAACCCTGTACACACGTACATTGTTATTTATATACTTTAAATTGTATATTTGTATGGTAATCTAGAGAGTTGTAATAACTTCTAAAAGTGTTCAACCATGTTTTTAATAATATAGCAGCAGGTACCGTTATATCATAGTTTGAGCTACGCAAGTTTATGAATAATTAATTTATTAAAAAATGTTCGTCAGCCTTGCAATATTTTACTAGTACACCACACTGTTAAAAAGTGACCAAACACCGCTAATCTCCCATGATGTATCAGATAGTGGTACACAATGGACTAAAAGTATGTTAAAAATTGTTATTAAATTAAATTGTGATGTTTGTAAAGAAGCACCCGGCAGATTGCTCGTACCTAAAAAGCGCCATAATTAAAAAATATCTTAAAAAATCCGATATCCCCTCAGATCAGATCTGCTGAGAACTGATTAGTAGAAGTTGGTCACTATATATTTATAAGGTAGTCTTGTGTAATTCAATACCACATGAACATCATATAGCCTGTGTAATTCCAACCACTTCCTGTTCCGGTGCCAATGGAGGCAGCCATTTTATATTGCAAAAAGTTTTAAAAGTTTTAAAATCTCAAATTTTGACTCTTTATGCCGACGAGGGAAAACAGAAACTGTCTATATCGACGGCGGAATATACACTATATCGGTAATCATTAGAACCAAAACTCCAGCTCGTCTTGTCATTTTATTTAGGCCATATCAAAATTTCAATTTCTTTGTTTACATATATTTACTTCTTTGACTTACCCCACCCCACCCATTTTCTAGCATACTGTGTTTATCAAAATTGCCCCCACCAAAATTTGTTAGTTTAGAATAACACAGCATATATATTTATTACATGTTAACTACATACTACAAGTGCTATTAAGAATTGTTTGCCCCAGCTTTGAACAGGTCATTTTGGAAACAGAAAGAAACATCATATTTTATCAATCATCATATCAATCATATTCATAATCCTCCTATGTATTTATAAACATCACTTCATGTTCATTACAGAATTATATAGATCATGTTCATTGTTCACTGTCATTGTTATTCACTTCTAAAAGTCTTATTAGCAAATGGATTCGGTGCAAAATAATGTTCCTGGCACCTTTTCAAATTATGATACAAACCCAAGAGTTACGTATCAACATGATCAACCTCGGGTGCACACGGACATGCATTATCTGTCCAAAAACCCGTGGGCACACAGGTTGATCATAAAATCAGCTGGACCAGCTCCCATATTAGAAAAAATATCCTTAGTAAATTTCACAAAAGCAATTCACCGGGAGCTGGCCAATAAATTAAAAAAAATCATTCCACTGAGGTCGGGGGCATTCATGCTCGAGCTGGCATCAGCCGAATCTGTGACAGGCATCCTAAAAATAAAACCCATCACCCTGGCAAATATACCAGTCGTGGCTTATATTCCACAAGGAGGTAATACAGTGGCCGGGGTGATACATAATATACCCTTGCGGGTCGACCTTGGGGACCTCTGCTCTCACCTGCGACCAATACTACCGGAAGTAGGTGGGTGTGTAGGGCTCCTCAAGGCCGACAGGCTGAAGGATAAGTTTGGGCACCTATCGGGGGCGGTGAAGATTACATTCTCAGGTAATTCATTGCCTGAGATGGTCCAAGTGGCCGAAACACCTACATATTTCAAGGTGGAAGACTTCTCACCGCCCCCGCTTAGGTGCTACGCCTGTCAGAGGTTCGGACATGGGAGCTCGGGCTGTAAATTTGAAGCCAGGTGTGCACGATGCGCGGAACCACACAACATCAGAGAGTGCCGGTATCTCGGTATACCGACCTGTGCTAACTGTGGGGGGGGGGGGGCACACTACGCGATTCAGGGGTTGCCCGTCCTTTGTTAAAGCAACTTTGATATCAAAGGTGGCTTGGAGGGACGGGATCCCCTGGAATGTGGCGGAAAAGAGGTTTTTGGCCAGTTCCGCCACTCCTCCCCCACAGGGTCACAGAACGGAAGTCCATGCCGGCACTCATACTAACAAATCATCGCAACCAAATACACCATTAAATCTAGGAATGGAGAGGGTAGGAAAGAGCCATGGGTTTAATCCTAAACAAAATAATATAATGGGATATCCAAAACTCCCACAGGGTGCTATTACCTGTATACAAACAGAGATCTCCATGATATCAGCTGACTCACAAGGATCCCCAGGATCCTTGTTGAAGGGAAAACAGGAACCCAAAATTCAAACAGAAACCTCAGAGGTTCAAATTTTAGGGAATATAGCTTCAAAATTCTCTAGGACTCCAAAAGGTCACCTAATTAGAGAAACAAAAAAATTAAATGGAGCCCGTGAGCTATTTAAATATAAAAAGGGAGACACAATCAATGAATCAACACAGTCGGACAATTCAGACTGTGTTATAGTTAGGAACACACCTAAAAAGTCAAAAAATGTGATAAATCAGGATAATAAGGTTAAAAAACCCAGCTCTCCCTCTCTATCAAAAAGCATTAAACAAGAAAGGGGTATGATCACACCAAATAACACTCCAATAAAACATACATCTACCCCTTACTCCATTTCAGACTCATCTCAGGTTACAGAGAGCATTGGCTCATCACGGACTCGGGTCTCAGAAACCTCAGTCAGTGATGGGAGCGAGTTCGATGTCACCGGAGAGGAGTCTTTGGTTTCAGTACACTCGAGCTTCTATCACTCAGACAGGGACAGCAACATAAGTAAACATGTCTCTATTTTAGAGACAGTGACGCTTGCTGACCTTGTAGGGGTGGGGGAGGCTCCAGTAATCAGCCACCCGACAAAAAATGTCACACTGGTAGATACCTACCAACAAGCTTCACCGGTGACTATCTCAAAAAACGCAACTGAAGTAAAATATATAAACAAAGAACCCACAATCATTTTAGAAACAAATTCAGAAAACTTCTCAATATCTTTAGATAAGATTGTGGAAATAACTAAAAAATTAATACTTAACAAATCTAAAATCACCGGTAACCGATTAAATGAATATCTAAAAAGAGAATTTATTTCAAATCTCAATTTAAAACTTACAAATAAAACCAGTGTGACTGACAAGGGAAATGGAATCGCACAACAAAACAAATACAAACAAAATCCGACACGTGCACAACCTACGGAAATAGTTAGGAAAAAACCCATAGTGGCAGGTATACTGAGACAGTCCAAAACCCCCCAAAAAATACTGTCTTAGTCCCCACGACACAAGGCACTGGCTGTTCGAAACCGTCTGAATAGTAACATCTGCTTTCAATAGGGATCTCACGGTTATATCTTTTAATTCACAGGGATTGACCTCACAGAGATTAAGGTACTATTAGATTTAAACCCTAATGTTGATATCCTCTGTGTGCAAGAAACCAAACTTGAAAATAATCAGGAGAGGAAGATCCCTGGCTACCATGCCGAATATAAATATTTTAAAAACACACGTAATAATACGTGTGGAGGCTTGGTAGTTTATTTTAAAAACAATATCAACTATGAGGAAATCAGAGTGGATGATCCCCAAGACCATCTGGGGAACTATGCACTTGAATCTCAAGTGTTTAGAGTTCATCTAGGGAGATCCCCCTTCATTCTCATTAATTTATACTCCAGGGGGTGTGATCTGGAGGCTTTAGACCATATAAGTTCATCTCTAAACGCCGAGGATGAACTTAGGGACTGTATCATACATGGAGATTTCAACGCACACCACCCCACGTGGGGATCTCCATACGCGAACCGTCAAGCGAGGGATGTTTTGGAGTGGGCGGGCAAAAGTAATAAAGTTCTACTCAATGACGGTTCCATAACCAGAGTAGACCAGGGCTCAGGCAAGGGCTCCTGTATTGATCTAACTTTTACTAGTCCCAAATTTTTCGGCTATTTCAACCTGGTGGGTACATGATGACAATCTGGGATCTGACCACTACCCAATCTGCACAACAATAAAAAATCAAAATTCAAAAATGCAAGAGAAAAATGATATAAATCCAAAATTTAAATTTGAAAAAGCAGACTGGGATATTGACTAATTTTAAAACCCCATTCTTTTGCCCATTCCCAGAAAAGGTCAAGTCCTGTTTGAGCTCTTGTTTGTAACAGGTTTAAGTTGACCCCCCTAGCCATGTGCCTGAATCATCAGCAAACTGGCTGGTAACCATCCCTGTCCCCTCTAGTGTGTCAGGGAGATCATTGATCAAAAAAGAGAATAGAAGAGGGGATAAAATGGCCCCTTGGGGGGTTCCCCTGTGTAACGTTTCCGTGTCTGACAGGGTATCCCCAACCTTAACTTGAATTTTGCGTCCCTCAAGAAAGTTCCTCAGATATTGGTAGCAGTTTCCTGTTATTCCATGTTCTTTCAATTTATAGAGTACGCCTGCATGCCAGGTTAGATCAAAAGCTGCTTGAAGGTCTAGAAAAATTGCTAGGACTGAGTGTCCCCTATTTTTTGCTGTATTTACATCATGTTGTAGTCTAATGAGCTGATCCAAAGTGCTCCTGCCCTTTCTAAATCCAGATTGAAAGGGATTAATTATATTTTTTGATTCAAGCAGATGTTCTAAACGTGCCTTGACCATCCCCTCCATTAATTTACCTGGATGGGAGGTCAGGCTAATTGGTCTGTAAGACTGTGCTTCATTTGGGTTTTTCCCTTGTTTTAGTAGGGGAATAACACAAGCCTGCTTCCAAGCTACTGGGTAGACACCATCATTCCACTCTTTGTTATATAATCTTAACCACAGATATAAGGCTGAATTTGGCATGTGTTTAAACATGTGGTAAGATATTTTGTCAAGTCCCGAAGCTGAGTTCTTCCTGCTATCAATTACTAATCTTAGTTCAAAAATTGAGAAGCCATTATTAAGTGGTGACCTGTTTATTTCTGGTTTTTTTAGGTAGTTTTTATACAGTGATTCAAATTTATTTTGATAATTTAGTGTTTCATCGTTGACGTTTGAATCACTGGCAGCTTTAGAATAGTGTTCAACTAAGAAGTTGGCTTTTTCTACTGATTTGACTGCTAAAGCTGTCTTATTTCTTAGTAGTGGAATAGGGCGTTGTGAATTTCCTTTAATTCTGCGAATTTTGGTCCAAAATTCCTTTGAGTTTGCGTTTTTATGTATACATGATTCGCAGAATTCTTCCCAGTTTTGCTTTTTAGCATTTAAGATGACAAATTTTGCTTCTCTTTCAACCTCCTTGTAGTCATATAAGTTTCCGAGACAAGGGTGCTGTTTTAGTTTATTTAATGCTCGTTTACGCCCTTAAACAGCTTCGATACAGGAAGAACCCCACCACGGGACATTTTTTCTTGTCTTTTTGCCAGAGTCAGAGACAGGTATACATTTTTTTGCTACCAACAGGAACCTTTCTGTGAGATTGTTATTAAAAATATTAATATCATTAGAGTAGACGTCATCTAGGGTTATCTACCTGCAAAGTTTTTTGAATAAATCCCAGTCTGCTTTTTCAAATTTGCATCTTTCTTCTTTAGAATTTTCTGTAATTTTGTGGTGTTGAGAATTTATTGTTATGCAGATTGGGTAGTGGTCTGATCCCATATTATCCCCATGTACCTGCCAATTAGAACTAGCTGAAAATTGGGACTGGTGAATGTTAGATCAATGCAGGAGCCCTTTCCTGAGCCCTGGTCTACTCTCGTGAAGGAACCGTTATTGAGTAGAACTTTGTCATTTCTCCCCGCCCATTCCAAAATATCCCTCCCCTGACGGTCCTCAAATGGAGATCCCCATAATGGGTGGTGAGCATTGAAATCTCCAGTTATACTACAGTCCCTAAGTCCATCTTCAGCATTTATAGATGAACTTATGTATTCCAAAGAATCTAGGTCGCACCCCCTAGAGTATAAATTGATAAGTATGAAGGGGGATCCCCCTAGATAACTGAATTTCAATCTTGGAGTTCCCCATATTATCTTTTGGGTCGTCTACTCTAATCTCCTCAAAATTGATGGTATCTTTAAAATATGTAATAAGCCCTCCACAAACATTGTTTTGGGCATTTTTGTAAAAACTATATTGTGCATTATATCCAGGGACACAGAGTATATCAATATGTGGATTTAAATCCAAGAAAACTTTAATCTCTGTGTGCTTAAGAGGGGTCAGTCCCTGAACATTAAAAGAGATCACAGTCAGGTCCCTATTGAAAATGTAGTTTGGTGTTGCGACGATTACGACCAATCAGTATCTTTGTGTCTTGGAGACTGAGACAGGATTTTTTTTGGTGTTTTGGCCTGCCTCAGAATCCCTGCCAGCACGGGTAATTTAGTTGCCATATTTGAGGCAGGTGCGCATTTTAAATTTTCTTGAGTATTTTCATCGACCCCCACTGTACTTTGAACCACACTGGCTTTTTCTATTGTTAATTTTTTTAGTTTATAAATATATTCTCGTTTGAGATAATTTGATAGTTTGTTTCCTGTTATTTTTGATTTAATTAGGATTAATTCTTTTGTTATTTCCACAATACTATCCAAATCTATTGTAAAATTGTCCGAATTATTTATGACTTGTATTGTGGAGTTTATTTTTGAAGTCGATTCTGAATGTTGTTTTTGGAATGGGGAACTTTGTTGGCTTCTATCTGCCAGTGTGGTTACTTTAATCGGTTGACTTATCACTCCTGGATCTATACCTCCCACAAGGTCAGCAATGGACACAGATTCCAGCAATGAGTGTAATGAAACACCTTCCGTATTGCTGTCCCTGTCGGAGTGATAGAAACTGGAGTGAGTAGATACCAAGGACTCCTCTCCAGTGACATTAAAGTCGCTGCAGTCACTACAAGATGACTCCGAAACATGAGTTCGGGACAAGTTGTCGCAGTCTCCTAGAGAGAAGTCAGGAAGTGTACTGGGGGTCGATGTAACTAGTTTAGGTGAATTAATAGGGGTTATGAAACCCCTTTCTGTTTTGATTTTTGTTGACGGGGAGTTTGCCACTGGCTCTGTATTTGTTAGTCCTACTGTACCCACTATTTTTAAACTATCAGTAGTGGGACTGATTATAACACAGTCTGAAGTGTTTGACTGTGAACTAGTAGTTGAATCCCCCCCTTTATTAAATCTTAAGAAATCCCGTTCTCCATTGGTTTTTATAAAAGTTCTAACGAGATGACCTGTTGGAGTCCGGTTAAATTTTGAGTTTGTTTCTTTTGTGTTTTTTGTCTCAGAGGGTATATGAAAGGAATTCTTTACCTGGATAACGGGAGTCAGAGGTCCTTGGGTTCTCTGAGCCCCGGGGGAGGGTAATTTATCCTTCCCCTGGTTACTTATGTTAACATCTGGGTTTTTATGGCCCTGTTCCTCTCTTTTTGGCCGTGAGATAGCCCCTGAGCTGCTTTTGTCCCCATTATTTATTAGGATTTTAGAGTCCGCGGCCACTTCCCCCTTTAACTTGGAAGATGTAATTAAGTTTTTGGTATCTAGTTTTTGTTGAGTGCCGGCATGGCCCCCCCCACCCCCCCCCCCCCCCCCCGATGTGACTCTGTGGGGGTGTAGTGGCGGTGACCCGATTATTTCTCTTCACCGCCACATCCCAGGGGATCCCGTCCCTATAAGCCAAACTAGAGACTTTAGCCGCTATAATGTAGGACGGGCAGCCCCTGAACCGGGTAGTGTGGCCATCCCCACAGTTAGCACACCGCGGTATTCCGGAATACCGGCACTCACGAATATTATGGTGTTCGGAACACCTAGCGCACCTGACCTCGTTTTTACAACCAGAGCTCCCGTGCCCAAATGCCTGGCAGGTGTAGCACCGAATCGGGGGCGGCGAATACTCTTCCACGTCCCAATAAGTGGGAGTGCCAGCCACTGTGACCGACAGCGGCAGAGATCTGCCCGTGAATGTAAGTTTCACCGCCCCAGACTGGCGGCCAAATTTGTCCTTAAGCCTGTCGGCCTTTAGGACCTCACAGACCCCACCATCTTTCCTTGGTTTAGGTTGAAGGTGGGATCAGAGGTCCCCAAGGTCGACCCGCAAGGGTATATTGTGGATCACCCCGGCTATTGAAGGTCCACCACTGGGAAGAAAGGCCACCAGTGGGATATTAGCCAGGGTGAAAGGTTTTATTTTTAAAACACCCGCCAGACATTCGGCCGACGCGAGCTCTAGCATAAAGGACCCCGACTTCAGCGGTATGATTCTATTTATTTTATTGGCCAGCTCCCGATGAATGGCTTTTGTGAACTGGATGATGGAAATATGATCCAGTATGGGAGCTGGCCCGGCTGACTTTATAATCAGCCTGTGTGCCCACGTACTTTTGGTAAGGTAGTGACTGTCCGTGGACACCCAAGGCTGATCATTTAAAAATGAGGCTCGATTGAATCGAGCCTCATTGTTGCCAAAAGTGGCCCATTTATTTTGCCTGGCTGCATCCATTTGGAATGAAATATCAAATAATTATTTACAGATGATTGATGGAATGAAATGAACATGAGAATAATTTATTCTGTAATGAACATGAACATGAACATGATGATGTTTATATATGATACGATGGTTATATGATGATTACATGATTGATGATTGATAATACATCTGTGAATATCCGGTCGCCAAAATGACAGTTCAAAGATAAAGGGCAAACAAAATAGAGGTAAATGTGATAATTTCTAATGCACTGTATATACTATCCTAATAATTTTGGATGGGGTCAATTTTGAATATACAGTGCGCCTAAAGAGGGTGGGGGTGATTTAAACAAAAGTATGAAGAAGTCTAAAGTCTAAAAAAGGCAAATAAAACAGAAAATGGAGGCATCGGAGGTTACCGGGTGGAGCGAAATAATGTATCTAGTTCACGTATAATGTTATAGTCCTTTTTAATCCACCGTTGGCAGGTACAAATTAAATTTGAGATTTTATTTTCCCCACATAAACAATATGGCCGCCTCCTGGCTGACCGGAAACAGGAAGTGATGTTTATATTAAGTGAACAAGAAAGTATTTATGCCATACATTCCATTAAAATTCATACGAGGTCACTCTTCTCTGGTTGGCTGGATTTCAGTCTGCATGTCTTCACTGTGGTCCGCGCTTCGAGAGAGAGAAAAAAACAACTCTCGAGCTTGAATCGAAAAACGGATTGTAATCCAGCCAATGAAATTGCACCTTACAATTTATGTAGGGCCAATAGGAAACTGGTTTACTTCCCGATCCTGGATCATTGTATGTTGAGCTGGGGAAAGGAGGAATAGTATAATGAATAAAAAACATTCATGTAATAGTTAAACATTGTTATTTCTACTGGAATTTTTTTTTTAGTGTTTGTGTTTTTAACACAAGTTTCAATTAATATAATTAATATAATATGGAACTCCACATGTTATTATTATACCGTAGTTTAAGTTAAACATTAGATAAATCCGTATACAATGTTAAACACTGTATAAGGTGCTAGGGAATATTGTGTTTATAAAATAACAAGATATTCAATATAGAATTACAGAATACTATTTTAATATTATTAGTGACCAACCTTTGTTAATCAGTTCTCAACAGATCTGATCTGAGGAGATAATGGATCTTTTAAAACATGTTTTAATGATGGCGCTTTTTAGGTATGAGCAATCTGCCCGGTGCTTATTTACAAATTTCACAGTTTAATTATATAATATTTTAATTTAATTTCAAACCATTGTGTACCACTACGTGACACAGCCTGGGAGATTAACAGGAGTTGGTTAAATCTTAACCATGCTATGTACTAAATATAATATTGCAAGGCTGAAACAGGATATAGTAAATGACACACTATTGTCACTTATCATACTGGCGTAACCCGATTTACATATCGGATTGTGGGAAATGACTTGTATACTAGTCCACGGGTGATTTCCTTTTGACTAACCCTAGTACCTGCCGATAATAGTGTTACTTCAAACGAAGTAAATAGTACACTTTTCATTCTTTCCTATTTTTTTAAAAAAATAAAATATATAATAGTGTATTATAAATTAATATACATATAGTATATAAATAGCAATATACTTAGATATAGGGCTATATGGTTTACCAATATCAGTTAATACTACTGCATAATGGCGATAGGGAATGTTATATGACGTAATTAGTGTCATCAGCATTCAATATAGAGTTACGCAAGACTAACAATATATTAAACTAATTAAAAAATTAAATCAATAAAATATTAATATAATTTTTTTATAACAGGAGGATATACTTTACTGTAGTCAATATATCTTGCACAAAGAATATCAAAGTAAAATTGTTTATAAAATTTATAGGGAGAAGAAATGTTACGTAATAAATATGTCAATAAAACTTGTACAAAGATTAGAAAATCAAAAGGAATCCATATAAATAAACATGATAAAAAGAAAGGTTGATTACCGTATGTAATAAATAAATATGTGAAATAGCAAATATGTATATAATCGTCATTTATCATTACTCATCCTTCATATGTCATTCATATTCATCAAATTAATTTTAATCATCTGTCCATGCTCGCCAAAATGACCAGTTCAAAGTGCGAGGGTAAATAAAAACTACACAGTCAAAATATTATATATTGCGTGACTGTGTTTCATGCAATTACGAGCAAGACAAAACTATTTAAAATAACTAAACTAAAGGAACACAGATATTTTTAAAATCTACCCTTTTCTGGAACCCTGGAGGGTGAACTAGTACTCAATCACTACCATCTCTACAAGTCAATAATGGCTTTCCCACTTGAAACAGCGGTGAGACACAAATGGCTTTCCCACTTGAAACAGTGGTGAGACACAAATGGCTTTTCCACTTGAAACAGTGGTGAGACACAGATGCCAATGAGAGTTGTATATTAATAATCAAAGATACTGTGGCTGGCGGGAATTCAAACTCACGATCTTCAAACACGTTACCGTCGTATCTAACCTGGACCAGCTAAAACATTATAATCATACTTCTTAACGATGTGTAGTTTTCTATACAGTTATGGTATATATAGATTAAATAAAGTGTTACTATTTCCGCTTTACCATCATCTTCTTTGTCGTTTTGGGGTTTTTTTTGCCTTTTTTTTATTCTTCTTCTTCTTCTTCGTCGTCGTCGTCGTTTTCTTATTTTAATAATTTTCTTCTTATTGAAGGGTGAGACCTACAAGCTTATTGACAAAGAGAATAATGGCAGTCATTCCTCAGATTGGGGAACGTGGTATAAGATTACAACGTTCATGTCTCGTATGATTGTGTACATGAGATATTGACGACGCCATACTTAAGTCGCTATTCGGATGTCTTGGATTCCATCTTAGAGTGGGATTTGAATACAGCACTTTAATATATAATATCATCTTGAACATCTTCATTACCATGTTTCTCTTATTTTCCTCCTTAGACCTGATTCAATATGACAATAACTGGTAACCGATTATTAAACCCAATTTATTCATTCAATAAATGGAGTCAACTAGGATTGTTTAGAGTTGAATAATTCTTACTGACATTATTATACTGCATGATTGGTACACAGTTGTGTGCAGTGATGCAAATTGTTTAGCAAATTTTGATACATGTTATACCATTTGTTTAATTGTAGATTATAGTCAAGCATGGTTGCTTGGCAGTTTGTCCTAGTAACACTAACTTCTGGTATGTTAGTTATTCCGGAAGTAGGTGGACTAGGAACAACAGTGATAGAAGGCGACATTTATGTAGAGGTAATAGCTGCTATATATTCGGTATTGCACGGCAATGGCACGTGCAGCGGGATCGAAAGCGAAGGAGTTCAAAATATAGAAGCTATAGCTTGGACGGTTTCGGAACTGAATAAAGGCGATGGGCTCATTCCTGGTGTCAAAATAGGTAATCATATTCACGCTCAAAACTCCTTTAAAAATGAAGCGTACTTGAATACGTTTAACTCAAAATAATCCACTGTGAAGATTCATTCAAAAGTTTCACGTCAATATTATATAGTTATTTTTAACAGTCTTCCATAGAATATTTATACTTAACGACATCAAAAGCGAAAGTATGGGTAGAATATAAAATCTAGATATGACCGACAAAACTCTAAAATTTTATTCTAACAATTTCAACACTTTCAACACAAATTGTGACATATGTGAACCTATAAAAAACTATGATAAAAAAAACGTATATAAATATATGCTTGAATCTCCTGACTAAATGTTCATACAATAGCACACGAAGGATTAATTATTTTGCAAATTAACTATCCAGAACTAACAGACAGCTGTTTTTGTACATAAAATGCACGTTGTAGGTAATCTTAGATGTTTAAAATGTTTTGATCACGCAAAATGGTCTTTAATTAAAGATAATGACAATAAGGTTTGAAGTAAAACTTCTCGCAATTTTTGTTGTTATGCGCATTTTGTAATCAGAAGTACCTTTTAAACACGAATTGCTAGGAATGGTTTTGATACTTAGTTCTTTCTGCAATGTTATCAGTTGCATTGTGTTTCTAAGATGAACGGAATTTAAGATAATTTTTAAAATTGACATTTGATGAATTTTATGCAATCATTTATCAAGATTGACGTTTGTATCAGATTGATAATTTAATTATTGTAATTTATCTAAAAGGTATATATTAATAAACTGCGAAACGAAGACGTATGCTATTACCGATATCATTTTAATGTTCAATACCTGACTTAGAACAACGAAAGGTTGAACAGCATAAGCATAAATGTACATTGATATTAAATACTAAATTTACAATTGATCAACAGTGTCGTATTCTGCATGTTTTATTCAATTGTAAGACATTACTATAAGAATGAATGAATGAATGAATGGTGTTTTACGGCACGTCGACACATAAATAGGTCATTTTGTGCGCGCATTACTATAAGAAATATGTACAATACTTAGCAATTGTTATTAACAAACAAAACTATGGATGAAGCATATAGTTTGAAACAAATCTACTAATATTTTATCAGTCTTCGTGTTCGGATGATTCGGTGCGTTTTGTCTAATGGCCAGTTATCTTTCACCAATAATGTCGCGGGTTCGAGCCCAGATCGGTTGGGAAGAAAGAAAACTTTTAATGAGAAAGTGTGCACTCAATTCATTCTTTGTTCTTAATAAACCAATAAAACTAAATAATATCATAATAATATAACCTATGCTAGCAAAGAGCTGTTTTTACATGACCAGAACCACACACCAAGTGATATATGACGATGGAATACATTAGTAAGATACATTTATTACACACCAATATAGCAAAGTCATCCTTCTGCCATACTGTTTACCTGCAACTACTGGAAGACAATGCCCACAATCACTAGTCTCATACTGAGACAACTTAACTAAGTTCCAAAAGAAAGATTCTGTACAGTTATACTTAAGTCATAAACAATGGAACTATAGAATGTTAAAATGTGTATTACCTTAGCGTCACAACTGACATATCATGTAACAGTCATGTGGAAACCATGGCAAGAAAGCAAACAGTGACATGTACATTTTAAGAAGGAAATATCCACAGACCTATCACATCTTCATCAATAATACATTTGTACTAGAGAAATACTACACGTTGCGAAACTGTTTGTGGATTTTAATATAAATTAAAAGATGACCTGGTCAATGACATTTCAGTCTTTAAGCACTGACTTTACCTTGTACAAGGCAGGTGTCGAGTAAGCATGTAAGTTTCATTTCGGAGGCAAGCTCCGCCAATTAAATGTACTCAGACACGAATCACGTGATGTATTCACATCTGCTCAATAATTGTTGACCATACTGAATAATGGATATTGTATTTGCGTGTCATCGAGTTTTAGTTGAACAAACATGCCACGCAGTAATACTGCCATATACGTTTAATGGTAAATTGTTGTATTTTAAGATTTAAACACTTTATTTAAAGTTTTGTTCATTTTCTATCCGATAAGAAGGGCACGTATATGTAAACAATCGACCGTTTGTTGATTGTATATCGGTAACTGACAGATTGACAAAAAAAAATCTCAATATATGACAACTTAAACATCACTGGTAGGTTTCATCTTGACATGAAATTGGATAAGTCTAATCAATTTTGTAACGCGGTTTAAGTTGCCATAGTGACTACTTTTCACAGGTAGTATTCTCTTTACCGATGCGAGATTGTGCGGGTAAATCTTACAAAATCGCTGTCAATAGGCAGTCTTGCTTGATATACAGAACCATAAAGCTGCATAAACATTATGACAGCATCAATACTTATACAGACAGGAACACATACAAAAGGCGCCGTAAACAGATATTCACATTCTTGCAAGTATTTTGTAGCATCAGCACCTAAAAGTTAATCTTTCTGCCTAACTTGTGTACGCCACTGAAACAGCCTTTATCGGCTCGGCACAATATCCTTCATGGAGCTTTACACTTTACAAATGTGCATGCTGCAGAATAATCAAGACATGATACGGTTTGCTTGTCCTGTTATATGACGAGGTTGGATGCTCCTGTTACCCAGGGCTCAGCTCACCGGTGCTTCTGACCGTTCCAAGTCGGTGATTCCTGCTATCATCAATTCCTAGTGCACGGCTCTAACAACCCATTTTATTTTTTTAATTGTTCGTCTCCTTGGACAGCACTCCGCATACCAAACTAATAAAAAAGCTGCTCATTTCCGCTTTATTTAATCAGCATATGATTTGATTGGCTTAGGCAGATCATTGTTTACATTGTTGGTGCCGATCATTTTTGAATTTGTTTCACGGTTTTCAAAAAACAACTATATTATTCTTTCTTTTTCTTCACGTGCTCAGGTGTTCGAGTCAGTGAAACATGCAGGTCTGTCGAGAAATCCAAGAAGCTGGCGTATCGACTCGCTGAAGAAATGAAAAATGGCACCTCAGACATCATGGGTATGAATATGTTTGTTAACTATAACAACGACCACATCGGTGTTGAATCGTCAATATTAGCAATTTGCAGGATCAAACCCAAACATCTAATGCCCTCTTGAATGAAGGTTTACGTAAACAAAACTGTGTGATTTGTCAGAGTAAATATTAACTCTGTCGAAGAGGTAAGGTATTTGACAAAAGTAACTCAAACTATCTTGATATAAGTATATGTTTGATCAACGATATTTACATGCTGCTGAACGAATAAAAAGTGTAATTGAAACATGTAATGATACATATCAGCATTATTTTCTTTCCAAATAAAAGCTATTTATAGTACTCACGTATACAGTTATTTTTGCGATTATAAAACATTCAAGATGTAGAAGTTTAGAATAACAAAGTACGTGTAAAATAACAATTTAATTAAATTTTAAACTGTTAGAGATTTGACAACTTAAATAATTGTTTATTACAGGCGTCATTGGTTCTGATTACAGTTCGGACACTGGCGCCATATCTCGTCTGCTTGACTCTCTGCCGAATAACCAACGTCTGCTCCAAATTAGCTATGCTGCCACAGCAGCATTCTTAAGAAATCGGGAAAGATTTGGAAACTTCTTTCGAGTTATTTCACCTGATGATCTTCAGGTCAAGGTCAGTATCATTTGGAGCGCGTGTTCAGTTGTAAAGCATCGAATCCATGATCAGAGGGTTGTGGGTACGATCATCCGCCAAGGTTATGTGTGATCTCTTTAAGCAAATCACCTTTTACGCATATGCTTAGTTCTGATTCAGCCAAGGAAGATTTCGAGCATGACTTGTCTAAATTGTAATAACTTGTGTCACAATCGCAGGTTAATAGATAAGTTTAAACTAAACTAATACTAGTATGTACAATTTTGTGATCAGGTAGAGTTACACTGAAATGTAGATAAATAAAACACGGAAGTTTAACTGTTTAGTGAATTGTTCAGTAGCAAAAAGGTATTCTACTCGCTTTTTCACTTGACTTGTGATCTCATACAGCAAAAAGACAAACACTTCTATGATTTAACACGTTTAATTACATTGTAAATGACAACGTTATCCATTATAAGATAATGTTAATATTATTTATCCATATTTCTACACATCATAAACCTTATATAAATATCATGGACATCTCTTTTCCTCTCACCCAACATTGGTGACATTGACTTATCATTCTTGTCTTGTAACTTGGTCACTTTATTTTAACCTAGTCCACTCTGAGGGCTGATCACAACTGATATCTCTCTAAGTGAACTAGTATTGACAATGAATTTATATTCCTGTATAATACAGTAGAACTTCGTTGGCTCGAACACGGATGACTGGAACACCACATATAACTTGAAATACGTATCTGGTCCCGACCCAATTCCCTTTTCGATGAATATACATGTACATGTATAGTATGTTGTTGAATATTACTTGGTTCGAGCAAACCTTTACTCGAACTATTGTGTTCAGTCCCATCGGGTTCGAGCCATCGAATTTCGACTGCATATCACCTGGTGTTTTCTTTTTCAGGATATGTATTACAAACCTGTCGATTTGTATGAAACTTACATCATTACTTTATCATTGGTTTTCCTGTGTCCCGATGTCCTCTTTATTATTATTATACATTTTAAAAATTATATTGTAACGAATTTTCTTTATTTAGGGCTTATAATATATCTTGTTATATATCAGTCTGATTCGGTCCATTCCTTTTGAACATTCTTTATTGACCGCTAGTTGCACGCACGTTGTATAAACAATATATATGTATATTAATGGCATAACAATTAATATTTCGTTCATGTTTTCCATTTAAGGTCATGCTTGAAATGATAAAGCAATTACGTTGGACATACATGGCGATTGTATACGACGATGATTCCTACGGCAAAGGGGGCAAAGATGCTCTATTAGCTGGTTCCCTGTCAAGTGATATTTGCTTTCCCGTTACTATTCCTGTCCACATGTCCAATTATAACACTTCAAAACTTGGTGAGGAAATCAAATCAAAAATTCTGAACGCTGAAACACCCCTAGGAGGGGTTTTAGTGTTCGGTAGTTATGGGCTAGCAAATAGTGTTTTATTAGCAACAGAATTCGTGCTTTCAAAAAATTCGAATTTTACACGTCCGGTGTTGTTATTCTCGGAATCGGCAGGTTATCTCGAAGGACATAAGACAAATATTTCTAGAGGAATGTTCGTCGTAAGCCCTCCCAGACATGCTGTAGACGAGTTTCAGAAACACTGGAAAAAATTGTTTGCTACGGTAGCAAACGTCGAAGCAGGCGTATTGCGTAATAAATGGTTAAAGGAAATGTATGCGGATACATTTGGGTGTCAGCTAGATAAAGAGGTGTGTCATGGCATTAGTGAAGCCGAGGTGATGAAACGGGCCCCTTTTTCTTTATACAATCAGTTTGCCGTGCAGACTTCCATGCTCATGGCGAAGCTTATAAAACAAGTTCATTCGAAAAAATGTGCCTTGGAAACGGGAGTTTGCACCGAAATGGATCAAATCAGTAGACACGAATTGATAGACATGATGGGAAATATGACATTGAATTTAGATCTTGATGTTGGTACCTTACGCATTAAGACATTTAGAGATCCAATTGACCTTATTTTGACTTTCAATGGCTCTGCGGAGGTGTCCATCCCAGATGGTTTTTCGCTTTACGAGGTTTACAATCATCAAGTGTGCAATGTCCAAACAAAAGAAATGTGCTTCAAAAGGGTAATATTTATATTTCAATAGTTTTATTTAATACTATTTTGTTTTATATATATATATAGGATCTTTAGTACATGAGGGATAATAATGATATAGAAAAAAAAGTTGAAATTACATGAATTAACCTTTATTAAAACAACTAAGTAACATTCAATTAAAGATGCTATTGCGCGTATCGCTTCTTCAAGTAGTTTTAAGGTATTTGTGCATTGTAAGGATAATCTATACAATATTAAAAATGATAATTTAAATAACTACAATACTAAGAATAGAAATAAAGGTACTACCTCTAATATTGAAAGTTGTTCCAATAGAATACTCATTATAATAACAATTAGTCATAATGTATCTATTAATAAATAAAAATCACATTTCCTTAAATAGGACAATTGGGTAATTATTTCTTGAATAAATATTTTAAGATGTGAATGTATTTCAAATTCTGAATAATTTAATCTATTTTATCCATATTGCAGGGAACTTTATAGCAATTAAAATGATAACAAAATGTTTGAAATAATTATAAAAGAGATAAGGATAAACTAAATGATAGCGGAAGTATTATTATTATTTTTCTTAATATTACAACAACACATATAATCATCATAGTAATATCAACAATGAGTATTGTAATAATACAACAGTAGTAATCATTATATTTTACAATTGGAAATAATTAAATTAATAATAAACAATACCATTAATTATAATTATTTTAATTTTGACTAAAGTATTGTTATGTAAAAACTAAATGTTTTAATGTTAAATCCATTCTTGATCATATTCTTTATTTTTTAATCAAAAGGTTGCACAATTCCGTAAGTCATCTGGACTTAGTATAACTACATCTGACATAAAAGATTATGATGCGGATGGTGCTGAACACTCCTGGCCGGACGTGCGGAAGCCACAATGTCCCGATCAGCATAAATGCTCTTTATGTATGGATACCGATGACGATGATGATGAATCCACGTTGTTTGTACCGGGTGATTTGTATATAGTCGGCGTAGTTCCTATCCACAATATTGGACCGACACCCCTGACATGCAGTGGTATTAAACAAGGTGGGATAGACATTGTGGAATCGATACGATTTGCCATTAAAGAAGCCAACGAATATTACTATGATAAAATCCCTACAGCTAAGATTGGTTTGATTGTTATCGACAGTTGCAATGACCCGCAAATAATCCAGGAAAAGATGTTGACATTACAGAGACTTGGTGTGTATAATCATTCAGTGTATACTCCAGTCGGGGACAAGATCGTGGGGTATATAGGCGGTAGGTCAAGCAGTATAAGTGCCGCTATTGCAGCAATAACAACTCGATTAGGCTTTCCTCAGATCAGTTACGCTTCAACTGCACCTGTACTAGGTGATAAGTCCATGTATCCATATTTCCTGAGAGTGCCGAGTCCTGATGGCGAACAAGCTAGAGTGATAATGAAAATCATTGAGGAACTCAATGCAAATTTCATGCAACTACTTTATAGCAAATCCACTTACGGTGAAGGTGGGAGAGATCTAATTCTGCAACTTGCAAAAAGCATGAACGTATGCGTCGCACAGTCTGTAGGGACAACGTCTAAATTGGACGAGTTGGTGAAATCAATACGAATGTTTCCAGATGCAAAAGTTGTTGTTATGTTTGTTGGATCGTCCGAGGTGATACAGCTAGTGAAATATTTCAACGAGAACTTAATTAGAAATGAATTCCTCGTCATTAGTTCAGAGTCATGGGGTACACGAGTGTCCGTCCGTGGTTATACAAACATGATTGGCTCCATAACAATAGCGTCAGAACTAGAACAAAACTCTAAGTTCATTGATCATATGAAAGATTTGAAGCCCAGTGATTCAAATGTTGATCCATGGATCAGACCATACATGGAGCACTATTTCAATTGTTACTACGAATGGAGCTACGACAAACAATCAGGAAAAAGATGCACGTACGTATATTAAAACATTATTAAAGTTAATTATGTTGTTTAATAGTGAATTTGACTGTGTGATTTAACAGCACTGTCCATTTATAATTTGGACAAAGCAAGGAATGTAAATCCATCTTATATTTCATAATAGTTATGTACTAGATGGTACAGTGAATGAAATGTTATCATTTAACAGTGAATATGATTAAAGAAGAAAATAGTGTTTTTAATTTCTGCTTCAGATCCAATTTCAGTACACGTAATAGATATATATTTTACTCAAATAGAAACTTTGTATTATTATTTGTGTTTGGAATAAACTATATGATTATCTTTAATACTTTCTCAATTCAATATAACACCAATGAATTACGTTAAAGTGTTTGAATAAAATGTTGTTTCATATATTCTCACAAACCGTCAGCTAAACTTATTATCAAAGTTTTTAATTAATTTGTCAAATTCTGTGTTCTGTGCTTTTAATGAATCCTTTAATATAGTATACAGTGCTGTCGGCTAAAGGCAGAGGTCATGATTAGGATTGCAGGGAGTTGAGCCGATGGAATCTCAAAACATCTAGGGTTCATATAAAATACATGCTTACGCTGCAATCGAGCTCAACTAAATCAGTAGGACCAAATCAATCTTACTATTTCAATGACGATAACCAACATTATACAGTAGAACTTCGTTGGCTCGAACAGGGATGGCTGGAACACCACATAAAGCTCGAACAACTTATTTTTCGCCCTGGCCGAATTTCTATTTCGATATATACACAAATACATGTATGGTATGATGTTGAACAATACTTGACTTGAACAACCCTTAACTCGAACTATTTTATCAAGTTCCGTCAACTTCGATCCATCGAAGTTCTACTGATGTAATTTTATTTCAGAGGGAAAGAAACTTTTGATGCTCTTCAGACGAATTATAGGATAGATGCATGGTCACCATACACAGAAAAAGCTGTGTTAGCACTTTTGATTGGAGCCCGAGAAGCTATGGAAAAGTATTGCGGGAGTTCTTCAACAATATGTGATGATCTACATAAAAATGCAAATGGGGTAGTTATATTTTATTCATTTTATGTTATCTTGTTATAAAAGTAGTTGTTAAGAGTATGAATCAGGCAAACTGGTAGAAGAATGTGCAGTTATGTTCGTAGTTGTTGACTTTTGAGTATTGTCGTGTGTAGTAGCAGTTGTTGCTTTTTGTAGGTAGAGGTAGAGATTCTTTCTTGAAAAATAAATTTCTGTAAATGTGTTGTTGTAAATGCCAATAAGAGTATCAATTATGGAACCCTTTGTGTGTTGAATATTTTATTGAATATCCATTTTTTGTTGATACCAATGGCTATTTTCAGTTTGTAGACATTTTGAAAACGATCAAATTGCAAGATGAGAACGATTTTCGGAGCAGAATATTTGACGACAATGGCGATGGGCAGGCCGGCTACAAATTATATACCGTGGCACTGAACGCGGATGGTGACTATGTAAAGGTATTCATGTCCATACGTCATTCAACGTCACAATGACAGAATAAGAACTGATGTTGTACATGTTGTTTATTTTATTTGTCATGACGTCATAGTTTAGGTATTTAAGTATTGAAAGAGTTAAGTTTTAAGTTACGAATGATTATAAAACACAGAGTAGTATACATGTTTGCAAATGAATACATAAAAATAGATACAGGATATCAAAAACATTTAAGCGATTAAATGAAATGATTATGTGAGGAAAGAGAGCAATGACGCATCGGTAAGGATTTTTCACTTCGTATATAAGCGTGCTTAAATCGTTTTTGTAGCCGAAGATCAAAAATATGTTATAGATTCCTAAAATGTTCCATTGCCTTAATATCATCTTATAGTCCATGAGAACTGAAGCTGAACCTTTTAATAGGATCGATATAAGTTTTTTTTGCAGTTTCCTTTTCTTTATGATGTACTTAATGATAATTCACTTTATGACACTTTGTCATCTTTGGGGAATTTGTTTTATCTAAGGTAATTAAAAATGGCCGCCATCGTCAAATTTCAATGGTACTTTGTTTGAAAATAACAAATAAACTAAGAAAAATTCTCATACTTTATTGTTTACTAGCAGGAGTATGTGTAAGCACTTAGAACTGAAAGCAGAGTTCAGTCGTAGTTATTATCATTATTATTATTGTAATTCAATTTTTAATCTTATCCCCCAAAACATATGCTTGATTAAAGGGTTATCAGAAATCAATTAGCAAAGCAAAATGGAAATACGACTAGTAAGCAGAGCATATTGCAATGTATGGTGTGCTTTTTTCTAAAGAATAGATAAAACACCTTGTTCTGATTATGTTGTTATAACTTATATTTGTAACGAGGTCTGGAAAAAAAATTACATTCCATGGGCGTTCAACATGTTGACAAACGTGATTGTCTTTACGAAACATGTTTTGTGTTTCTTCTTGGAGACATTTCTTAATTTCTAACAAATAATATACTGAGTTATGGCAAAATCAAAGTGTGCTACCGCTTAATAATACGGAATCATACGATGACCACAGTATGAATGTAATTACCAGTTTGCTCCTCTATTAAGAACAGTCGGGCAACCCTGCGTCACAAAGCAATCTATCTGTCTTAGGTACTCCAGTTTTGACTGCAACATATCATATTCTCTTAGAATATCTTAGTATTTCAGTGACAACCATACATAGTCCTTTCTTTGCTCTTATCAATGCTTTTAAATTACGTATATTGGCTGTTCCACTAAAGGCTGCTTTCAGTATATCCTCAATACCCGACCCTTTCGTAAGAGTACCAATATATCCAATGAACGACACGAGCATATGCCTCAGATCACCTCAGATCTTCTCTTTCTTGGTGGCTTTTCACTACTTGAAGTTGGTTCCCTCAGTCCATGTTTCTTCTTATATCTGGATATATATGCAGATTTGATGTGTATGTGGAAATACATTATTTATGGTATTTAATCTCTAAATTTGAGTCTTCTGTTAAGCACTGCTCAAGATTTTTTATAGGACATCACGTCTTTGTTTTCTTGCTGATATATGATGTTTATTCTTTTTGGGCCTGCTGCATATACTGAAAGTTTATTGAAGACATCACACTTGAATAGGCACGCGTGTGTCATTTCGAAATAAACTGAATATATTACACAACGAGAAAAGAAATAAATAATGCTCCGACTATCTGAAAGTGAAAGTTAATAACTGAAAACAAAAAAGTATCGATAACTGTCAATGATATTTATTTTTCAAAAGTATGACTGATATGGGCTTTTTTATATAGAAATGTTGAGCAGAACTCCTTGCGTTTCACGTTAATTCAATTTGTGTTTAGATATTTGGTAAATAAAATAAATATATGGCTATAGATATCTACATTAAAGACATTGACAGGAAGAATTATCTACATTAGCTAATCAGTAGCCAAACAACATATGCCCTTATAAATTTCACCGTCCGAATCCAGATCTGGTGACGTCTGCACTCAATAAACACATGTCCAAAAATACAAATTTGACCAATTATGAAATGAATGTTCATGGTGTATAGATTACATGAGACATATAATATAACTTCTTTAAATCATCTTCCCAACTCCGTAGTTTGTTTTTGGAGATTATTTGCTGTAGTTGTCGTTTTAAACAAACATCTCCTTTCTGAAGGGTATCAACTATGAGAGGATGAAATCGTCACAACTTGTTTGCTGGGAGTACACTGCCAGGTCATGGTTTTGCTTTGTGATTAATGGCATTTACCTAATATTCTCAAAACCCGCCTTAATGTTACATTGGTTGTGTTGGCTAGACTATTTGTGTGGGTTCAAATAGTTTACATTGGAGACAACAAAAAATTATGTGATTATATTTATATTACCTTCCTTTTCTAAATATTTTTTATCTGAATCTCAAATCTGTATTCTTTTTAAAAGATAAACTTCCAATAAGATTCCTTTTAATATCAATGTTGTAAATATATTTCAATATATTTAACAAAATAACAAACTTAAAAAGATTATTAAAAAAATACAAATAATGATTTTACGGTTGGGTAATAGAATGACTGATAAAAATTTTCCCAAATGATGCCAAGGTGGCATACAGCGGATTCTTAATTAATACACCCTAAATAACAGTAAACAGCAATAAAACCTTGTATCTACCCTATTGTACGGTTCAGTCGATTTTCTCTATTATTCTCCTGGACTATTTATTGAAATACTTGCAATCAATACAAGTTGAATGATTCTCAATTAGTTGATTTGAATTAAGTTATATTATCTAGATATATGCTGTTTGTGGCGGATTGTTAATTGTATAAAATTTATAAAGTTAACTCTTTTGCAAGATGCCACTCAAGGGAAAAAGCAGAAATATTCCTTAAGTTAATACAGGTTAATAAAAACTATAGTTGATAAAAAGAAATTGCAGTTTTCACAACAAATGGTTGTTAAATAGAGGTGACCACTATCACAGATTTGACTGTATATTATATAAAACGTGACAGCTTTCAGCGGCTATTTTGTTTTGATTTTCAAGATCGGAACAAGTGAACCTATTGGTTTCACATTCCACAAGGAAACATATGGCAGCATTAGAGGGGAGGTACTTTCATCAACTTGTGGCACACAACCTGCATGTCAACAGTGCTTCCCTACACCATCGTAAGTCAACCTATTTACCGGATGTCCAAGTATACATGACCTGTATGTTATACGATAAGGTTGCATAAAATAAGCTCACGTTTTCAATTTCTGAAATCGCAAACTGTGGATATAAACCCATTACGCTATTTTGGAACTACGTCAAGACATTCTATTTTTAGATGCAGCCTACCGTATTAGGGATGACATCATATTTATCTGTTACATAAATTGTACAATACCATAAATTCAATAATAATGTGTTACCTGTATTGGTCGAGTCAAACTATAAATAGAATGGCATAGTTTCACAATAGCGTAGTTGGTTTATACCAGTGTCGGTTTTGCAAATGATCGTTCAACGGCTTTGACTGACCTCTGTTGTAGCCTCTTTTGTTTGATTCGTACTTTTAATATTATGCATATGGTAATAATAAATTTATGTTTTATCTCTAAACGTTAAGTTCTTCATGCCTGCCCGGTAACATTATATTGTCCTGTATTTCCATTCCAGTGTTTCGGCTATCCTTCCAGAGTATGCTGTAAAGACCGTCCTTATAACACTAGCTGGTTTACTTGGTGTCGTTTGCTGCGTACTAATCTTGGTCATCACATATCTTACACGCTGTAGAAAGCGTACAATGGGTATTGTTTTTATGTAATATAATGTATAGTTAATGAGTGGGTGAATAAATGGGTGAATGAATGAATAAATGAATGAATGAATGAATGAATGAATGAATGAATGAATGAATGAATGAATGAATGAATGAATGAATGGATGGATGGATCGATGGATGGATGTATGTATGAATGAATGAATGAATGAATGAATGAATGAATGAATGAATTATTGAGCGAGTGAATGAGTTGAGTTGGTTGGTGTGAGTGAGTGAGTGAGTGAGTGAGTGAGTGAGTGAGTGAGTGAGTGAGTGAGTGAGTGAGTGAGTGAGTGAGTGAGTGAGTGAGTGAGTGAGTGAGTGAGTGAGTGAGTCAGTCAGTCAGTCAGTCAGTGAAACAGATCATTCAAGAATAAATATACTTCTATATAGGTAAATGTTAAAATACTGATACAATTCTTGAGAGTTGACATAGATGAAAGCATGTAAAAAAGAAAATCGCGAACTCTTTCAAAATTAGACTCAATATAATACGTGTGAAAAGTAACTTGTGATAATGATGGAATCGAAGGTCCTTGTGAAATAGTCTCGGTTACATAAAGCTGTTCTACATTGTACTATAAAGAAAATGAAATTTTCATTCCAGCGAGAGATCATCTAAACATGCAATCACCCTGTTTGGAAACTGAGTTTGCCCCTGAAGAGGCGTACGACACCATACAAATAAGTAAGACACATGTCGAATCCTTGCCAAAGGAAACATCTGTTGATGCTGCTGATGATAGCATACAAAGAGAACGGAAATTAGCGGGGCTTCCACGCAGTTACATGAAATTGACCAACAATTCTAGTAGTGGTTCATTGAGACAGCGTCAGGGAGATTTGGCTAGTGGAGAATCACTTTGTTCCAATCGTAGTTACTCCAGTCGTAAAGTATCTGATGACAGCAACCAACCAGCGATGGAGCTTTCTTATATTAAAATGGGAGGAGACACACACGTGAATCGGCCAACCGATAGCTATTTGATACCCAAACCGTTAAATAGTAATGTTTATATTCAACCAGATCCTGCTGACGTGGAACCTTTTTTTTCACCGCCCGCACCAGTCCCTCACCGATTGGCTGAACGTAAAGAATCCCCTAAAGCAGTTGCTAATGAAACTAAGGATCAAGAAAGAGACACTGTTATTTCAAATGATGATGTCGAAACGAAAGGCAGCAGTGTTAAACACTTAGAAGATACCTATTTGCACTTCAAACAGAAAGAAACACTTGAGTGAAACAATGTACAATATGATCCAACCACCGATATTGTTTCGCAAACGTGTCTGTTTATGGATATATTTTACTAACACGGCATACATATTGGGAACTAATAATACATCTGTAATGTGTAGATATATTGTCAAGCATTTCTAAGTAAGATACGTTTAAGGACAATATTTACAAAGATTACTATATCAATACATCTCCAAATAAGTATGTGCATGTATAGATGTATTTTTGATTTGTACTTATTGTTTACGCATAAGGCTTTCAAGTATATTCAGACAAATGCGAGGATAAAGCAATACTATCAATTAAATGTAAAAATAAGATATATCATTTAGAAAACAAAACTGATTGCAAAACGACAATTATGCCATTTAACAACTGCATAGAGTTAAGGTGATTTGCGTTGTTCCAATCCGATTTTGTTATCTTTGGCGTAAATAAGCAATACCCTGTATATTTGTACTATGAACTCTCAGCTGTTTTCCCCTTTACTGTTTATAGCGCCACCTAGCGGAACGTTCTTTTCGGACGATTTTCGACGTTTTCTTCTTTAAGTTATATTATGGTCAATACTATTCAAAATGAAACACTTGCTTATGATTTCGAACGATGTCAAGCGATTGTTATATGATAATAACATAAAATACGACGTCTTCCAGGCAATTGCAGGCAACCGTCGTATGTTTTAAGTGTTAAACTTTCAATTTTAATTCAAATTCGAATTTATGAAAAAAAACTTAGGTAAATACTCCCGCTTTTTATTTGGCCATATTATAGTGAAATGAATAAAGTTTAGAATACGTGAAATAAAAGAACTTGCATCAGAGCTCTTTTGCGCAATTAAGCGTGAATTTTCAAAATGTTTTTTTTTAAAACCCGCGTTTAACCTATTGTAACGATTAGATGTACTTTTTTTGCACAATTTGTGTTTCCACTGTATAACACTTAAGTATAATCATATCACCGGAAATCAAAAAATAAAGTTATTTATAAAAAATAATATTGACCATTTTATAAAGAAAAAAACGGCGAGAATCGTCCAAAAAAAATACGTACCCGACAGAGGGGCGCTGTTAAATGTTACAACTTGACTGATAAATATACTTGTACGGTTTGTTGAGGGATTGCCCACCCCGACCCTCACATACCTATTACGGGGTGACTAAATGGATCACTCGCGCACTACGTTAAATTAGTTGCTTATTTAATGAATAAGTCCTAGTTATCTGGGTGTAACGAATATAACGATGTAGTGTAACGGAAAGATGACGAAAACACTCGCCAATAGGGGTTAGGATTATTAAGTCTTTGGACGATTCATAAACAGTTAAAACAAGATGTGATTTCTAGACACCTAAAACATATTTAAAGAGGATAATTTCTTTTGTATGGCACAAATGCGGCCACATAAGTAACACGCTGTGTACATAAGAAGCCAATTACATAACTCTAAAGGTACTAAAGGCAACCCAACGACGCTTGGTATACGGGTTAAGGTTACTGTGCGGAAGTGCAGAGCTAAAGTCATAACTTTATCTTTTAGCTTTGTAGAATATTTATATCCCTTTTTTATTTTATTTGTTTTATTTTCTCGTGTTCGGAACACATCATCAAAGGTATCAACACGACTTGGAACAATAAAATAGAGCAATGGATAAAAGTGCAGAGAAAAATGTCAATGATACTATCTTGAATAATAAAGTTAATTCCACATTTGTACTTTATAATCCTGTTTATTCATTTAGACGTATGAAAGGAAATCCAACGATAGTTGGAACGTGGATAGAGGGTAATGGGTGAAAGAGCAACATGCACAATTCAAGCAGCTGATCAAGTGAGGAGGGCATCAATCAGTTCTACCCCGATATCCTAAATTTCCCCTTTGAGTTACAATTATTTATAATAAAAAGCATATACTTAACGCAACAGCAAACCCGCCACTTTCATATTTCCAGTAGTTTCGCAAAAATATTGACAAGCATTATTAACATTGAGGTCTCACTTAAGAATTACCTCCCTTACATGACGGTAGCAAGATTCTTACGCCCAAGCAAGAAATCAGAGCTGTTTAAAGCGGTTGGGCAATTGTTTTGGTTAAAAATGGACAAACTGTCATATTTCTTGGTGCATATGGGAACATTGGAATATTTTCACGAGTTCTGCCAAGTTTGGATGACATTGGGAACTGTTTGATGATGCAATAACAGTTTAAAGATGCATAGGATATACTGCAACAAATGGGCAGGATTGTCAAAAATGAAGGTCAAACCATCAAAATTGTGAAAAAGCAACCTGGTCAACCCCATGTTTTTTTTTCTGCATAATCGGACTAACAGAGGACTATCTATGGGAACCAGGCACTTTTAGAACCATTGGTTATGTATCCAATGTTCCAGAAGTGCATGTCTCTATATATAGAACAGTACAATATTAATTGTTGTGCGATACGTTAACGGACAGTTATGTACTGAGTTTACATAACGCGATTATGAACGTCTATACAAAAAATACAGTGGATATCTGTTTAACATGTCCGGTGGCGGGTTAGCTGTTCTGTTCAGTATATATCTAAACGATGAAAATATGAAATTAAAATACCCTAGCATGTGTTTCTATTTTATAAAGGGGACCGTAATTATTGTACAAGTTTAAAAAAGCACCATATCTCAAATAACTGTAGCTAATTTTTTGATTAATTTTGTACATATATTTGAATATATATTTATATTTTAATCAAAGAGCTTTTCAAAAGATTGCTTAAAAAACTTAAAAAAAATATATGTATGAAGTTATCATATTTCATGTACAATCAATTTGCTTGCAATGCTTAAAATGTTTTTATTTTGTTTAGCTATTGTATTTCGTAAATAACATGTAAATGTATCATTAGAGGGCCCCAAGGAAGATTAGTTTCAAACTAATTGGGCTACCCTATTAAAATAACGACTTCCGTTCCAGACTTCCATTCAATTCAATTTCAATATTTGACAAAAATAATAAAAAATATTTTATTTTTATCAGCATAATCGGTATAAAAACATAATTAAATCTTTTTTAGAATATCAAAGAAATCTTGATTTCACTTGTTTTATAAACACTGTAAGCTTAAATATGATGATGTTTCAGATAGATATCGTTTTTATATGTGAAAGTGACTAAAATAAATTTCATTACGTTGTATCGGAGTTTCATATAGTAATACTTGTAATGTAATATGTCCATATACTATACGGTTCGCATGTGTAAACATTGATTTTATATGTGAAAATGACAAAAATGAATTTCATTACGAAGTATCGGAGTTTCAGACAGTTATACTTGTAAAGTAATATGTCCATATACTATACGGTTGGCATGTGTAAACATTGATTTTATATGTGAAAGTGACTAAAAAGAATTTCAATACGAAGTATCGGAGTTTCAGACAGTAATACTTGTAAAGTAATGTGCTCATATACTTTACGGTTCGCAGGTGTAAATATTGATTTTATATGTGAAAATGACGAAAATGAATTTCATTACGAAGTATCGGAGTTTCAGACAGTAATACTTGTAATGTAATATGTCCATATACTATAAGGTTTGCATGTGTAAACATTGATTTTATATGTGAAAATGACTCAAATGAATTTCACTACGAAGTATCGGAGTTTCAGACAGTAATACTTGTAAAGTAATGTGCTCATATACTTTACGGTTCGCAGGTGTAAATATTGATGTTATATGTGAAAGTGACTAAAAAGAATTTCAATACGAAGTATCGGAGTTTCAGACAGTAATACTTGTAATGTAATATGTTTATATACTATACGGTTGGCATGTGTAAACATTGATTTTATATGTGAAAATGACTAAAATGAATTTCAAAACGAAGTATCGGAGTTTCAGACAGTAATACTTGTAATGTAATATGTTCATATACTATACGGTTGGCATGTGTAAACATTGATTTTATATGTGAAAATGACTAAAATGAATTTCAATACGAAGTATCGGAGTTTCAGACAGTAATACTTGTAAAGTAATGTGTTCATATTCTTTACGGTTCGCAGGTGTAAATATTGATTTTATATGAGAAGGTGACTAAAATAAATTTCATTGCAAAGTATCGGAGTTTTAGACAGTATTACTTAGAGATTGATAGTTCTGTCTGGTTGTAAGCTAATAGTTTAAATATTAATTAAATAAATCCTCCGTCACGGTTTGTGTTATGTCTTTGAGCAAGACACGTTTTCCGCATATGCTTAGTACTGGTTTTACCCAGGAAGAATTCGAGCGTGATTTGTCTAAGTTGTAAGAATTTGTTTCACAACTGAAGTTAAATAAATAAGTTTAAAGTAATCAAATAAAATTTGTTTCACCGTATGTGCTCCTTTAATGCATTTATATAAATAACTCAATTTGTGCATGCAACATTTCCATAGTCAGTAATGTATACATACCATTCATGTGTTTTTATACAGGGTGTTTACCTTGTTGTTGTTGTTGTTGTTGTTGTTGTTGTTGTTGTTGTTGTTGTTGTTGTTGTTGTTGTTGTTGTTGTTGTTGTTGTTGTTGTTGTTGTTGCATAAATCACTTTTTCTTCTTGGTTCAATCATTGTGAATGTTTATAACCTTTGCATGTTTATCCTATGCGAGAAAGTTGATGACAGTTGTGTTGAAATAAAATATATCTATCTAATAAAGAAATAATTGAATAAAAGTTTTATATAATTAGAGCTTGTCGTTGTTTATTATATTGTATTATTGTTTTGAATTGCTCATGATTGAAGTATTCTTTTGTTACTATTGTTATTGTGTTACTTGCACAGAACAGTTGAATGTAATGGCAATTTGTGTGTGTATGCATTGTTGTTGGCTGTTCTTCTATCTTGTATTTTTTGAATTGGGTTTATCGCCATTTTCAACATAATTCAGGTTATATATATTGCGTATCCAGTTTTACTGGTAGAGGTAGAACTCAGAGTGAGTAGAACCACCGTTCTTCCGCAAGTAACTGGCAAACTTTCTCACATAAAGTTTTTGGAGCGATCGGGACTCGAACCTACAACCTGAGCGGTGAGAGGTAAGCGATCTTAAGACGGCGGTATAATCTAATGATTATTGACATATTGGTTCTTAATTTCAAATCGTGAGAAAGTTTGCGGAACGACGATGGATCTACTTAGATTTATTCTGAGGTCCTCCTCTACCAATAAAAACTTGATATGCCATATATAATCTGAAATGCGTTGAAAATGGCGTTAATAAACACCGTTCAAAAAAATCTAAAATAAACTAAATATCCATTTGCGTTTATCCTTGGCTATCTTTCTATATTAATAAACTGTCAGGTGTAATCTAACACACGTTATACGTATTAAATATGAAATAATAAGGCACATGGTACTCTCTTGTACTAACTGTTGTGACATTACTCCTTTGCCGAGTGATATGGTGTTCCGTACCAAGTCAATTTGCCTTTCACCGCTGATGTCTTGAGCGTGTTCCAATTTTGGTCCCAACACATTATCTAGGAAATTAGTTTAAACTTATTTATTTTACTTCGACTGTGAAACAAGTTCTTTCAACTTAGACAAATCACGCTCGAACACTTCCAGAGTAGAACCAGTACTAAGCATATGCGGAAAAGTATCTTGCTCAAGGACACCACACATAGCCTTGGCGGAGGATCGAACGACCCTCCGATCATAGATTCGGTGGTCTACCACTGGACCACGCGAATTAAGAAAGTCTGATTGTTACATGCCGAGAACACTTTGTAAGATTCAAGTCATCCTCTTCCAATAAAACTGGAACTGCAATATGTTATAGTGAAGTCTACATCTCATTTGAAATATTTCAAAATTCTTTAAAATAAATCCAAATTAGGTTCCACGTAATATAAGGTCAACTGTCAACCTCCGAGCGCCATGTATATGTTGAGGTTTCTGTCATCTTCGTTATTGTGGTTAAGTTATGATCTCAAGCCCCTGTGTTGTCCCAAAGGTGGCGGCAAATATATATATGAAATATGTGGAAAAATGGATATACGATACTATAACTGACACAATAAAGGCCGACTTACATCATTGTTCATTGTGTATTCATTTGTTTATGTGTTGTGTTTGTTTCATTGTTTTGGTCTTTGTTCTTTGTGAGTGAACTGAGCATTTTCTTTCCTGTTTGTTTCGTAAGATTATATCAATGAGTCATTCATTTTGAAACTAATAAATACGACTTCATGTTATAGTCCTAAGAACTAGTCCATGTACTTTATAAGTGTACGAGATATATATATATTTTATAGTTGGGTTTTACAGTTTATCCATCCGGTTTTCACATGTTAAGCATGGTTAATTTCAAACTAATCTGATCAATGGATACCTTGGAAGGAAAATATGTCAAATAAGAGGAGAAAACATTCAACTTATTTTTTGAATAGTTGACAACATACACGCAATTATTATTATTATTGCGTTTACAACATAAGTTACATTATGCAAATTCATAGCATAAAAATAATAACGTACTTTCGGTACGGGATTATATGGCTTATCGCACTCAATACACACTACTGAGAGCGGTTGTAGGGAATATTATGGATACCTACCATCCTGATATTCAATATAGAGTTACACAAGACTATTTCTAAATCTAAATATCAGCGACCAGTTATTGTTAATCAGTTCATTTCAGATCTGACTGGTCAGATTTTAAAAAATGCGATATGCTAATGGATAATACCTTATTCAGCTGATACTGTTCATATATACAAAACCCCCGTATAGCATGGTAGTAGCTTTAACCATCAAAATATGTTCTAAAATAATCTATATCTAATATATTCTATGGCAGCCAAACCATCAAAGGTCAGTTCATTTCTACCACCAAACATTATGATTGGGGTTTTACGTCACACTATAATTTGTTGATGGTTATACTATTGACAATTATTTGTGGCACGCTGGATATATGGTTGTATAAGATAACTACCAATTATGTTTTACCATTGTAACTATACACAATAAGTGTGTACAGATAACACTTTAAATACAATTAAATTTTATCTCAAGTTTATAGTTAGGTCGAATAACGATGAAAATACAAGCAAAGCGATTTGCGCTACGATATGTTTATATACAACTTTACTACTGCTAGGCGTTGTTTCTTTATCTCCTGTCACTAAATAGAGTTCCTGTCGTTAGCTCATGACAAAGTTATAAGGCACAACTATTAAACACGTATGTGTCCTACTGTTAAATGGTTCGTTGTTATACACTGATGGAAAGCATGTAGTATAATGTAATTTTTTTAATAACCGAGTTTCGTCAGCCACTTTTATGAAATTCAAAGCGGAATAAGAACAGAACAGACCAGATCTGTATCTGTTTATTTCTTGTTTTAAATATAAATGTGGAAAGCTTTAAATAATTCGCACATTTATCTGAGATTATTTCCGAAATAACTCAAATCTGTCTTAAGCCAGTGAGGGGGAGGGGCAAACGTGGTCTTATAAATAGGTTGTTGCTTAATACAGGTTAATTTGCTCTTAAAGCATAGCAATTGGAAATAGCAATTGTGGCTGCTTAAGACATGTGGCTTCTTAATACAGGTGACCACTAACACAGGTTTGACTATAGATAAAGAAATATTCAATAGATTAATTTCAAAGTTCATTTAATAGACTGAGCAAATCCGACTTTCGTCATTTGATTTAAGAAATTCGATCAACTTGTATATGGAAGGTCTATAAAAATTATATTGATATTGTCGGTAATAATAGCTTTACACCAGAACTTCATGATGCAATAGCTTTATGATGAAAAACATCCAAAATTATAAATAACTATAAAATTACGGTCAAATTGGAATGAATCATTTTTACATATTAGTAGTGACCTTGAAATCGAAACATAATAGGTTGTATATAAAACGTTTCGAGAATTTGTAACTTGTTTGTGAATGGTTATACGGATACGGACTGTTAACGTTTCATATGAATGAAACTGTAAGAACATTGCCTGCGGTTACGGAGACTACAGTATTTCCTATTGATATATTTGGCGACCGAGAAATACTAGTATAACTAGTATACGAGTATAACTAGTATAGGAGAATAACTAGTATAGAAGAATAACTAGTATATGAGAATTACTACTATAGGAGAATAACTAGTATAGGAGAATAACTAGTATAGAAGAATAACTAGAACAGAAGAATAACTACTATAGGAGAATAACTAGTATAGAAGAATAACCAGTATACGAGTATGACTAGTATAGGAGAATAACTAGTATAGGAGAATAACTAGTATAGGAGAATAACTAGTATAGGAGAATAACTAGAATAGGAGAATAACTAGTATAGGAGAATAACTAGTATAGAAGAATAACCAGTATACGACTATAACTACTATAGAATAATAACTAGTATAGGAGAATAACTAGAATAGAAGAATAACTAGTATAGGAGAATAACTAGAATAGGAGAATAACTAGTATAGGAGAATAACTAGAATAGGAGAATAACTAATATAGGAGAATAACTAGTATAGAAGAATAACCAGTATACGAGTATAACTACTATAGAAGAATAACTAGTATAGGAGAATAACTAGTATAGAAGAATAACTAGTATAGGAGAAACACTAGAATAGGAGAATAACTAGTATAGAAGAATAACTAGTATAGGAGAATAACTAGAATAGGAGAATAACTAGTATAGGAGAATAACTACTATAGTGGAATATCTAGTATAGAAGAATAACAAGTATAGGAGAATAACTAGTGTAGAAGAATAACCAGTATACGAGTATAACTAGTATAGGAGAATAACTAGTATAGAAGAATAACCAGTATACGAGTATAACTAGTATAGGAGAATAACTAGTATAGGAGAATAACTAGAATAGGAGAATAACTAGTATAGAAGAATAACTAGTATAGAAGAATAACCAGTATACGAGTATACCTCGTATAGGACAATAACTAGTATAGGAGTATAACTAGAATAGAAGTATAACCAGTATACGAGTATAACTAGTATAGGAGAATAACTAGTATAGGAGAATAACTAATATAGGAGAATAACTAGTATAGAAGAATAACTAGTATATGAGAATTAATGTTTTAGGAGAATAACTAGTATAGGAGAATAACCAGTATACGAGTATAACTAGTATAGGAGAATAACTAGTATAAAATAATAACCAGTATACGAGTATAACTAGTATAGGAGAATAACTAGTATAGAAAAATAACTAGAATAGGAGAATAACTAGTATACGAGTATAACTAGTATACGAGAATAACTAGTATAGAAGAATAACTAGAATAGAAGAATAACCAGTATACGAGTATAACTAGTATAGGAGAATAACTAGTATAGGAGAATAACTAGAATAGAAGAATAACCAGTATACGATTATAACTAGTATAGGAGAATAACTAGTATAGGAGAATAACTAATATAGGAGAATAATTAGTATAGGAGAATAAGTACTTTTGGAGAATAACTAGTATAGGAGAATAATTAGTATAGGAGAATAACTAGTATAGAAGAATAACTAGTATATGAGAATAACTAGTATAGGAGATTTACATATATACAGAGACATAATGTATTATGTCTCTGAAATATATCATTAGTCTATCCCAGAACCTTACATCTCCCGATTCAGGTTTATAAACCACCAATGAAAAAGCAGGGAATTATATGCCTGTCTCGCAAGTCTTAGCAGTTGAACGCTTACTAAACCATGACGTCATCAAGCATTCAGTTGAAACAACTGACCAATCAACGTGCTCAAATGTGGTTTTCCCGACATTGCTATATTATCGGAATAACTGGGTCCGTACTACCGACTATTATATCATGGAATAAAGTGAAGACAACAAACATTGTGTTTTACCAAGCAAAAATGTCTTTATTTCTAGAAAACGCAGAAGGAATGAACATAAACCGGTTGTACGAATTTCTATTTTAGCTGCGGCTGAGAGCACTTTGTTAAAGGCTTATTATGAGAAGGATTCTATAATATTTTCTTAACTACCGGAAACACATTGGGGCAATCGCTGCCTCTTTGACCTCGCAAAAATCAATCTTCCATAGCACAGAGCAACACAGGAAAGTCTGCGTTGTGACACTTGATATCAGACATGCATTCGATACTGTGTGACTCCCGGCCGTTTTTTACAAAATGCCAAAACTTGGTATAAGGAGGAAATGTGGACCTTTGCACCGTTGTAAATGGTATTAAGTCCAGTTTCTTTGATGTTTCGCTAGAAATACGTCAGAGTGATGTCATCTCCACTTGGATTCATAATCTTTTTATAAATGACCTGCTTAATTTTTTAAAGCGAAGTAACCTAGGTACGATGCGATGATTCAATGTAAATTTACCGGAAATACAACACTTGTGCACGATATAACGATTTCAGCGATAAGACTTGCGAACCTTTAGATATGTTGTATATTACATTTCAGTACACACGAGTGTACAGGTACAATATTAAACTAGACTCGTGTGTACGGGTACAATATTAAACTATTCATGTATGTACAGGTGCAATCTGGTTTGACATTCAAATTCCGACTTAAGGATTATTTTTTGAATGTTGATCTACGATCTCAGACATGATTCGACATTTGTTTCCGGCTCTGGCTTTACCTTGAATGTCAATCGTAACAAACATAAAAAATATATGTCGTTGCCTTGGCAGCGGACGATGACTAACGGTTATACACTTGTAGAACTGATTTCTATTTAAAAGAGTAATTTGCGTCATTTGAAATGCTCCTGAGGCTGAAAACGAGTGTAAATTCCAGTAATCGTAAAAATGTAATTGATATTTCACTGAGATCAGCCACTTTCATCTTTATGATTATTATTTATAATTTTACTTTTTTAAACAGTGAAATCACCAAAACATTCACGGAGAATTCCTTTATTGGTACTACACAAACAAAGAAACAATTGGGTTGCACAATATACAGGTTCCATAAAACTAATTAAAGGAGGTGGGATTGCATAAGTAAAGGAATATGCAAATAAACGTATACGCATTTTAAATAGAAAAAAAATGATATTTTTCAGTGACAAGCTGCTCCGACTATTTGTTAAGAGATTTCGAAAAATATAGATATCTTACTTTTGACAAATAACTATTTTTCAATGCTGTTTTTTTTTAAAAATTATGTTTTAATTTTAAACTTATCTATTTTGCTTCGATTGAGAAAAAAGTTCTTACTTTTTTTAAGTATATCTGGTTAAAACCAGTTATAAACAAATGCAGAAAAAATGTCTTGCTCAAGGACACTACACATAGCAGTGACGAGGGATCGACCCTCCGATCACTTTCTCTGCATCTCTGCTTCTTTATTTGTATCTCTTTTTCAAAAAATAGAATACATGTATTAATGTCATATGACTGAAAGTTTTAACATCCAAATATATTTAATATAAAGTCAATTTTATTAAGAACCTTTTTAGATATTATTTTAATAAAAACCTACGTAATTTTCAAACAACACAACCAATGGAACATTTCCTGCGACGTCAGTGTTATTGACCCACCTGTCACAAAAGCAAGCCACGCCTTCATAAATATGGCAAAGTATATGTTAATATACGATATCTATTCAGATAAAGTAATGTTGACCTTGTGAGCGGATTACAACAGAGGCAGTGCGAGATATAACGTTGTAGCCTCAGTCGTCTGCTTAAATGCATGTATGTAACAACATTAACAAAACTACTGTTAACAAGAAGAAGAAGTTTAATGATGAACTATTTTGTGCTGTTAGTTGGATTATAAAGAAAATGGAGTTCAATGAGAGTGGATACATTCAATATAACTCACTGACAAGTACTTCAGCACTTGCTGTCTTTAGAGTAAGTGCAAGTTCTCAGATGATGAATCTTCTGATCAGCATATCGACTGTAATCGGTAACGGAATAGTGACCCTCTCTCTTCTGTTGCATGCGCAACTTTTTTCTGACGTTTTATGGTTCCAGTTAATGTCACTATGTACAAGTGATATAGTTACAGGAATTTCGCCGGGTTTGATTGTTCTTTTTCAACTCGATTCTTTGAATTCAAATACGAAATTCTGTGTGGCAATTCTGTTCTTTTTTCACATTAGCCAGTTTGCCGCACTTTTCAACCTTTGTCAACTGATGATGAGGCGGTTATATGTTATCAAAAAGCATGTCTGCATGCAGAAAATATCCACGTGGAAAATCGTCATGATGGTAGTGATTTCGTGGCTCACAGGTGGTGCTGTGATTTGTGCAACTTTGTTACCAATTATACGTGAAAAACCAACTGTAAACGGATGTGTTTCACCTTACTTGTTTGACGACTTCAAACGCTACCGTATAGCAATATACGTATCATTCGCCTTTTACTGCTTTCCTGTTTCATTACTTAACATAGTGGTGCTGTATACAATATTCCTCATTGGCCATCATGAGAGAAGAATTGGCATCGTCCACTTAAAGGTTTGGGGAATTCAACAAGTAAAATTGACTCAATTGTTACCAAGAGACGCAAAGGTATGCGACCCATTCCAAATGTCCAGAAACAAGCATTCAAACAGCTGTGTCGTGTCTTGCTAGTTATTAAAATGACAACATGGCCTTACTTAATTATTTCCCTTTGTGTAGCAAACGGCATAGTGCCGGTCGATCCGATTGATCAATCATTATATGATGTCCATATATTGTGCCTAAATTCACTTATTAACCCGATTGTGCATGTTATCAATGTAAAAAAAGTTCGCCGGGCATTACGCTAAAGTTTTACTTACTCTATGTAAGTCTTACTTAGCAAAGAACTATTTGATGAGTAATCAGAGTGATAACGTACGATGAAAAATCAATTACATGTGCGGTTGTTCAAAACACTCTTCTTGTGTGGTAAGCAAACGCTCTACCGATGTCTCCACAAAAACTAGCTCCATTACATGTACAACTCGCATAAACATTTTTATTTAAATGGGTTTTATTATATAAACTTATATATCACTTGGGAACTATTATAACCTTTATCAAGAAGAAGTGGAAATAACGGATGAACCGTTGAACATAATTTGTCTCCACCTGCCCAAATTCCTCAGCATCACTCGATAGGATGTTTGGCTTAATTTAGTAAATAAATGAATTAAAACAAAAATTACAATATCAATAGGTTTAGATCTGTAATTCTGTGTTACCAAGTATTTAAAAGTTGTAACAGCACTTGGTCTGCCCGAAAAGCAATATAGCTACATTATGGATGCATATTCTTTTATGTTGAGGTATTAAACGACTTCATCAGTAAGATGGGGTGGTTTTTTAAGTATTTTGCATACTCGTATATTAATATTCTGTTTAATAAATGTGTCTAGCTTCTCTGGTCCATGTATCAAAAGGAGATCAATGGGTAATTTAAATATGCATATATATATACGTGTGTGTTTTTCATTTAAAGAGTGACATTTGAATTTCTGTCCAAAACTTCTCTAAATGTGACATCCCCAAAACAAGTGTTTAATATATTCTACAGGCATATTGCAGAAATCACACAAACTTGTGTTATTAATATTGCATTTAAATAGATTTTGTTTTGTTTGAGATTATTCTCATCAAATATTCATATTGAAACGGCTTAATTTTTTATTGGTTGAAGATTGGAATGGTATATTATGCACAGTTTGCCCGTTTATATTATATCATTGCAAAATCAAAAGCTTTCGGTGGTTTCCCATATGAAGTTTTTTCAAAATTATATGATAATCTTGTTTTTCCAGTTATTGCGTATGGGGCGGGAGTTTGGGGTACACATAATTTTAGTAGCATAAATGCTGTCCAGAATAGAGCGGCTAGATATTTTTTAAATGTGGGTAAATACACACCAAATTCTGCAGTTACTGGAGATATAGGATGGACACCATGTATAGGTAAAGTGTGGAAATGTGTACTATTAAATTGGTGTCGTTGTATTAATATGCAAACAACAAGACTAAATAAAAAGATATTTTTATGGTCAAATTCAAAAAGTAATAATAGATGCAAGTATTGGAATTTTAAAGTATTAGAAATGTTCAAAAAATTTAATGTAGAAAGATATGGTAATGTTAATGTAAATGCAAATAAATTTGTACTTTTAAACGAAATAATACCACTGATTGTGAATGACAAAGTGGCATGAAGACGTAAACAGAGAAGTTTCACAAAGAGGTAACGGGGGAAATAAACTTAGACTTTATAAACAGTTGAAACATGAATATATTGTGGAACCATACTGTAAATTACATGTAGTATACAATAGACGCCATAGAGGTGCTTTAGCAAAATTTAGAAGTGGCACTGCTCCAATAGCCATAGAAACTGGAAGATATAGACAGTTGAGTGTAAATGATCGAGTGTGCTTTCATTGTAAAGATGAAGTTGAAAATGAGATGCATGTGTTACTAAATTGCCCTTTGTATGATTCCATTCGATCAGAGTTATTGACAGAAATTGTAAGTATTTTTAAGGAATTTAATTCGTGTAGCGATAATGATAAACTATGCTATATACTATCGAACCAAAGTGTTGTGAAACTAAGCGCCAAAACCTGTTTTATGATTTTAGAAAGAAGAAGAAATATTGTATATAGTTGTATGTAAATAATGTAATAGTTGATTTAGACATATGAAGCATTTTAACATTGTAGTGAGAAGTCGGTGCTAATCAGTTCATTCTAGAATTGATCTAGAATGATATTCGATTTTTTAAAATATTTTTTAAGCTTTAAGTAGCAGATGCGTTAGCATTTCCTTACCTCCTCACATCGTAATCTTATATAATTTTAATAACATTTTAGACAATATGTCAAGATTAGCACCGGCCTCTCATTTTTTACGGTGTATATATATGTTAAAACGTGGTGTGTTATATGAGCTATTCTGCAATTATGTTTGCTAGTCTGTAAGGTTATCAGTAAATATATAAACAACAAGTATTATTAATTGTGACAAATTGGTTTAAAATATGTATTGATATGTTTTACATGTAATATAGTCTCTTATAATTCTTTGTAGAATGGCATGGCTAACTGTTAAATATAATGTTTAATTTAATGTATATACTGTGTATTAACCATGATGACACTTAAATAAAGAAATATCTATCTATTATTTATTTCTTGTTCCCATTTGATAGGTGGCTCGTGACTAACGCGGTTCCGATAAACTTAATTGTTAATTATATAGGTATTTGTTTAGACTCCTTAAAGTTTTAATTTGATTTACTTGTTGATTTTACTACATGTAAGTATAGTGATTATTTTTATTGTTAAAGAAAAAAATTAAAGCAGTAGATTTATTATAAAAATATTGTTTTTAGTCATTTTTTTTGTTCTTGTTTATTGTGATACTCAATTATTTTTTTTTAATAATTGAAATAGGCTAGCATTTAGTTTCGGCTTTTTTTTTTACAATAAACCACATGTTTGCATGATAATATATGATACTATTATTTAAGACCAATAGTTATTTAAATGGCAGGACCAATGAAATCGTTGATAATTACCAAACTAACCGACTATCAATGTAGCATCTTGATTTGAAATACTAAAATGAACTTGTCTTGCGTCAAGATATTCAGTGTAAAATGAATCTCACTTCTCAAATACACTATTTCCAGTTACAAAAATGTAAAATAAATTATATGGAATCAAGTCATGCAATATTAAATATGCTATGTTATATTTTTTATACAAATATTAAAAGATATGCTCATTTTTTTTGCTTCTCCTGAACAATTTTCAATATGTGAATAGTTAATAGTCATACTATATAAATAATTTCTCTTACATATTAATTAAATGATCATTTGTTCAAAGTTATTGTTCATATTATATTTATATCACGTAGACATGTTCGTTTACTGATAGCCACAACATGTGAACAGGTTTATTTGTTGAACACATTATAATTATATCATGTGTATGTGTTCATAATTATATAGATTTTTTCTCATGTGGATATGTTTCACTTGTTCATAATTATCGGGACACATGACAGTTATATCATGCAAACATGTTCAATTGTGTACTAAGCTTGTGTATATGTTTATAGTTATACAATGAAATTGATATTTACATCAAATAACCATGCAAGTACATTGTCATGTTTAACATGTGCATTTAGATCAAAAGTAATGCTTGGCAGTTGGGGTGCTTTCACTTTGTCAACAATTTTTACACTGAAAAAAACAACATGTTGGATAAAACGTGACCCTACTTTTCTAATGATAAATTGCCACTGCAAATGTCAACACAATAAAATGTAAGTTTCCTTTCTTTAATTTTGGAATTTTATGAATGACAAGCCTTAATCATGTTTCATTCACTGTTGAAATACAGAAGACTAAAAATCAATGGTTTATATCATAGTTATAAGAATGCATGATGTGTTCAGGTGTTCATGTTCTACAAACACATGCTATTAATATCGTGTATGTGTTAATGGCTATATGCCTGTAAATGTGTTCATGGCTGTAGGAACATAAAGTGGTAATATAATGTAAGCATTCATAGTTATATAAATGGAAGATATTTATAATTATATTCATACTGATATGGAAGCGTTCAACGTTACATCAATATAGTATGCTGCTCTGTTCATTTATTCATAGTTATGTGGAAGCATTGGTTATCACATTAATTAAGTATGCTGTTCTGTTCATTTATTCATAGTTATGTGGACGCATTGGTCATCACATCAATAAAGTATGTTGCTCTGTTCATTTATTCATAGTTATGTGAACGCATCGTTTATCACATCAATATAGTATGCTGCTCTGTTCATTTATTCATAGTTATGTGGAAGCATTGGTCATCACATCAATATAGTATGCTGCTCTGTTCATTTATTCATAGTTATGTGGACGCATTGGTCATCATATTAATAAAGTATGCTGATCAGTTCATTTATTCATAGTTATGTGGACGCATTGGTCATCACATCAATATAGTATGTTGCGTGTTCATTTATTCATTGTAATGTTGACGCATTGGTCATCACATCAATATAGTTTGCTGCTCTGTTCATTTTCTCATAGTTATGTGCACGCATTGGTCATCACATCAATACAGTATGCTGCTCCGTTCATTTATTCATAGTTATGTGGACGCATTGGTCATCACATCAATATAGTATGCAGCGTATTCATTTATTCATAGTTATGTGGACGCATTGGTCATCACATCAATATAGTATGCTGCGTATTCATTTATTTAAAATTATGTGGACGCATTGGTCATCCCATCAGTAAAGTATGCTGCTCCATTCATTTATTAATAGTTATGTGGACGCATTGATCATCACATCAATATAGTATGCTGAGTGTTCATTTATTCATAGTTATGTGGACGCATTGGTCATCACATCAATATAGTATGCTGTGTGTTCATTTATTCATAGTTATGTGGACGCATCAATATAGTATGCTGCTCTGTTCATTTATTCATAGTTATGTGGACACATTGATCATTACATCAATATAGTATGCTGCGTGTTAATTTATTAATAGTTATGTGGACGCATTGGTCATAACATCAATATAGTATGCTGCGTATTCAATTATTCAAAGTTATGTGGACGCATTGGTCATCCCATCAGTAAAGTATGCTGCTCTGTTCATTTATTCATAGTTATGTGGACGCATTTGTCATCACATCAATAAAGTATGCTGCTCCGTTCATTTATTAATAGTTATGTGGACGCATTGATCATCACATCACTATAGTATGTTGCGTGTTCATTTATTCATAGTTATGTGGACGCATTGGTCATCACATCAATATAGTATGCTGCGTGTTCATTTATTCATAGTTATGTGGACGCATCAATATAGTATGCTGCTCTGTTCGTTTATTCATAGTTATGTGGACATATTGATCATTACATCAATATAGTATGCTGCGTGTTCATTTATTCATAGTTATGTGAACGCATTGGTCATAACATCAATATAGTATGCTTCGTGTTCTTTTATTCATAGTTATATGGACGCATTGATCATCACATCAATATAGTATGCTGCGTGTTCATTTATTCATAGTTATGTGGACGCATTGGTCATTTCATCAATATAGTATGCTGCGTATTCATTTATTCATAGTTATGTGGACGCATTGATCATTACATCAATATAGTATGCTGCGTGTTCATTTATTCATGGTTATATGGACGCATTGATCATTACATCAATAAAGTATGCAGCTCTGTTCATTTATGCATTGTTATGTGGACGCATTGGTTATTATATCAATACAGAAAATGTTGTGGAAGATGCATTCTATTTTATCATTGAATGTAAAGCCTATAGTACTGTAAGAGAGAAATATATTTAGAAATACTATACAAAGATAAGACGCATGTTTAACTTTTAAAACTTTCAAAATAATAAAAAATTAATATATTTAATCTTTGTAAATTCATTGCAGAGGCATCTAAAGTTTGCTTTGTTTTGTATTTTATTTTAACATTTCAGTTTCTGTTGAATTTGTCGATCACGCAAATAACAAAATATTAATTAACTGTGCTTGCCTAGTATAAGTTCCACATGGTTTAATTGGTTCAAAACACTACACTGCACTACAATACAATACACTTCACTACACTACACCACAATACAATACAAAATACGACATTTCACTTCACTACATTACATTACATTACATTACACTTCACTACACTGTAAAACAATACACTACACAGCACTTCATTACAATACATTAAACTAAACTTCAATACAATACAAAATACTACACTTCACTACACTACACTACAATACATTACACTACTCTACATTGCAAAACAATACACTACACTACGCTTCATTACAATACACTAAACTACACTACACTACACTTCATTACATTGCACTACACTTCATTACAATGCAATATACTACACTACACCACAATAAAATATACTTCACATGCTACACTACACTACACTACTCTACACTACACTACACTACACTACAATACAATACAATATACTACACTTGCTACACTACACTACACACCAATACAATACATTACAATACAATATAATACACTTGCTACACTACACTACACTACACTACACTACACAAACTACAATACAATACAATACAATACAATACACTTGCTACATTACACTACACTACACTTCAATAGGTTGGTGTTCCTGACTAGGTTGAAAGTCGCATATTAGATGCATAAATATGACGTCATCATATTTAACATTCGATAAAAGTATTGTAACTATTTTTTTTATTATTTTTTTTATGGCATTGCCCGTAGGATCAAATAATGTTCCTGATACGGATTTCACACGGCATTGCTCATAGGATCAAATAATGATTTTGATACAGATTTCCCATGACAATGACCATAGGATCAAATAATGTTTCTGGTACGGATTTCACATGGCATTGCTCATAGGATCAAATAATGTTTCTGGTACGGATTTCACATGGCATTGTCCATAGGATCAAATAATGCTTCTGTTACGGATTTCACACGGCATTGCTCATAGGATCAAATAATGATTTTGATACAGATTTCCCATGACAATGACCATAGGATCATATAATGCTTCTGATACGGATTTCACATGACATTGTTCTTAGGATCAAATAATGCTTCTGATACGGATTTCACATGATATTGCTCTTAGGATCAAATAATGCTTCTGATACGGATTTCACATGACATTGTTCTTAGGATCAAATAATGCTTCTGTTACGGATTTCACACGGCATTGCTCATAGGATCAAATAATGATTTTGATACAGATTTCCCATGACAATGACCATAGGATCAAATAATGTTCCTGATACAGATTCCACATGGCATTGCACATAGGATCAATTTATGTTTCTGATACAGATTAAATGTGTTTTTGATATTGCTTAAACAATTCCTATACACCCCTTAATGACTATTTTGTAAAAGTGCACAAAATCAATAACTCAAAATGTTTATATCTTATATGTGAGGACCTCCTAGGTAACAAAGTCACAAAATCTCGACCCTCCTTGGCAGAGTGGTCTGAGACGCCGTCTTAAGATTACTTACCTCTAAGGTCGTAGGTTCGAATTCCACTGGATCAAATTACTTTATATTAGAATCATTGCCAGTTTCTTGCGGAAGGAATGTGGTTCTACTCAGATTCAGTCTTCCTCCACAAATAAAACTGGATATATCATATATAACCTAAAATGTGTTGAAAATGGCGTTAAAGCCTATTTAAACAATCTTAAATGGGCAGATCGAGTTTTAATTTGTTTGCTTTATCGTTTTCGACAATATCCGCCAACGCTCGTCTGTGATGTGTTTTATTAACGTGACATAGCAGTTATTTTTAAAATATGCGTAAACCGTGTAGTGAGTGGATTAAGACCGTTGGATCGGGGGTCTATAACCAAAAGTAATAACGTTATGCAACGTAACTGAATGTTCTTTTAACGTCACCTAAGACTTTGTCTCAAGGGACCTTTTGCGATCGCCTTGTGTCCGTCATCGTGCGTCTTGCGTCGTGTGTCCGTAAAGAAATGTTGTATGCAGCTTTAATACCTTAAGTTGAGTTAAAATTGTGAATTGCATGGTCCCCCCCCCCCCTCCCCCAACTGGGGCCTTAGGAGCGGGGCCAAAACAGTCAAATTCAAGGTAAACTTTGAAAATCTTATTTTTACTATCGAAAGAACTGCAAAACAAATGGTGACCATGGTTACGGACGCATATGGGTCCTTCATGAGAAATTCGAATTGCATGTCCCTGGGTCTCACAGTTTGTTCCTGGTGGTGTACTTTTCTAAATCTATATAAGAGAAAATGACAAAAACAGTTATTGCTTATGTTTGAATAGACTTTTGGTGTGATTTGTTGTTGCTGATATGACTGTTATTACCATGTGACGTTCATAGTTCCTACCCTCATGAGATCTTAGGGTTGATCTTAGATTCATATAGCTTTATGTCATCAAGGATTATCAGGTGAACGTTAAAACCCATGAACCTCAGGTACCATTTGTATATGTCATCATATATAAAAATGCGTTTAATTCTTTCGTACGCGATATTACGTAACCAATCATTGTATCGCTGTCAGTATTGAGGGGCAGCAAATTGGTTTTTGCTTAATACAGCCAACGAAATAGATAATGTTTTTGTACAGTTGTCAAAAAATAGTTTTATTTTTATCTTTACATGAACGATTCGTCGCTTCTGTGCAATAAATTGTCTCGTGGGTTCCAGTTTACTTAAACACTGAGGAGAATGAAAGCGATGTGTGTATCGGTGTCTACCCCGGGTGACTTGTCAATACCGGAAATGCGTTTAAACAATTGATGTGACTGTATTGTTCACTTGCAGCTACGGAAATGCGTTTAAACAATTGCTGCGACTGTATTGCTCACTTGCAGCTGCAGAAATGCATTTAAACAATTGCTGTGACTGTATTGCTCACTTGCAGCTGCAGAAATGCGTTTAAACAATAGCTGCGACTGTATTGCTCACTTGCAGCTGCAGAAATGCGTTTAAACAATTGCTGTGACTGTATTGCTCACTTGCAGCTGCTACAGCATGAAATATAAATGTTATAACTCCGACGGCGTATTCCGTCTGAGTTACTCCGCTGGATATAAGGTCACAATCACTAATTAATTGTTCGCCATTTGCGACAAGACCTATTTTTTTTTAATTTGGTAGAGTCAAAAGGATAGGTATATTCATTTTTCTGTTTGCTATTCAGCGGAGATGACGTTAATAATGTACTCATAAAAGTATATGATTGACATTTTATACTTGAGATGGTTTACCGTGAGCCTGATAAAAAAGTAGTTTTATTTTTTGCAACAACGACTGCCACAAAATGTCAATACTAATTAAACAGTTATGTTATGGGTGTTATCTCACTCTTCGTGATTATATACATGTAGGCTTGTATTTGTTCTCTACGAGAAGGGTTGGTGGAATCCAGCTGGCATATTGAGAAGAATTATCCTTTATTTCCTTAATTGATTGACCCCCCTTCAATAGTAAGTAATCGTAATGAATGTAGTATCGATGTCCAGTAACGGAGTTTATATTACTATATAATCGGGTTATTTCTAATTGTTTTAAATTGACGTAAAGGTAATAAAGTTGGTTATGGTTATTCAGCTTGAATTTAGAATATATAAATGTTTTTGAAATCTTAGCAAGAACGGAAAATATCCACTTCTTAGAGACGGTATAATTACATTACGCCCGAACTCTTTGACTGCCGTTATTCTTTTCATATTCCTTTTTTCTCTCTTTTCGATTTCTTCTTCAAATTGAAGTATTTATTTGTTGTTTTTTTCTGCCGCCATTTTTATTTTAATTTCAGACACCAAATGTGTGGTGACCAATTTAATCACCCCGTAAAAGCTCTGTGGGGGTTGGGTGGGCCATCCCCCAGGAGCAAAAAAAAAAAAAAAAAAAAAAAAACATGCATATTATACAAGCTATATAAATGTAAAGGTTGTTTTATGTCATTACAATTATAAAGAAGATCTCTACCAGAATGATTGATTTTAACATTATTTTTATCATGATATAGTTCTAAATTTATTAAAAGACAAAAGTAGCAAGAAGAATAAGATATAATCATATTAAGAATAAATGATAAAATCAAACAACAATTATTACAGAGATCATTTCAGTTCATACATTTGGCATTCACCATGTAAAAGTAAAGACATTTATTTCTTGAAAACCCAGCCTTTAATATCACATATAAAATAATTAGTTTACCAAGTTTTATTTCTTCCAGGTATTCTAAACAGTTTAACGAATTATATAATAAAAAATACAGTACAAAAAATAGCAATAAAAAAGGCAAAATTTTTCTTTTAGAGATGTAAATTCGCTTTTTCAAGTGAGAACAAAAACAAAGGAAAAGAGAAACAACAGTGATCACATTTGGCAGCTTGTTTCAACATATTTCATTTAATTGATGATTGTTCTAGGCAACAGTTATGAGAAACAGTTGACTCTGTTCATTTTATTTCTTTAAAAATCCAAAACAAACAAGCAAAAGGAATTCAATTTAATAACTATACTAGTACAATAAAGATTCATATGCATTCCAGTATTTTTCAAATTTTACTAATGTATCATTTATTTTTGCATTTAAATTTTCAAGTAATAATATTTTATTTGTGATTTGTAATTGTTGAAAACAAGTTGTCTTCCATTTACCTTTCACTAATAAATGTAATATTTTGCATGTAGTATTAGTTTATTAAATACACTGTTATATTTAATTGACCTTAAGATAATATCTTTCACAGACCATTTTGGTTAAACGTTTATATTTTTGTCAGTGCAAAGAGTTTCAAAATAAGCCCAAAATGTTTTTGCATATTTACACTCCCCAAAAAGATGCGTACTACTTTCTATGTGCTGTTTACAAAAAGTGCAAGAACTATCGTCTTTTATCTTCATTTTTGTCAATAAATAATGTGTAGCAGTAATTCTGTGATTTATTTTGATCGGCCGCCATTTTTGTTTAAATACGAAATATGTAACGCTGCGGGAAGGACTGTAACTAATGTTGGAATAACTTGTAGTCCAACCCAATTGCTTTTTTCATGATTATTATGCGACTGTTTATATATATGTGTGTATTGTATAATGAAGCTTACAATAAAATATTATAAGGCTTATCCTCATTAAACTCACATGGTAGTTATATAACTATAATATCTCGGACGTGTTCTCAAACTGGTGTTATCGATTAATCAATGCAGGTGTCATGGCCTTTGAATTGTCAAAAAAAATGCACTATTTGACAGTATGTGTGCTCATTTCAGCTTCACCTCACCAAACGTACACAGTATTTCTACAACAAATAGCTTAGAAAATTATTAACTGGACGAATTGGGTAATCACATTTAACGTGATATGTACGCGAACTACAGATTTTACTTGACTGTTATAAAACGTACACAATAGTTATATAACCGTAATATATTGGACATTCTAATAATAATGTTCTTGAACTAGTCAAATCGGATAATAAGTGTCGGAGTTATGGCCCTTGAATCGTCAACAATTGCATGGATTGTATCTTGTGATCGGTGTACAATTAATTGTTTTAATTAACTTACAAAACCACTCTGTTTTAAATAGATTCTTCAACTGGACAAGTCGGATGAATAGTGTCCCTAGAATTGTTAAAGTATTTTATTTAGCATTGTGTGCAATACAAAACTCACAGTCACTTCTACATTAGAATATCTCAGACTAGCTTTATTATTGGGTAAATTGTAACAACAAATTATATGTGATATCTTTACGAATGGTACAATAAAGTATATAATGATCTCCCTTTGTATTGTAAAAGTTCTTGATTAATATTTCAGTGCGGTTACTGTGAAGCACACCGACATGCTTCCTTGGTTGTTAGTCTTTAAATTATTTCGCTTTGTGAGGCCCCAAGAAATAAATAGTAAAACGCTTATATGATGCTGATGCCAGTTGGTTTTTTTATTGATCATGAATATATACATGAAGGAAATATACATTAACAAGTGTGTCTTGCTTAAATAAAATCAGAATTTGTAATAAACATTATTTCTTTAATTAAACTGTTTCAATCTAAATGATATTTCATTAAGTTTGGTTAAACCAACATTTTATTATTAGATACATTATTACAATGATGAAAATAACAAATAGATTACCTGAGAAATCAATAGTAAAACGCTTACTTGTATATTTGATGTTCATACCGTCTTTTGGCAAGCGCGGTAAATCAAGAGTTTATATATAATATCATAAGCGTTGTCATGCCTTGCGAATGATTACAGTTAACTTTATTCGCCTAATCAAAACTGATATTTGCACTGACCAAATATTTTAGCAAGTAAATTAAGAGACAAACCACATATGGCCATTTATATTCAAACTCGTTTTTTTCACTAAATGTTGATGTTACAAAATTTTTCCCTAAACATAAAAATGACAAAAAAACAACAGCAACAAGAAATGGTCCCGTAGTCTGGTTATCAAGCGTGGTTGGCTTTACTGTGGCCAAAAATGCAGCAGCGATATTACCGTGACCAAAAATGCAGCAGCAATATTACCGTGGCCAAAACGTAGCAGCAATATTAGTAATAGGAAAATTGAAGCGTTTGACGCTTGAGTTTTTATGATTAATGTACAATTATTGATCAAGTACAGAGTTAATGTACTGTTTTGGAAAAACAATCAATGTTAACATAGAGTGACAAACATTTAAAACAATACCCGATAAAAAATTATAATAAAAGTGAAAAGTGAGACCATATTTTACTAATTTACAAATATAATTGAATCAATAGTTCAAAGACAAATTTTATTCAACAGCCTTTCAAAAAGACATAACCATTTGTTCAGAAATGGTTTTAAAATAAACGTTGATGTGTGTAATTCGAGTTTGTTTTAATATTGATGAGACCAGACAACAAGGGATGGTAGAATAAAGCGTTTACTAATTTATGAATAACATACGATTATTACATAAAACATATCTAATGAATGCATTGAATCAACTGCTATGTCCTTTTTCACGCATTTTTCTAAAGATGTGAAGTGCGAACCTACATTTTTTTATTGAACGTACTATGCTATATGTTTGAGAAATAAGTTACACATACTTAGTTGTTTATAATATCCAACATTTGGCACTATAAACACAACTTAATAACACACAAAAACACAACATCGTACCCCTTCTCCCATTCACAAGAAATCTTATAACCATTGGCAATGTGTCCAGTCTTCCAGAAGTGCATGTCCTTATTTGCAGAACAGTACAAAATTAATTAGTGTGAGAGACGTTAAGCTGTTTAGATCACAATGATAATAGTGCCTTGGTAAAACAATAATACATCAGTAATTACGAGGAGCTTTCGTCCTGTACGCTCAAATATCACGAGGTTTACATGTATAAAACCAATACGAAACGGATGTCTGATCATCACTGTACATTGTGTATAAATATCACGATAATCCACGCACGTGTATTATTTATGGGGATAGCCAAATGTCATTTTTAACAGTTAATAGGTGGTTTATTAAATTTAAATCAGGTCAGGAATTAATGAAAAATGCCCAATCTAATGTTACTAAAATCAAGTCAATTATTGCGAAAGATGCGCGATTTACTTGTACTACTATGGCAATACTTAGAACAAACACGTGGTTTTTCAAATAGTATTTTTAATTCTTAGCAACAGATAGCAAAGTGCCAAGCGACAGACCAGAGTGAGTGTCCTCTCCGTAAGAGACTCTCTCCCCAAGCCTTTGTCCGAATCTGCCCAGTCTGACTAAAGTGTCCAGTTTATAAAACCCCCACATCACGAACAATAATGAACAATCATATTTCATCGTGATATTAATGGAGCTGCTGACTTGTAAACAAATCAATCAAGCTTTCGGGTTGGGTTCATGGCTACAGTGATGACGTACAGCCTGACCCACATAGAACAGTTTGACTTGGACCAAATTAAATACACATTAGTAACATGATGACCGATATTAACACACTGTAAGACAGCTAGCACAAATGACAAACTTTGGTTTAGAATCTGTTCACTTCATCCTCAAGAATGTTCTCCAGGTTAGGAAAATAAGTGCTCGCTGGATCCTTCATTTGCTGTCTGATGAACAAAAACGCGCGAGAATGCACACAGCATGGGTCCATTTCTATGAGCCCTAGCGAAAAGTTGGTAACAGGATATGGGCTCACACACATCATAAAAGGCCCAGTATTGCAAAACGAACGATGACGTTATATTTTTAGAAACAACGGGCCAGTCATACAAATTGCAGTACCTAGGGGTCGGACGGTTACTGGTAGCTTCTATAAAAATGTGGTTTTGAAAAAACTTGCGTAATAAATGAGAAAATTACGTAAAAAATATCTCCAGCATGTCAAATTGCTACATGACAACGCACCAGCTCATAAAGCCCTTGAAGTAGATTTTTCTTTCAGTCAGAAAAGGTTAATGTGTTACCGCACCCACTATATAGCCCAGACCTGCCCCCTGTGATTTCTTCTTGTTTCTAAAGTTGAAAAAACACCTATCTGGTAGGAGATATAAGTCAAGAGCGGCCTTTGGGTCCGCCATATATCAGTATCTGATAGGTATACCTAACAAGAGTTGACAGATGACACCAAAGCTTACCGATTGGATAAAATTCATCACCCATGCAAAGATTAAAATTGGAGGCAAACACCAAAACTATTGCAAAAATTAACCTGGGTGTTTACAGACAAAAAATTAAGTCCAAAAGGACCATAACTCTGCCAAAAAACAACCCCGAGTTATGGTTTTTATCTCTGTGTGTTCCATTGATGATGATGAACACACATTGGAATTTTCATTCGAATCCAGTGAGGGTTTGCATAGATATCTTACCTGATAAAAAACTTTAACCTGAAAAATTAAGTCGAAAAAGGGCCTTACTTGTGCCAAAATGCATCCCATAGTTATGGTTCTTGTCCGTGTGTGTTCGATTAATGATGGTGAACTTACATGCAAAGTTTCATTCACATCCAATGAGTGGTTGCAAAGATATCTTTAACTTAAACACAACTAAACGGAAACGTTTAACCTGGGTGTCTAAGTCCAAAAAGGGCCATAACTGTGTCAAAATGCAATCCAGAGTTATGGTTCTTGTCTTTGTGTGTTCCATGCATGATGGTGAACACACATACAAAGTTTCATTCACATCCAATGAGTGGTTCCATTAATATCTCAAACTTTATCGCAAAAGTTTAATCTGGGCGTCTACAGACGACGACGCTGTGGTCATGGCAATAGTTCTCCTTGGACTTCGTCCCGGCAAGCTAAAAAGGAGTATGAAAATTCAGAAACTTGATTAAAAGATTCGAAATGTGTGTTCTGGCTAAAGTAGACTATTTCGAAGGTAATTAAACCAAACGACATCATCTAGTGTTAAACATATCAGAAAAAATCACTAATTTGCAAAAACTTTCAAACACCCCTCGTATTGCTCGTAACAAAATGCAAACACAACAAGGATTTTACGCACGCAACTGCTCTAATCTCAGTCATTATTCTGCACGATTTTTTGACAGATCAAATAAAATATAGCCACACATAATGTCTTTGAAATGGATTATTACAGACAATGCCAGTAATAAACTTTAAGGTAGACTGTGAATAACAAACATGTGAATGAGTATAATTATATGGTAACCATGGCGACCTTAAGTTATATATAGACTAGGCATTACGTTATTCCTATGATATCTATGTACACAGTTTCAGAACGCTTGCAATTTAAAATTCATTTACAAGATTAATAATGAGTGTAACAATAATGAACACATTTTAAAGTATTATATGAATTTGTTTTCGCAATATTTACTAATTATACAGTTTTTGCCAGGTCAGTCAGTATGTGTTAATGTTATAAAACAATCAGTAATTGTAATTTATTTAACTTGATTTTTTAGATTGCGTTGGGTTTAAAATGTGTTCTGTAAAGACCATTGTCAGAAAGCTGTGAATGATTTAAGAATGAGGAAAGTGCATCTTTCTGTTGTAATTGTTTATGTTTTTTCTTTATATTTCAAAATGTATATGCCTTTTTTATGGGCGTTCTATAATATATAGAAGCATTAATAATGTAACATAAAAAATGTGATAGCATTGTTATGTTTAAATAGACAACTTTAAAATGTAAAGATTCTGGACTGCGTTTCATAAAATAACTTACAATAAAAATCGCCGTAAGTCAATTTAACATTTTTTCGTGGAATGTTTAAATTTTGATTGGCATTCAAAATGATTTTATTTCGAGAAAATATATCATTCTCTGCATCATTTGAGCTACCTTTGGGTTCATTTGGATGAATATTAAAAATATTATGAATAATTGTTGGTTTACGTTTACGTCGATTTTATTTTTGTGAAACGCCGTCCAGGTCCGGAACTATATGAAGCATCATCGCCTAATGGACTTTATTGTCACTCAAATACATATTACATTCACATATTTGGTAGAGTTGTCTTTCTTTAACAATAATATAGAAAACAAAAGTTAAACGAATGATGAGCGTATCAACAGCGTATTGTTAACCCCATCCTCGATCATCAGACCCGTTAAAGCCCTATAATATATGAACTGCATTCTGTATTTCCAAGGGATTTTGTATCAGTCTAGCCCAGTCTCTGATATCTCCTAAATCCGGTCTGTTTATCTCAATAGAATCAGGGAATTATTTGCCTGTCCCACAATTCATAGCACTTAAACAGCTACCAAATTGTGACGACCTTCAACTTCCTCTAAAGAAACTGTTCAATCAACGCACTCTTACCTTGATGCTATGTAAAGGACTGAAGCGGGAGAGCTGGGAATATACAAAGTCACCCGTATTTTTATTAAATGTTGTTATAATGAATGATTTCGTGCAATTGAGTTCATTCAATGTTGCTTGACAATAAAATACCGCTTAAACAGGTAAAAAAAACTCGACTCTTGTTATTTATTCACATAGAGTGACCTCCCTTGGCGATTGTTGTTTATTTTCTGCACGGAGAATTAAAAAACTTAAAAGTGAAATTAATAACATTTTCAAGTTACAGGTATTCTGAAGACTTCATGTATGACATTTTGAATATACTTTTTATCTACGTATGCCATAAATTGTGATAAAAAACAGTACTTTGCTTTTGTGAGAGCTAATTCAATTTTACATAGTGAAATAGTGACCAATCACCCGTATCAAGCGGCTATAGATTATATAAGTTATTTATTGACACTACTAGACACTACTACGTTCAAAAATTTAGTGAGGCCCGTCATGGGTGTTTCAATTGAAATGTGGCGCTGTAGAATTGGGTGCTTTTCTCAGCCTGTAAAATGTAAAACAGCATTGCAGGTATTGATTGTAAGTCGTTCCTGTGTATCTCTGAGTATACGGATTATATTATTCCTTCTATTGGCTATGCACTGTGTAGAACAGAATCCCGGACCTAATGGGGGTAATCCGCGCGGTGTTGGTGGACGTCGTGGTAAAACTAGAGGCCAGGCAAGAGACTCTGTTAGCGCTCAAAGAGGTCCTGATTATTTCTCCCAGACGTCTGACACGCCACAAACACGAAGGTCTACACGTCTTTTTAATGATCAGCCAGCATTAGGCTCATGGCTTAGAACCCCACAACCGCCGTCCAGTCCAAACTCACTGAACGCTAGTTCCTCACAACGTTCGCCTGAATGCAGATCTAATAATCCCTCGAGTGCAAGCAGTATGGATCTAGACTATGAACAAATAGAGCCACAATTGGATCATGATATAACCGTTCGACCTAGTCAAAATGAAAACTTATCAATGACTATACTACTTGATATACAAAAAAACTGTCAGAATTTAAATAAAAAGTTTGATAAATTGGAAAAGTCAGTCAATGACCTTAAAAAAGAAAATAAAAAGCTACATGACCAAAATTTAAAACTAACCAAAACTGTTAATACCCTAGCAGTCAACGTCTCGGAATTGGAATTATCTGCGAAAGAAACATCATCTAAACTAGACCAATTAGAAGGTCAATCAAGAAGACAAAATTTAAAGTTCTATGATATCGAAGAATCTAATAATGAAACTTGGGAACAATCAGAGGAAAAAATAAGAAATTATATTAAAACTGAACTTGAGATCGACGAACCCAATATGAGTATTGAGCGTGCCCATCGACTTCCAGGGAAAAATAAACCACGGCCTATAATCGTTAAATTTTCGTTCTATAAGGACAAAGATCGTATCATCAAGCGTTATCGTGAAATACGTAAATCTGTGCGAGAAGCGCGGCCTAGTGATAACGTCGATAGCGTCAACATCGGAGCAACAGCAGGTGAATTATCCCGTGTGCGAGTGAGTGAGGACTTCCCAGACAGGGTCAGGAAAATGAGATCTGCGTTGATTCCATTCCTAAAGGAATCTATTGATAGTGGAAAAAATGCATTTTTGCGTTTTGATAAACTCGTTGTCAATGGCAACGCATACGTTTACGATGAGACGAGAGAACGTCCTGTTCCGGCGTTTAAGTAACGCGTTGGCCAAAGCCCCTGTGTTCATGATAAAACGTTTACTTACAATGAACAGTTTCCAGACTCCAATATTGTTAACTGTTCTGAAAATGTTTCTATCATCCATAATGAATTGTTGTCTGAAACGCGTCTCTGCGATACCCAATTGAAAAATGATGATATTCATTCAGAATTTGTTAATAATGCTGGGGATAATATTCAGACAAAGCTACTTTATCTTAATATATGCAGTTGGAATATCGAGGGTCTTTTAAAATATCAAAATGACATTGAATTTCAATCGTATGTTTCATCCTTTGAAATAATTGGTTTATTTGAGACGTGGACTGTTCAAGATGATGCGATTGATCTACCCGGTTACACTCATTTCGGTTATTCTCGGCCGAAAAAGAAGTCAGCAAACCGAGGTTCTGGAGGTGTTTCAGTATATGTTAAAGACTTTTTGATAAAAGATGGACTCATTCAACGTATTTTTAATACATTCACAGAATGTGTTGTTTTATTGTTTAATAGTTCATTGTTCCGTAATGTAAATTATATTGTCTTTATTTTTACATATGTGTCGCCTGAAAACTCACCTATTTATGATGAAAATGACAATAATGGTATTGAAATACTTAATAATAAGATTAATAATATTATCGCTGAATACCCTAATGCAGAATTGTTCTTGTCTGGTGATCTTAATTCTAGAATTAAAGATTTTAATGATTACATTCCAGATGATGATATTTCATATATATTTGGCAATGATGTTGACTACCCGTCTGACAATTTTTCGACTCCAAGAAAATCTAAAGATGAAAATTATAATCGTTTTGGTTTGTCACTAATTGAGTTATGTTGTACGTATGATGTTCATACTTTAAATGGCCGTCTATTTAGTGATATGGATGGTAATTTTACATGTTTTGCCAACAATGGGGCAAGCATTGTTGACTATATGAGAGCTTCATCCAGCTTATTTAAGTTTATTACTGATTTTAAAATTGGGGATAAGGATTACTCTGTACATTTCCCCCTTCATTGTCAGTTTTGTTTTAAATCCTGTTCATATAACCAGTCCTTTAATAATATTGATAGTTCAAATTTGCGTACTTGGCAAAAATATAAATGGAAAGAGGAGTTAAAAGATGATTTTTATGTTAAGTTTTGTGATAATTTCCGTTCCTTTAATGAAATAATAAGTAACCGTAATGATCGTTCTCTCAGTTCATATATACCCGATTTTATTGATGTTTTTAAAAAGGCCGGCGATAATATGAAATTAAAGTCTAATTGTAAACAATACAGTTCAACCCAACCTTCCTGGTGGGATCATGATTGTAATTCTGCTAAAGTTGACAAATCACGAGCACTACGATATTTTAGAATTACGAATGATAGAAAAGACCTTATTACATATAAATCAAAAAGGAATCATTTTAAATCTATTTGTCTGAACAAAAAGGCTCTATTAGCTAAGAAAAAACGGAACGAATTAGTTAGTTCTCGAAAAAATTCTAAAGTGTTTTGGAAAACATTAAAAGGAAATTGTAATAAGCAAAACAATGATATTACATCAGAAAAGTGGCACGATTATTTTAAAAGTTTATTTATTTCAAGAGAAAATGACGATGATGAGCATAACGATAATATCTTTGAAAATACACATTACGATTCTAGCAGACTGAACGAACCTATATATAATCAAGAAATAATCGATAGTATACGTCATTTAAAATCTAACCGTTCTGGAGGCCCTGACGGAGTATGTATAGAAATGTATAAGTATACACTTAATGACATATTGCCGTTTTTAAATCATCTTTTTAATGAAATATTTGATTCAGGTTCGTTTCCTGAAAATTGGAGCGAAAGCATTATAACACCATTACATAAAAAAGGTCCAGTAAATGACCCAAATAACTATCGAGGCATTTCACTTATCGATTCCCTATGTACAATATTCTGTCACATATTAAGTAATAGATTAACTAAATGGTGCAATACTTTTGATGTCATTGATGAGTCACAGGCAGGATTTAGGAAAAAGTATACCACTATAGATAACATATTTACTTTAATGGCTTTAGGACAAAAGTATCTTTCTAAGAGAAAAGGACGTTTTTATTGTATATTTGTTGATTTTGCTAAAGCATTTGATAGTATTCAACACCAAAAACTATGGAATGCTTTTACAAGAAAAGGTGTCGATGGAAAGTTCTTAATAATTTTACAGTCTATGTATAGCAAATTAAAATCATGTGTTAAGGTTAATAATGGATTAACTGAGTTTTTCCCATGTAACATTGGAACCAGGCAAGGCTGTGTGGCCAGCCCCATAATCTTTTCTATGTTTATAAATGATTTAGTTACATTTCTACATTCTAAATGTGATCGTGGTATATTTGTTTCTGATGATATTAATGAGTTAGTAGCCTTAATGTTTGCTGATGATGTTTCAAGTTTCTCAGATACTGTTGTACATCTTCAAAGACAAATTAATTATATTGAACAATTCTGTGCATCTGTTGATATGAAAATTAATCTCGATAAATCAAAAATTGTTGTTTTTAGAAATGGAGGCATCGTCAAGCTTACAGAAAAGTGGACTTATTGTGGAGAAACTATAGATGTTGTCAAATTTTATAAATATTTAGGTGTTTATTTCACGCCAAAATTGCTATGGTCAAAAACGCAAGAAATGTTGGCATTGCAAGGTATTAAGTCTGTTGCCTGTATATTTAGATTTCAACGTAAATTTGGACATCTAAATTCAGTAGATATGTTTAAAGTATTTGATGCTATGGTCAAACCTATACTTTGTTATGGCTCTGAAATCTGGGGATACAAGTATGTTGAAAAAATTGAAAAAGTGCAAATCAAATTCTGTAAACAGTATTGTAATTTATCACAAAATACATCTGATATTCTTGCGCTAGGAGAATGCGGAAGATTACCGTTATGTATTACTTATATTCCCAACTGTGTAAAATTTTGGCTAAGAATTATACGTATGGAAAACCATAGATACCCTAAACAATGTTATAAAATGCTAAAACAATTAGATGAAGCAGGCAGAAGAACTTGGGCTAGTCATATTAAAGAATTACTTTTTACATATGGATTTGGATATGCTTGGCTTGCCCAAGATGTTGGAAATGACATAAATTTTATTCATTTATTTAAAACACGCATTAAAGACTGCTATTTACAAAGATGGATCGCAGGTCTAAATGATTCTCCTAAATCTCTGCATTATAAACATTTTAAATCTCATCTGTATTCAGAATCATACTTAGACATTGATTTATCATATATTTTAAGAAAAACGTTGTCAAATTTTCGTTGTTCGACCCATACTTTAATGATCGAGAAGGGAAGACACTTATCAATAGATAAAAATTTAAGATTCTGTCCTATATGTATGAAAAATAATATTTCTGTAGTCGAAGATGAGTTTCACTTCTTCTTTGAATGTAATGAGTATGAACATTTTAGACAAACTTTTTTCAAATCTAATTGGTTAAGAAATAGATCGCTTAACATGTATTACATAATATTTAGCTTGAAAGATGAGAAAAGCATTGTCAGTATTGCTAGATATCTTTTAAATGCTTTTAAAAGAAGAAAAGAAATTCTAGATTTGCCCATTTAAAGAAATATTAACAAGAGTAAACTACTGTATTATTAATTAGACAGTATAAATTGTTTCACTTTATTTTGAATATAAATATTAATGATATGATTTAATAGTCTTGTTCATTATAGTGTTAATTTTGGATTTATATATAGCTACATTTATTTCAAATCATATATCTTCAAAAATATATGTCACATCTGTTACTTTATAAAACTTTTGAAATGCTTAAACCTGAAATGATCTACTACAAATGTTATTATTTTTGGATTTATATGGCATGTTATAAGCTTATATTCACTTTAATATGTGAATTCTGTAATATTGACTTGTATAAACGATAATATTTAATTTGTGTCACTCTATATGATGTATTTACATGTTGTATTTTGGGCCGGAGGCCTATATTACTTAATAAAATATGTCTATGTCTATGTCTATGTCTATTCAAATGTCTGTCTGTCTGTCTGTCTGTCTGTCTGTCTGTCTGTCTGTCTGTCTGTCTGTCTGTCTGTCTGTCTGTCTGTCTGTCTGTCTGTCTGTCTGTCTGTCTGTCTGTCTGTCTGTCTGTCTGTATGTATGTCCGTCCGTCTGTACGTCCGACTGTCAGATTTTCTATAGTATATAAATTAATATGTGACTGCAAGTGTGATCTTCAAAAATGTCACAAACGTTTTCTTCAAGACGACATAGCTAGCCGGTCATTGCAACAATAGTGTTTTTTTATTTAAAGCAGTGGTTTTCGACTTTATCTGTTTGTGAAGATTCGGTAAAGAAGGTTCACTGACGTATCTTCATTGAAAAGATAGAAATATTTTCATATTTCACAAGCATATTAAACTTCCTGATGCATTGTTAGTTACAATGGTTTGTACGGAAGTAAACAAAACGGTTTATTACTAACGTGTTTTGGCGGAGTAACAGTAATTTGTGTGTCTTTTTTTTCGTTAAAGCTTAATATATTTCTCGGATGGATAAATCCTTAAGTTATATCTAAGGTATGTATAAGATATTATTCTCTTACTGTGTACCATAACCAACAAAAATATGATTTCTTATATAATTTTCTTTCATATTAATAAATCTTATATTTTGTTTCCTTAAGGTTTTTGTTAGAATGAATAATTAACGATTTACTCATCGTAACCAATAAGGATGTTAACTCATGAAAATGAAATTCATTAGACTTTTTTTAATTCAGTTAAAAATCATAATTATGTTTATTCAGGCTCGGTAAAGTTAGCAGAATAGCAGAATAGCAAAATGATTTTTTTTCATTTTGCCAGCAGAACAGCAGAATAGCAGAATGAAATTGTTTCATTCTGCCAGCAAAATAGCAGAACAGCAGAATGAAATTGTTTCATTCTGCTAGCAAAATAGCAGAACAGCAGAATGAAATATTTTCATTCTGCCAGCAGAACAGCAGAACAGCAGAATAGCAGAATGAAAATTAGACAAAATGATGTTTTTATTCTATCACTTATTCTAGTGCATTTACATGCAGTAACACATCGTTATTCTTAAGATATGTTTTTACAAGCAATCAGCACCCGGAAATTAAAGGGGAACTTCTTATCAATTCACCAAAAGGAAAATTCTCATTTTTCACCGACTTTACGTTCAAACTAACAATTATGAGTCTGATTTATTTCTCTGCATCATTTTCTACCTTCTTGTTTAGTGTCTTAAGCAAAATAGCAATATACTAACATTTTTTTTTATATATATATTTCCAGCAGAACAACAAAATAGCAGAATGAAATATTTTCATTCTGCCAGCAGAACAGCAGAAAAGCAGATTGAAAATTGGACAAAAATGAAAATTGTTTTTTATCACTTATTTTAGTACAGTTTATGTATGTACATAAACATGCATGAAGACTTTAGAGATTTTTTAACAAACAATCACCACCTGAAAGTTAAAGGGGAACTTTTTCTCATTTCACCAAATTGAAAATTCTCATTTTTCACCGAATTTACGTTCAAACTAACAATTATGAGTCTGATTTATTTCTCTGCACCATTTTCTACCTTCTTGTTTAGTGTCTTAAGCAAAATAGCGATATACTAAAAAAAATTTTTTTTTTTATATTTCCAGAAGACAGCAGAATAGCAGAATGAAATATTTTCATTCTGCCAGCAAAACAGCAGAATAGCAGAATGAAAATTGGACTAAAATGAAAATTGTTTTTATCACTTATTTTAGTACAGTTACACACATGAACACACCGGAAGTCTTAAGAAATGTTGTTTTTTTTTACAAACAATCACTACACGAAGGTTAAAGGGGAACTTTTTCTCATTTCACCAAAAGGAAAATACTCATTTTATCACCGAATTTAACTTCAAACTAACAATTATTAGCCGATTTCAACTCCATGTACCATTTTACACATTTATTGTTCATACTGTGTTCAGCTAAAATTACAAACGAAACTTGTACACGTGCACAACCCGTTCAAGCAAATTGAAAATGAGATTTTTACATTATATAACCTTGGATTCGCATTGTAAAACATTTTGCCTGACATATTTCGCTTACCAATTACTTTATCTAACTTTTTGTTCATTACTTGATCAGCGGAAATGATCTGCTTACATGTTATTCACGAAAAACGATTTATTTTGCCAAACTGCTCATTCCGCGAGAGTGAGAAAAGTGGAAAAAAATGAAAGAATTTTTTTCATTTTTTTTTTATCATTGATTTTAGTTCGCTTTCATGTATGAACATGCAGGAAGGCTTAAGAACTGTTTTATAACAAACAATCACTACCCAGAAGTTAAAGTGGAACTTTTGCTCAATTCACCAAAAGGAAAATTCTCATTTTTCACCGAATTTACGTTGAAACTAACACTTATTAGCCGGGTCAACGTCAGTGAAACACATTTTCGTCATACTGTCTCCAGCTTAATTTATAAACGAAAGTTGTATATGTGCACAATCCGTTGCAGCAACATAAAAATGTGATTTATTCATCCTTTCACAACGGATTTGCATTTTAAAACATTTGGTCCGACGTATTTATTAACTTTTTATTGATCTAACATTTTTGTTCATTATTTTATATGTGAAAATAAACCGCTTAAAAGTTATTCACGAAAAACATTTCATTCATTATACAATTCTATAGTAAAAGACGCGACGCAAAATCAAATAAAGTCTACGAATCGTGATGTATGGTTGTTTACGAGTGTTATATTTTACAAAAAAAATTAACACGATAACATTTGACAAAACATATGCAGTACAAAACACACCAGAGACAGATAAACAATTAAATAATTAAGCCACTGGTATATCTGGCAAACCGTGTTACATTGCTATACTCCAGCACAATTTGTTACATTGCTATTGCTGCATACGGTGTTACTACTTGTGTAGCATACAGTGTTGCATTGCTATATATATTCCATTGTATTACATTTATATATATTGTTCACTGATTAACATTGCCATAACTAGCACATTGGATTCATCTGATACACTGTGTTACATCGTTACAACTAGCAAACTGTATTTTAAGGCTATATCTAGCTCACTATGTTACATTGCTATACCTGTGACAACGTGTTACACGGATATATCTAGTACATTGCGTTATATTGATAATGTAGCATACTGGGTAACATTGTGATATCTAGAACACTGTGTAACATAGCTATATCTGGCACACCGTGTTATGCGGATATATCTAGCTGACATTGTTACATTGCTATTGTAGCATACGGTGTTATATTGCTATTTGTAGCACACTGTGGTACATTGCTATATCTGCGACACCGTTTTACACGGATATATAGTACATTGCGTTATATCATTAATGCGGGAGACTGTGTTACATTGTTATATCTAAAACACGGTGTTACATAGCTATATCTGGCACACCGTGTTACGCGGATATATCTATCAGACTATTTAAACAACTTTCATTTTAGTCCAATTTTCATTCTGCTATTCTGCTGTTCTGCTGGAAATATGATTTTTTTTTAGTATATCGCTATTTTGCTTAAGACACTGAACAAGAAGGTGGAAAATGGTGCAGAGAAATGAATCCGGTATATAATTGTAAGTTTGAACGTGAAAAATTAGAAATTTCCATTTGTTGAAATGAGAAAAAGATCCCCTTTAACTTCCGGGTAGTGATTGTTTGTAAAAATCAAAGCACTGTAGTACTGATGGGGGCGGAGCATATAAGATGTAAAATGTCGCTATTGTTTTTGACAAATAGGTCAGTTTGCAAACGTTGAAGTAGAATAATCCCGATTACCTTTGATTCTTATACATGGTACATAATCTAAATGTTCTATGCTTTACGTTGATTTTTTTCTCGAATATGTCAGAAACGTAACTGAATGGTTTGCCTTTGAAAGTGTATTTCTGCTATAGTAAGAATATTAACTCTTAAATTTGGCAAAGGTCCAACTTTAAGATATTAGTTCTACTCAATAATATGAGATTTGTATCTTCAACTCAACTTATGATATTTTCAGAAATGCCAAGCTTTCTATCATATACAGTATATATAAAATATCAAAGTGCTCTGAATCTAGCACGGTGAATTCCACTTTGAGTATATTCATTTACTATTTTCTTTATTGATTTCTCTAGCGCAACAGTGAAACAATTCGTTTAAAAGACGAAAAGTAGAAATGTGTATGTCGACATTAATAATTGATTCTTACATTTATATTTTCAAGGGCCCTATATCACCCCGTAAACGGAACCGCACTAACCAAAGTGTTATGGCGCCGATTTTTAGACACATCTTGATGTTTGCGTATTTTCGCTACGGAAACACAAACTCTTATGTTTAAGTAGAAATTATCTACCGTTCCAATTATTGAAAATTTGTGAAATATTTACTAAATAATAAAAACAACAACACTGACATTATTCATAACTCGATCAATCTCGAATTCTTTTTAGGAATACGAGTCTATTTTTAAACATTTGGGAGAAACCGCAAGTCACATGATCGGCATTAGCATATCTCTATTTTTAGAACGAGTATTGATTGCTTATTGACATAAGCAAGGAGTATAGTTCCTTGGCATAAGGGACAGATCTAGAAAAGTTTCGTTCCCGTGCACATTTTTAAAATGATAGAAAAAAGCGAAAACAGACTTCCGAATCAAGTACTTATTATCTGAAGTCCTTGCCAAAATATACGACTCTTTCAATGTGCATGTTGGCGATATAGTTCGTAACCTGGGATTTGATTTACAAGATGGCGTAACCTTTTGGTCACGTGACCATAGTTCAGCGCGTCTGTATTCATGCGCTTTAATTCCTTTGTGCTGATTAAAGCTACAGAATATAAACTTGGAATTTATACGATACGTAATTGTTTATAGGTATAAATCGTCGCTGTATGTTATAATATTAATGTTTTCGTTGAAATAGGCGAATCTACTGTTTATAATGAGTTCGAGCGCTTATCAGGGTGGAACTATTTGATAAGTGGTTGTTAGGTTTGCATTAACGTGAAACACGGTTGTACATTTGCGGTATTATAAATAAAATCATGTTAGCTCTGAGAGCGGCTGCTAAAGCACCGCCCCCCAAAAAACCAGTTATTAAACCTTCCTGCATGTTTATACATGAAAGCGAACTAAAATCAATGATAAAAAAAAAAAAAATTCTTTCATTTTTTTCCACTTTTCTCACTCTCGCGGAATGAGCAGTTTGGCAAAATGAACCGTTTTTCGTGAATAACTCGTCAGCGAATCATTTCCGCTGATAAAGTTTTGAAGAAAAAAGTTCGATAAAGTAGTTGGCGAGCGAAATACGTCAGTCAAACTGTTTTACAATGCGAATCCAAGGTGAAATGATGAAAAACTCTCATTTTCATTTTGCTGGAACGGGTTGAGCACGTGTACAAGTATCGTTTGTAATTTTAGCTGAACACAGTATGAACAAAAAATGTGTAAAATGGTATATGGACTTGAACTCGGCTAACAATTGTTGGTTTGAAGTTAAATTCGGTGATAAAATGAGTATTTTCCTTTTGGTGAAATGAGAAAAAGTTCCCCTTTAACCTTCGGGTAGTGATTGTTTGTAAAAAAAACAAAACATTTCTTAAGACTTCCGGTATGTTCATGTGTGTAACTGCACTAAAATAAGTGATAAAAAAATCATTTTAGTCCAATTTTCATTCTGCTATTCTGCTGTTCTGCTGGAAATATGATTTTTTTTTAGTATATCGCTATTTTACTTAAGACACTGAACAAGAAGATGGAAAATGGTGCATAGAAATGAATCCGGCATATAATTGTTAGTTTGAACTTGAAAAATTAGAAATTTCCATTTGGTGAAATGAGAAAAAGTTCCCCTTTAACTTCCGGGTAGTGATTGTTTGTAAAAAAACAACAGTTCTTAAACCTTCCCGCATGTTTATGCATGAAAGCGAACTAAAATCAATGATAAAAAAAAAATTCCTTCATTTTTTTTCCACTTTTCTCACTCGCGCGGAACGAGCAGTTTGGCAAAATGAACCGTTTTTCGTGAATAACTCGTCAGCGGATCATTTCCGCTGATAAAGTTATGAAGAAAAAAGTTCGATAAAGTAGTTGGCGAGCGAAATACGTCAGTCAAACTGTTTTACAATGCGAATCCAAGGTGAAATGATGAAAAACTCTCATTTTCATTTTGCTGGAACGGGTTGAGCACGTGTACAAGTATCGTTTGTAATTTTAGCTGAACACAGTATGAACAAAAATGTGTAAAATGGTACATTGACTTGAACTCGGCTAATAATTTTGGGTTTGAAGTTAAATTCGGTGATAAAATGAGTATTTTCCTTTTGGTGAAATGAGAAAAAGTTCCCCTTTAACCTTCGGGTAGTGATTGTTTGTAAAAAAAAAAAACATTTCTTAAGTCTTCCGGTATGTTCATGTGTGTAACTGCACTAAAATAAGTGATAAAAAAAAAAAAATTCATTTTAGTCCAATTTTCATTCTGCTATTTGCTGTTCTGCTGGCAGAATGAAAATATTTCATTCTGCTATTCTGCTGTTCTGCTGGAAATATGATTTTTTTTTTAGTATATCGCTATTTTACTTAAGACACTGAACAAGAAGGTGGAATATGGTGCAGAGAAATGAATCCGGCATATAATTGTTAGTTTGAACGTGAAAAATTAGAAATTTCCATTTGGTGAAATGAGAAAAAGTTCCCCTTTAACTTCCGGGTAGTGATTGCTTGTAAAAAAAACAACAACAGTTATTAAACCTTCCTGCATGTTTATGCATGAAAGCGAACTAAAATCAATGATAAAAAAAAAATTCTTTCATTTTTTTCCACTTTTCTCACTCTCGCGGAATGAGCAGTTTGGCAAAATGAACCGTTTTTCGTGAATAACTCGTCAGCGGATCATTTCCGCTGATAAAGTTATGAAGAAAAAAGTTCGATAAAGTAGTTGGCGAGCGAAATACGTCAGTCAAACTGTTTTACAATGCGAATCCAAGGTGAAATGATGAAAAACTCTCATTTTCATTTTGCTGGAACGGGTTGAGCACGTGTACAAGTATCGTTTGTAATTTTAGCTGAACACAGTATGAACAAAAAATGTGTAAAATGGTACATGGACTTGAACTCGGCTAATAATTGTTAGTTTGAAGTTAAATTCGGTGATAAAACGAGTATTTTCCTTTTGGGAAATGAGAAAAGTTCCCCTTTAACCTTCGGGTAGTGATTGTTTGTAAAAAAAAACATTTCTTAAGACTTCCGGTATGTTCATGTGTGTAACTGCACTAAAATAATTGATAAAAAAAATCATTTTAGTCCAATTTTCATTCTGCTATTCTGCTGTTCTGCTGGCAGAATGAAAATATTTCATTCTGCTATTCTGCTGTTCTGCTGGAAATATGATTTTTTTTTTTTAGTATATCGCTAGTTTGCTTAAGACACTGAACAAGAAGGTGGAAAATGGTGCAGAGAAATGAATCCGGCATATAATTGCTAGTTTGAACGTGAAAAATTAGAAATTTCCATTTGGTGAAATGAGAAAAAGTTCCCCTTTAACTTCCGGGAAGTGATTGTTTGTAAAAAACAAACAAAACAGTTCTTAAACATTCCTGCATGTTTATGCATGAAAACGAACTAAAATCATAATAAAAAAAATTCACCTTTAACCTTCGGTTGTTGATTGTTGGTAAAAAAAAACAACATTTCTTAAGACTGAATGCATGTTCATGCACGTACATAATTATACTAAAATAAGTGATAAAAAAGACATCATTTTTCATTCTGCTATTCTGCTGTTCTGCTGGCAGAATGAAAATATTTCATTCTGCTGTTCTGCTATTCTGCTGGCAGAATGAGAATATTTCATTCTGCTGTTCTGCTATTCTGCTGGCAGAATGAAAAAAAATCATTCTGCTGTTCTGCCATTCTGCTAACTTGACCGACTTGTTTATTCATGACGAAATTGGTCAAAAATGGTATCTTGCCGTACTCGTTTTTGGTGATATTTCAATTTTAAGACGATACCCCGTCAAAATCTAATATTGTGTAAATTTTGATAAAAATGAAATCATTAACATATTATCATTATATATAAAAATAAAAATGAACTTACAATGAGCATCATACTGCAAATAGATAAGAATTCTTTTAATCTTTAAAAAATAAATTGAAAGCTTTTCTATTATATATCATTGTTTTAGAACAAAATTATCGGATAAATCACAACACCTCAATAGGCGTACTGTGATCACAACAATCATTTCCTTCTTCTATCTATCTTCTTTACATATCCATTTCCACTTTGTTCCCCAAATCCCGCCTTATTATATGAAAATGTCTTTAAAGGCTGTGTTCCTAGTTGTTAATATGCCTAAAGTCAGCTCTGTTTTCCTAGTTATTTATATGCCTAAAATCTACTCTGTTTTCCAAGTTGTCAATATACCTAAAATCAGCTCAGTTTTCCCAGTTGTCAATATGCCAAAAATTAGCTCAGTTTTCCTAGTTGTTAGTATGCCTAAAATCTACTCAGTTTTCTTAGTTGTCAATATGCCTAAAATCTGCTCAGTTTTCATAGTTGTTAATATGCTAAAAATCTGCTCAGTTTCCCTAATTGTGAATATGCCTAAAATCAGTTTTCATAGTTGTTAAAAGTCTAAAATCTACTTAGTTTTCCTAGTTGTTAGTATGCCTATAATCAGCTCAGTTTCCCTAGTTGTTCATATGCCTAAAATCTGCACAGTTTTCCTAGTTATCAATATGCCTGAAATTCTGATCAGTTTCCCTGGTTGTAAATATGCCTAAATCAGCTCAATTTTTCTAGATGTCAATATGCCTAAAATCTGCTCAGTTTTCCTAGTTGTTAGTATGCCTAAAATCTAATCTGATTTCCTAGTTGTTTATATGCCTGAAATTCTGATCAGTTTTCCTAGTTGTCAATATGCCTATACTTTGCTCAGTTTCCCTAGTTGTTAATATGCCTAAAATCTGCTTAGTTTTCATAGTTGTTAATATGTCTGAAATTGTGATCAGTTTTCCTGGTTGTCAATATGCCTAAAATCAGCTAAGTTTTCCTAGTTGTTAGTATGCCTAAAATCTGCTCAGTTTTCATAGTTGTAAAAATGCCTAAAATCTACTCAGATTTCCTATTTGTTAATATGTCTGAAATTGTGATCAGTTTTCCTAGTTGTTAGTATGCCTAAAATCTGCTCAGTTTTCATAGTTGTAAAAATGCCTAAAATCTACTCAGATTTCCTATTTGTTAATATGTCTGAAATTGTGATCAGTTTTCCTGGTTGTCAATATGCGTAAATCAGCTCAATTTTTCTAGTTGTCAATATGCCTAAAATCAGCTAAGTTTTCCTAGTTGTTAGTATGCCTAAAATCAACTCAGATTCCCTAGTTGTTAATATGCCTGAAATTCTGATCAGTTTCCCTCGTTGTCAATATGCCTAAAATCTGCTCAGTTTTCATAGTTGTTTATATACTAAAATCTGCTCAGTTTTCATAGTTGTCAATTTGCCTAAAATCCCACAAAATTTACGTGAGCGTGCCATTACTGAACGCGAACATAAACTTCCGCTATGTTTAAATGCATTATTTGAGTATCGTTTCGATATATCTGCATTTCAACATAGCGGAAGTATAATACATACATATCATATACTTGCCCGGAGATCTGCAGTCTTTCGTTGCGTTAACATCTATAGAATATAGAAACTATGGACGAAGTGCATGCTCGCTGCAATAAAATATATTGCTAGTTTGCTTCAGGCGGTAATATCTTTTGAACATTTTCTAATGACCTATTGTTGGATGGTGATCATGCGTTAGTTTCTAGATTTAGTGATTTTAAGTGTTATAATTCACATATAATCGTGTTATTTCATGAAACTTTAAAATAAACAATACACTAATGAATATGAAACATAGGTTGTGTCAAGTATGCAGAGGTTTATTCAGGTTATATTTCAGGTTAATTCATCAACAGTATTATAAAAGAGATCAGGTATTTTCAAAATAGTATATAGTTGACTTCCTGTTTCCGGTCTGCCAGGTGGAAGCCATATTTTATTTGTGAGAAAATATTTAATCTCAAATTTTATGGTTTACCTCACCGTCGAGGGATAAAAATTACACACAAGGACATCGGAGATACCATCAATATCAGCACCACCGACGGTAACCTTCTCCCTTACCTTTACTCTCGTTTAGACTTTCTTTTGGCCACTCTAAATTCATTTGTTTACATCCCCAACCCATTTTTATAGGCTGTGTCGACAAAATGGTCCCATCTGGAATATTAATATAGGAAACAACAAAAACCATATTTTTAATGTATTTTTACAGTTTATTCGCCATCCATTTGAACTGGTCAGGCTGGAAAGAGGATCGAATCACCCTGTGATTAAAAATAACCATCAAGATTTTATCAATCATCATGCATCATTCATTCATTCATCTCCATCACAAATTAAATCATATCATAACCATCAACCATCAATCATGTCTTCATCAACAGTGACATTTTAATGGCAATTTTATTACAAAAAAACAAAACAAATATGGATTCAGTTAGTGGCAATAGTGTGCAAACGTATACTTTTCAAGAGAACCGTTGTAACCGTATAACATATCTACATAACCAGACATGTGCGCATCAGACAAACTCTTTGTCACGAAGAGCACATGGGCGCACAGGCTGGTAATAAAATCAGCCAGACCAGCTCCCATATTGAATTCAATAGTAGCCTTTACTCAGGCAATTCACCAGGAGCTGGTAAAAAAAGGTAAACAAAATCATTCCTCTGACGTCGGGTGCCTACATGCTTTAGCTTGCATCGGCCGAGGTAGTCCACTCAATATTAACAAAAAAGCCATTAACAATAGCCAAGATCCCCCTGGTGGCTTTTTATCCCACACAAGGGAAACATGGTGGCAGGGGTTATCCATGGTATCCCGCAGCAGGTAGATCTTGAGGACCTCAGATCCCACCTGAGACTCCACCATGGGGACTCGGGTGGAAATTCTGAGATCCTTAGAATGGACAGGTTGCAGGATAAATACGGTAACCCCTCAGGGGCGTTGAAATTGACCATTTCGGGCAGAGTGCTCCCGGCTTCAGTCCAGGTGGCCAATACCCCTACATATCTTTGTACTGATTAATTTTCACCACCACCCCCCCCCCCCCCACCCCCCCTCTCACCCCCAAGATGCTTTTATTGCCAAACATTCGGCCATGCCGGCTCAGTATGCAAAACCGAGGCGAGGTGCACCAAATGTGCTGGAAATCATAATATTAAAGACTGTTTATATATAGGTTTACCGTACTGCGTGAACTGTGGGGGAAAGCATATTACTCGATTCAGGAGATGCTCGTCCTACAAAAAAAGCAGCAGCTATAGCTCTACAGGCCTTCAGGGACGTGATCCCCTGGGATGTGGCAGCAAAAAAGGTATCCACATCCCCCCACAGAGTCGCAGCACAAGAACCCAGGAGGTTAAAGTGCTTAATTACAGCCGAACTAAATCAGATAAAGGAAACAAAGAGATTAAAAACAAAGAAACTAACTCCATTTTTCCTGGACCCCCAACAGGTCATCTAGTAAGAAACTATAAAACGCTTTAGGGATCCGGGATACATATACATGTATATATAATTTAGGGGGAGAAAATAATTCATCTACACAGTCTGACAACTCAGACTGCGTAATAGTCAGTCCCACCCCTGACAAGGTCAAAAAAGGTGGTATAGACCCCCAATCAGATGTATTGTAAGCCCCACACCAGAAAAAGTACACAAAAAAGTAGGGGAAAAATATAATCAGATTTTCTTTAGCAAGGAGCAGCCCTGTGAAACAGTAGTGGTAAAATAAAGGGGCCTGATTACACCGCCCCATAGCACGATACTCAGTACTTCCACTCCCTTTGACATTAAAGAGACCTCCCAGGGTGACGTGAGCGAAACATCATCACTATCGCATGTTTCTGCATCATCGATCAGTGATGACAGTGAGTTTAACGTCACCTGGGAGGATTCATTAGTCTCGCTGCACTCGGACTTCTTTTACTCTGGGGAGAACAGCATGGAAAGCTCGACATCGGCAGCCTCTTTACTTGAAGAAAGATCCATTGCTGAGCTCGCGGAGGAAGAGGGGGACCAGTGATAAGCAGACCAATCAAAATATCCACGCTGGTCGACTCATCTCAACAAACTTCCATGATATTCTCCCCAAAACAAAAATTCCTACAGTAAACATTCGAAATAAAAATGAAATTTTAACAATAAATTTAGATGACCTTGTAGGAATTACAAAAACAAATAAATAATCAAAAACAAATAAAAAATAGCAGAGAGTAGTTTAAATGAATATTTAAAAAGAAAAATAATTTCAAATTTAACCAAAAATACAGAACAAAAATCCAGCGTGGAGACAATCATTAAGGGAGTGAAAAAAAAACTGTACCTAAAATTCCGGATATTCTCTGTGTGCAGGAAACTAAATTAGCTGATACATAATTAAAAAAATCCCTGGTTATCATGTAGAAAATAAATACATGTACAATAATTCAAATACTAAAGCTAGTGGCGGCTTAGCCGTGTATTTTAAAAACAACATCAATTATGAGGAAATCAGAGTGGATGTACCTAATGATAATTTGGGGAACCCTTCAATTGAAGTTCAAAAGTTCAAAAGTTCAGGGTCCATCTGGGGGGGGGATCCCCTTTCATTTTGATTAATCTTTATTCCAGGGTGTGTGACCTCGAATCTTTAGAACACATAAGTTCATTTATAAATGCCGAGGATGGACTTAGGTATAATAAACGGAGATTTCAATGCACACCACCCATTATTGGGATCTCCAAATGCGAACCGTCACGGGAGGGATATTGTGGAATGGGCAGGTAAAAATAATAAAGTTCTACTCAATGACGGTTCCATCACCAGAGTAGACCAGGGCTCCGGCAAGGGAACCTGTATTGACCTAATATTCATCAGTCCCAAATTTTCGGCTATTTCAACTTGGTGGGTACATGAAGATAATATGGGATCGGATCACTACCCAATCTGTATATCTATTAAAAAAAGTCAAAATTCAAAAATACAGGAAAATACTCAGATCCAAGATTTAAATATGAAAAAGCAGATTGGGAACTTTTTTTTATAGCAAATGCACTGAGATAACCCTAGATGAGGTCCACTCCGATGACATCAATATATTTAACTCTAACTTAACAGAGAGATTCCTATTGATTGCTAAGCACTGCATACCCGTCTCTGACACAAAACTTAAAACAGGAAAAAACGTCCCGTGGTGGAGTGAGACTTGCCAAAATGTTATTTATGAGAGAAAAGGGGCACATAATAAACTAAAACGGCACCATTGTCTAGGAAATTTATATGATTACAAGGAAGCCGAACGAGAAGCTAAAAACGTCATCCTAAATGCTAAAAAGCAAAATTGGGAAGAATTCTGTGAGACATGTATTCATAAAGGAATAAAACAGCTTTAGCGGTCACCGAAGTAGAAAAAGCTAACGTTTTAGTTAAACACTACTCTAAAGCTAGCAGTGGCCCAAATGTTAATTCAGATACCTTAAAATACCAAAGAAATTTTGAGTCACTGTATAAAAACCAGCTAGATACCCCAGAAACAAACAGGTCTCAACTTAACCATAGCTTCTCAATTTTTGAACAAAGGGCAATCATTGACAGCAAGAAGAACGGGATTAGATAAACTATCATATCAAATGTTTAAACATATGCCCCATTCTGCCTTGGACATATGTTTAGTTCTTTACAATAAGGTGTGGAGTAGTGGAGTCTACCCTGTAGCTTGGAAGCAAGCTTGTGTTATTCAAATATTAAAACAAGGGAAAAACCCAAATGAACCTCAATTATATAGACCCATCAGCCTTACCTCCCATCCAGGAAAAGTAATGGAGGGGATGGTGAAAGCACGCTTAGAACATCTGCTTGAATAAAAAAATATAATTTACCCCTGTCAATTTGGTTTAGAAAGTGGAGGAGTACTTTGGATCAGCTTTCACGTCTGTAACATGATGTAATTTCAGCCAAAAAAATTCGTTCCTAGCAATATTTTTAGAACTGCAGGCAGCCTTTGATCTCACCTGGCACTCAGGTGTTCTATTTAAATTAAAAGAACATGGAATAACGTGAAATTGCTACCTGGAGGGTCGAAAAATCCAAGTCGGGGGGGGAACCCTGTCGAAATCAGAAATGGTAGACAGAGGATCTTATCCCCTCTACTTTTTTCTATTTTAATAAACGATTTGCCTTCTACACTTGAGGGAACAGGCATGGTTACCAGCCAATTTGCTGATGATTCTGGCACATGGCTAGGGGGGTCAAATTAAACCTGTTACAAACTAGAGTTCAAACAGGACTTGACCTAAGCTGGGGGTGGGCAAAAGAATGGGGATTCAAAATTAATCCAAATAAAACAGTGGGTATAATTTTGGTAACTCAAAAAAGCACAGCTTGGACGTAAATTTGGCGGAACACCGATCATATTTAAAAAAAATAGTAAAATTTTTAGGCATGCTTTTGAATAGGACTTTAAATTTCCACAGTCACATAAAATATATTGTGATCAGGTGTGAAAGGGATTAAATTTGATGAGAATGTTAAGAGGCATAGATTTTGGCTCAGATAAAAATAGTCTTTTACTTCTGTATAAGTCCCTCATACGTCCAAAGATAGATTATGGGGCTCCAATCTACTCTTGCGCATCCCCATATATACTAAAACAACTAGATATACTCCAAAATAAGGCCCTCAGCATAGCTCTCGGAGCGCTACACTCCACACCTGCATATTTATTGGAATCAGAGGCGGATGTCGTACCATTAAATTTAAGATGGGAACATCAGTCGGTTAAGTACTGGGCCAGGGCTCAAACCCGGAAAGAAAGTAAGCCTGTGAATAGAATCATTGGGACCGGATACTACATCAAACCAAGATACAAAAAAAAAGTACATATAGCTCTACCCTTTAGGGCCCATATTCAGGATTTGGTGGGAGAATACGGTCTCAGTGGGGTAAAATTAGCAATTTTAGGCCCAAATTGAAGTAGCCTTGGATGCTTAAAAATCCTGATATTAGGTTATTCCTTACAGCTGAGTTCAATAAAAATGATTTGCCATCACTCATAAGATTTATTACTGCAAATCATATTGACCAGTATTATGCTGAACATACTCAAATTTACACAGATGGTAGCAAAAATCCCGAGGACGGGAAAGTTGCAGCTGCATATGTCATTCCGTCCCTTCAGATACAGTATTTGAGAGCCTCAGCAACAATTTGTCAATTTACACAGCTGAACTTAAAGCAATTCAAAAATCTATGTGCTGGATAATAGAACATAAATCAAATAAATATGTTATTCTTTCGGACTCTCTCTCTCATCTCTCACTTCACTCAAAAATAATAATAGCAGATCAAGGCCTGATATAATGTGGTTGACCTAAGGGACCTGACTCACACGGGTGTTGATGAATCAAAATTTTAGGGCTCAGACACAGAGGATATGTTTAGCAATATTATTTAGGCTTCCGCCTAATTAGGCGTAAACGGTCAAACGCTCTCTTGGTGCAATGAGACACAATATTTTATTGTAAATATATTGTACATACTGTACAATTTCCTTTTTATATCACTGTATGTTCTTTTAACACCCCTAAACTTGGCCGTTTAGTGTATATAGGAAACAGGATTTGAAATAAAAACATTTTTAATAACATGTCTTAAGTATATACATATTCTTAATCTAATATCATTGCACCAAGGAAACTGATATTTGCCCTGCATCGCATAAACAATAACTATCCTATGTAATTCATATCAAACTGTACTGATTTTAAAAGTACACTTCTTTGTTTACATCGTCGTCGTCGTAAGTTTTTCTTTACCCTCGCACTTTGATCTGAGTCATTTTGTCGAGCAGGATAAGCTTATTAAGTAACCTGTGGACAGCATCGGCAGAGTCGCTTCTTCTCCCGGTGCTGCACCACTGTCTGGATAAGACGTTTATGTAGATAAGTCGCTTCTGGTCGCAGTTGATTGGTGAAGATGAAGATTTTTGGAATAGTCGTTGTCTAGTTGTTGAAGTTGGCTATTTGTTAAGTTGTTGAAGTAATTTTAGTCTTGAATACTGTTGATTATGGTTCCAAGTCGGCTGAATTCTTGTTGTGGAGCTGAAGTCCCTATGTGAATGCTGCCATCATGTTGTATGTTATACCGCTGGTTATTGGTCTCTTGTTGACATCAAAACAATCCTGTCTAGGGCCACGTTAAAAGCATAAAATCGATGAAATTTTAAAATAGATGTCTCCACCAATCATCCAATGCAGACACATCAGTTGTTGTATAATGATCTTTCATCATCATCTACTCCATTGGTTTTAAATAATCATCTTATACGTGTTGACCCACTTTGAAGGCTGGAGCTCCGGTAAACACGTCCTTCCACTTCGACAGCCGCTTATGAGTGTTTACATTTTCCCAGCCGATTATAAGTTTTTATTTACCTTCGCACTTTGAACCAGTCATTTTGGCAAGCAGGATAAGATGAATATTAAAAACATAAAAGATGATTACGCATTTCTGTGATGATTAATGAGTGATGGATGATGATGATTTCACATACATTTGTAATTAGATTGAAGTTTATCTTTAGCGATTATTTTCTTGAATTCGGTGCTTACTATTTACTAACTTTGATTATATTTATAATCAAATTAAATGTATAATCTGACGTTTGTTATAAGATGTATATTAAAAACAAAAAATAATAATATTTCTGGTGGTAGAGATGAACTGACCTATGACGGTTTGATTGCAATGGAATATATAAAATATGGCTTATTTTAGATCATATTTCGATGGTTAAAGCTACTATCATACTATATGTATGTATGAATAGTATCAGCTGAAAAGGTATTATCAATCAGCATATCACATTTTATTTTTAAAAACTGACCAGTCACTGTTAATCGTTCCATTCTGCATCAATAATGGTACATAATGGTTTAAGAGTGTGTTAAAACAAAATGAAGTTAAACTGTGAAAATGTATAATAAGGCACCCGGTAGCTCGTGCATACCTTAAAAGCGCCAATAGTAAAAATATTTTAAAAAAATCAAATATCATCTCAGATAAGATCTAAAATCAACTTATTAACAATAATTGGTCCCTAATATTTAGAATAAGAAATAGTCTTGTGTAACTATATATTGAATATCAAGATGGTAGTATCCATACTATTCCTTACAACCGCTCTCAGTAGTGTGTATTGAGTGCGATAAGCCATATAATCCCGTACCAATAGGTACGTTATTATTTTTATGCTATGAATTTGCACAATGTTTACATGATAATTGCGTATATGTTATCAACTATTAAAAATAAGTTGATTGTATCAGTTATATATGATTTTTAAACGTATGATCATATAAATGACTATAAACATGTCGTCGTAAGTTTTTCTTTACCCTCGCACTTTGATCTGAGTCATTTTGGCGAGCAGGATAAGCTGATTAAGTAACCAGTGGACAGCATCGGCAGAGTCGCTATTTCTCCCGGTGCTGCACCACTGGCTGGATAAGACGTTTATGTAGAAAGTCGTCTTCTGGTCGCAGTCAGTTGATGAAAATGAAGGTTTTGAATAGTCGTTGTCTAGTTGTTGAAGTTGTCTAGTTGTTTAGTTGTTGAAGTAGTATAAGTCTTGAAGGCTGTTGATTAAGGTTCCAAGTGGGCTGAAATCCCGTTGTAGAGCTGAAGACTCTATGTTAGTGTTGCCATCATGCTGTATGTTATACCGCTGGTTATTGGTCTCTTGTTGACATCAAAACAATCCTGTCTAGGGCCACGTTAAAAGCATAAAATCGATGAAATTTTAAAATAGATGTCTTCACAAGACTTACAATATATTAAACTAATTAAAAAATTAAATCAATGAAATATTAATATAATTTTTTAAAACAAGAGGATATACTTTACTGTAGTCAATTGATCTTGCACAAAGAATATCAAAGTAAAATTGTTTATAAAATTTGTAGGGAAAAGAAATGTTACGTAATAAATATATCAAAAAAATCTTGTACAAAGATTAGAAAATCAAAAGGAATCAATATAAATAAAAATTATAAAAAAAAGGTTATACGTAATCAATAAATATGTAAAATAGCAAATATGTATATAATCGTCATATATCATTACTCATCCTTCATATGTCATTCTTATTCATCAATTTATTTTTAATCATCTGTTCATGCTCGCCAAAATGACCAGTTCAAAATGCGAGGGTAGATAAAAATTACAAAGTAACTCAACAAAAGGAAGACAGATATTTTTAATATCCACCCTTTTCTTGGACCCTAAAGGGTGAACCAGTATTCGATCAATACCATCTCTACAAGTAACTATTAGCTTTCCCACTTGAAACAGTGGTGAGACACAAATGGCTTTCCAACTTGAAACATTGGTGAGACACAAATGGCTTTCCAACTTGAAACAGTGGTGAGACAGAAATGCCAATGAGAGATGATGTTGTATATGAATAATCAAAGATACTGTGGCCGACGGGAATTCAAACTAACGATCTTCAAACCCGTTACCGTCCTATCTAACCCGGTCGAGCTAAAACATAATAATCATACTTATTAACGATGTGTAGTTTTCTATACAGTTATGGTATATATAGATTAAATAAAGTGTTACCATTTCCGCTTTACCACCATCTTCTTCTTTGTCGTTTTGGGGTTTTTTGCCTCTTTTTATTTTTCTTCTTCTACGTCGTCGTCGTCGTCGTTTTTCCTATTTTACTAATTTTCTTCTTATTGAAGGGTGAGACCTACAAGCTAATTGACATAGAGAACAATGGCAGTCATTCCTCAGGTTGGGGAACGTGATTTAAGATTACAACGTTCTTGTCTCGTATGATTGTGTACATGAGGTATTGACGACGCCATACTTAAGTCGCTATTCGGATTTTTTGGAATCCATCTTTGAGTGGGATTTGAATACAGCACTTTAATATATAATATCATCTTGAACATATTCATTACCATTTTTCTCTTTTTTTCCTCTTTAGACCCGATTCAATATGACAATAACTGGTAACCGATTATTAAACCCAATTTATTCATTCATTAAATTGAGTCAACTAGGATTGTTTAGAGTTGAATAATTCTTACTGACATCATTATACTGCATGATTGGTACACAGTTGTGTGCAGTGATGCAAATTTTGATACATGTTATACCATTCGTTTAATTGTAGATTATAGTCAAGCATGGTTACTTGGCAGTTTGTCCTAGTAACACTAACTTCTGGTATGTTAGTTATTCCGGAAGTAGGTGGACTAGGAACAACAGTGATAGAAGGCGACATTTATGTAGAGGTAATAGCTGCTATATATTCGGTATTGCACGACAATGGCACGTGCAGCGGGATCGAAAGCAAAGGAGTTCAAAATATAGAAGCCATAGCTTGGACGGTTTCGGAACTGAATAAAGGAGATGGGTTCATTCCTGGTGTCAAAATAGGTAATCATATTCACGCTCAAAACTTTCTCCCATCCTTTAAAAATGAAGCGTACTTGAATACGTTTAACTCAAAATAAACCACAGTGAAAGTTCATTAAAAAGTTTCACGTCGCTATTATATAGTGTTTTTAACAGTCTCCCATAGAATATTTATACTAAACGCCATCAAAAGCAAAAGTATGGGTAGTGTATCAAATCTAGATATGACCGACAAAATTTTATTCTAACAATTTCAACACTTTCAACACGAATTTAACAAAGTAATTTACTTTGTGACATATGTGAACCGATAAAAAACTAGGATAAAAAACACGTATATAAATGATATACTTGAATCTCCTGACTAAATGTTCATACAATAGCGCACGAAGGATTGTTTTTTTTTGCAAATTAACTATCCAGAACAAATAGACAGCTGCTTTTTTGTACATAAAATGCAAGTTGTAGGGAATCTTAGATGTTTAAAATGTTTTGATCACTCAAAACGATCTTAAATTAAAGATAATGACAATAAGGTTTGAAGTAAAACTTCTCGCAATTTTTGTTCTTATGCGCATTTTGTAATCAGAAGTACCTTTTAAACACGAATTGCTAGGAATGGTTTTGATAATAAGTTCTTTCTGCAATGTAATCAGTTGCATTGTGTTCCTAAGATGAACGGAATTTAAGATAATTTTTAAAATAGACATTTGATGTACTTTAACCAATCATTTGTATAAGATCGACGTTTGTATAAGATGGATAATTTAATAATTGTAATTAATCTAAAAGGTTTATATTAATAAACTGCGTAATGAAGACGTATGCTATTACCGATATCAATTTAATGTTCAATAACTGACTTAGAACAACGAAAGGTTGAACAGCATAAGCATAAATGTACATTGATATTAAAATACTAAATTTACAAATAGTCAACAGTATCGTATTGTGCATGTTTTACTCAATACTTAGCCATTGTTATTAACAAAAAAAATTATGGATGAAGCATATATTTTGGAACAAAATCTACTAATATTTTATCAATCTTCGTGTTCGAATGATTCGGTGCGTTTTGTCTAATGGTCAGTTATCTTTCACCAATAATGTCGCGGGTTCGAGCCCAGATCGGTTGGGAAGAAAGAAAACTTTTAATGAGAAAGTGTGCACTCAATTCATTCTTTGTTCTTAATAAACCAATAAAACTTAATAATATCATAATAATATAACCTATGCTAGCAAAGAGCTGGTTTTACATGACCAGAACCACACACCAAGTGATATATGACGATGGAATACATTAGTAAGATACATTTATTATACACCAATATAGCAAAGTCATCCTTCAGCCATGCTGTTTACCTGCAACTACTGGAAGACAATGCCCACAACCACTAGTCTCATACTGAGACAACTTAACTAAGTTCCAAAAGAAAGATACTGTACAGTTATACTTTAGTCATAAACAATGGAACTATAGAATGTTAAAATGTGTATTACCTTAGCGTCAAAACTGACATATCATGTAACAGTCATGCGGAAACCATGGCAAGAAAGCAAATATCTACATGTACATTTTTAGAAGGAAAATATTCACAGACCTACGATAAAGTTGTCACATCTGCTTCAGTAATACATTGGTACTAGAGAAATACTACACGTTGCAAAAATGTTTGTGGATTTTAATATAAATCAAAAGATGACCTGGCTTCTGTTTCACCAACATTTAACTTAAATTCTTAAAAACTTAACTAAGTTTTGACTGGTTTTTTATCTATTATATAATCAATATCAATGACAAAATATGCAGTTTTACTGGAACCAGTCTAAAATCATGATCATGTGGCTGCTTTTCTTATATTTAAGTTTTTAAGTATTTAAGTATATGTTGGTGAAACAGGAGCCCGGTCAATGACATTTCAGTCTTTAAGCACTGACTTAACTTTGTACATGACAGGTGTCGAGTAAGCATATAGGTTTCATTTCGGAGGCAAACTGCGCCAATAAAATGTACTCAGACACGAATCACGTGATGTATTCACATCTGCTCAATAATTGTTGAACATACTGAATAATGGATATTGTATTTGCGTGTCATCTAGTTTTAGTTCAAAACACACGCCATGCATAATACTGCCATATACGTTTAACGGTAAATTGTTGTATTTCAGGATTTAAACAATTTATTTAAAGTTTCGTTCATTTTCTATCCGATAAGAAGGGCAGGTATATGTGCATGTAAACAGTCGACCGTTTGTTGATTGTATATCGGTAATTGACAAATTGACATAAAAAATCTCAATATATGACAGCTTAAACATAACTGGTAGGTTTCACCTTGACATGAAATCGGATCAGTCTAATCAATTTTGCAACGCGGTTTAATTTGCCATAGTGACTACTATTCACAGGTAGCATTTTCTTCAGCGATGCGAGATCGTTGGGGTAAATCTTACAAAATCGCTGTCAATATGCAGTCTTGCTTGATATACAGAACCATTAAGCTGCATAAACACTATGACAGCATCAATACTTATAAAGACAAGAACACATACACAAGGCGCCGTAAACAGAGTATTTTGTAGCATCAGTACCTAAAAGTTAATCTTCCTGCCTAACTTGTGTACGCCACTGAAACAGCCTTTATCGGCTCGGCACAATATCCTTCATGGAGCTTTACACTTTACAAATGTGTACGCTGCAGAATAATCAAGACATGATACGGTTTGCTTGTCCTGTTATATGACGAGGATGGATGCTCCTGTTAACCAGGGGTCAGCTCACCGGTGCTACTGGCCGTTCCAAGTCGGTGATTCCTGCTATCATCAATTCCTAGTGCACGGCTCTAACAACATTTTATTTTTTTATTGTTCGTCTCCTTGGACAGCACTCCGCATACCAAACTGATAAAAAGCTGCTCATTTCCGCTTTATTTAATCAGCATACGATTGTATTGGCTAAGGCAGATCATTGTTTAGATTGTTGGTGCCGATCATTTTGAATTTGTTTAACGGTTTTCTTGAAACAACTATATTATTCTTTCTTTCTTTTTCTTCACGTGCTCAGGGGTTCGCGTCAGTGAAACATGCAGGTCTGTCGAGAAATCCAAGAAGCTGGCGTATCGACTCGCTTATGAAATGAAAAATGGCACCTCAGACATCATGGGTATGAATATGTTTGTTATCTATAACAACGACCACATCGGTGTTGAATCGTCAGTATAAATAATTTGCAGGATCAAATCCAAACATCTAACGCCCTCTTGAATAAAGGTTTACGTAAACAAAACTGTGTGATTTGTCAGGGTAAATATTAACTCTGTCGAAGAGATAAGGTAATTAACAAAAGTAAAAACTATCTTGATATAAATATGTGTTTGATCAACGATATCTGCATGCTGTTGTCGAACGAATACAAAATGTAATTGAAAATGTAATGATACGTATCAGCAATATTTTCTTTCCAAATAAAAGCTTTTTATAGTACTAACGTATACAGTTATTTTTGCGATTATGAAACATTAAAGGTGTAGAAGTTTAGAATAACAAAGTACGTGTAAAATAACAATTTAATTAAATTTTAAACTGTTAGAGATTTGACAACTTGAATAATCGTTTATTACAGGCGTCATTGGTTCTGATTACAGTTCGGACACTGCCGCCATTTCTCGTCTGCTTGACTCTCTGCCGAATCACCAACGTCTGCTCCAAATTAGTTATGCGGCCACAGCAGCATTCTTAAGAAATCGGGAAAGATTTGGAAACTTCTTTCGAGTTATTTCACCTGATGATCTTCAGGTCATGGTCAGTAACATTTGGAGCGCGTGTCCAGTTGTAAAGTATCGAATCCATGATCAGAGGGTCGTGGGTTCGATCATCCGCCGAGGTTATGTGTGGTGTCTTTCAGAAAGTCACCTTTTCCGCATATGCTTAGTTCTGATTTTACCAAGGAAGACTTCGAGGGTGATTTGTCTAAATTGTAATAACTTGTGTCACAATAGAAGTAAAATAAATAAGTTTAAACTAAACTTATACTAGTATGTACATTTTGTGGTCAGGTAGAAATGTAGATAAAAAAAACACGGAAGTTTATTCTGCATAGTGAATTGTTCAGTAGCAAATAGGTATTATACTCGCTTTTTCACTTGACTTGTGTTCTCATACAGCATAAAGACAAACACTTCTATGATTTAACACGTTTAATTACATTGTAAATGACAACGTTATCCACTATAAGATAATGTTGATATTATTTATCCATATCTCTACACATCAAAAACCTTATATAAATCTCATGGACATCTCTTTTCCTCTCATCCAACATTGGTGACATTGACTTATCATTCTTGTTTTGTAACTTGAACACTTTATTTTAACCTAGTCCACTCTGAGGGCTGAACACAACTGATATCTCTCTTAGTGAACTAGTATTGACAATGAATTTATATTCCTGTGTAATACAGTAGAACTTCGTTGGCTCGAACACGGATGACTGGAACACCACATATAACTTGAAATACGTAACTGGTCCCGACCCAATTCCCTTTTCGATGAATAAACATGTACGTGTATAGTATGTTGTTGAATATTACTTGGCTCGAGCAAACCTTTACTCGAACTATTTTGTCCAGTCCTGTCGGGTTCGAGCCATCGAATTTCTACTGTATATCACCTGGTGTTTTTTTTTTCAGGATATGTATTACAAACCTGTCGATTTTTATGAAACTTACATCATTACTTTATCATTGATTTTCCAGTGTCCCTATGTCCTCTTTTTCATTATTATACATTTTGAAAATTATATTGTAACGAATTTTCTTTATTTAGGGCTTATAATATATCTTGTTATATATCAGTCAATTTCAAGGATTGAAAATTCATAATATACATTTTTCTTTTCTTTTTTATTTGACACAATTCCTAAAAAAACGTTTCTTTGTATGATACTCTAAATAGCAATAATATGAATCCCATAGTTACGTTCTACATAAAACGTATATGCTGTTTTAATACTTTTAAAACACATCCAGGTTCGAATGAGGAAAAGCAAAACAAAGCAGTATGCATGATGTGTGGCACATATCAAGGATATTGATTGATTAAATCATAAGTAAAGGTTGATTTGATTTATAAAGTATTTGGCATGTTAAAACATCATGTTTATAAATCTCGAAGATTTTGCTATTATATCATATTCTTTCCAACTCAATCTAGCTCATTTCTAAGCATTTTCCAACATAGTCGACAATGATTTTACTTCCTGATCTGTAAAGGCTTTGATGGTTCTTCTGTTCTCTTTAATCCATTAAGCAAGCCATTCGTAATTTTCATTAAAGATTGTGACCGTATCATATTCGCTGTAGGCCGTAATCATTTCGTCTTCTAAGATCATATTAACTTTTTGTGCTTTCTTTTATCAATCATTACATAAAACATCAAAATACAACATACAATGAAGTTAACAGTGTTAATAATAGTGATGCCATATTTTCATACCACCAAGAGTATAATTTACTAGTATAATTATTTCTATATGAAATAATGTTTCTCTGCGCACGCACGTAAAGAACGCCAGCACGCACTCTGCTCAGACACTCTCCAATCTTACCAGCCATGTTTAAGTTGCTTAAATAGTTTTATTATAATTTTAGTTATATTTACTACATTTTTACTTGCTTGATAGACATTATGATGTACTTCGATCGTTTATACTAGGTTACCTACTAATTTTGGCAAATATATAATTAGCCACGTGATTATGACATGGTGTTGATATTTACTCACTTTTACAAAACTAAGGTGAAGTTGTCATTCAATTTGTATTAGCTTAAGTTATCAAAACTCAGGAACCCGTTAGTATGTCATTCTATTGGCGCTTACTCGCTTATTTTCTAATTCGCTTTACTCAAACGAAAATAAATCATTTACTTTTTTTTCCAAAGTAAACTCAGGGAATAAAAGAGAACAAGACATGTTATAGGAATTGTCACTTTCGTTGCCGTTATAACATAGTTTTAATGTAAAGGTGCATAAAACGGTCTGTCAAACACGCTGTCATAATAGGAGGATCTGCAACAGCTGATACCATGGGGTATTTACCGCATTAGGAACCCTTGTCCTGCAATGACTGTCTGTCAATATAAATACTCAAATAAATTACAACCATATCAAAAATTACCAACACCTGACAGAAAGTATATACCATCTTTCAATATAATAACTTCATTTACATGAAAAAAATAAATACACAACCCCTGATTATGTGCCATTGGCAATTTACACACATATGGGCATGCACTTTTAAATTTATCACTCTACTCCCCTGTTTCCTACTACTTGTACTTATATAACTAATAAAAAGATCTTTGTATGTGCAGTGGTGCACAAGGACTGGAATTCATGTCCAGAATATCTCCCGTTTTGACCAGTTTATATGGCAATAATTTGTTGAACATAATATTCTTGTTCATACTTATTTTATTGCTCAATCGAGTAAAAATAAAGCCAACATCATTATCACCATCAGATGTGATTATCTTTGATATATCGTGATCATAAAAATTATGACATATCAAAACACTATCACATTATGAATTTACTTTACTATTATCCTCATAATATCATCAGTATACCGTATCACTATTCTTATAATAATATCTGATGATCCTAACAACTACAAAAACTCTCCTAATTTACAATGCTGGCATTGGAGTATTGCACATCAGACTGCCATCCAAAATCGTACACTGTTACATTCAATAGATATGAAAAATATCTATTTCGTTTCTTTATCTCGTACATCTTATATTAAGTATTATACTCTGTATAATGTATATATATATCATTACTATAACATACCATGTTTCTATAATTTAACACCGGCATAACTTAATATTTTATATAACTTAAGCTCTGCGATAATAAAATAGTATACTTGTCTTAGAAAGTATCTGACTAAATCAGTTTTCTCATACTTAACCTTAGAGCTGAGGCTCTCATCGTAACATATCACCGCTCCTCCAAGCAATGGACAATCGGCTTATGCCTACTTTTGCTCGGCATAGGTGTCCGTTTCCTGAATTGGTGTTTGTCAAGCTGTCCAATCTATTGATTCAGGCGATGAACTTGTGGCAGTTTAGGTTCATTTAACTTCATGAGTCATTTTTCTAATAATATGAATAAATTACAACAGTTCTGTTGTTCTCCGCAGCTAGTGACATTAAACATAAGCTCCATCTTAAAGCAACATAGTTCATATATCTAATACTTGTAAGCATTACATTTAAAAGATTATAACAAATATAACAAAAAAGTCGCCGTCGGCTAAATTTTCATAGCCAATCTTATGAAAATATGTGTAAACAACGTAATTATTCGGCATACGCAATGACCTCGGATGGAGAGGGTCTACACTTGTATCACTTATATACCGACGGTATCGCACGATTTGACTCGTGCTCTATACCCTTGAATGAACACTACACGTATATGTATCCATTTGCTTTAATAAATACATTTTGCCAAAGCCAATTGTAAGCATCATTTTGCACTGATGTTAATATTAACTCATTCTTTTCCAAACTCAATATGTCATCGTAATGTCAATTTAATAAACTTTACTCTCTTTGATTAAAACCAACAATGTTTTATTATGGATTACTCACTCTTTGTATTAAGTATTTATTACAGGTGAATTTCCGCAACTTTCGGTCCATTCCATTTGAACATTCTTTTTTGACCGCTAGTTGCAATAAATATAATACCGTGATGCACGCACGTTGTATAAACAATATGTATGTATATTAATGGCATAACAATTAATATTTCGTTCATGTTTTCCATTTAAGGTCATGCTTGAAATGATAAAGCAATTACGTTGGACATACATGGCGATTGTATACGACGATGATTCCTACGGCAAAGGGGGCAAAGATGCTCTATTAGCTGGTTCCCGGTCAAGTGATATTTGCTTTCCCGTTATTATTCCTGTCCAGATGTCCAATTATAACACTTCAAAACTTGGTGAGGAAATCAAATCAAGAATTCTGAACGCTGAAACACCCCTAGGAGGGGTTTTAGTGTTCGGTAGTTATGGGCTGGCAAACAGTGTTTTATCAGCAACAGAATTCGTGCTTTCGAAAAACTCGAATTTTACACGTCCGGTGTTTTTATTCTCGGAATCGGCATGTTGTCTTGAAGGACATAAGACAAATATTTCTAGAGGAATGTTCGTCGTAAGCCCTCCCAGACGTGCTGTAGACGAGTTTCAGAAATACTGGAAACAATTGTTTGCTACGGAAGATAACCTCAAAGCAGGCGTACTGCGTAATAAATGGTTAAAGGAAATGTATGCGGATACATTTGGGTGTCAGCTAGATAAAGAGGTGTGTCATGGCTTTAGTGAAGCCGAGGTGATGAAACGGGCCCCTTTCTCTTTATTCAATCAGTTTGCCATGCAGACTTCCATGCTCATGGCGAAGCTTATAAAACAAGTTCATTCGAAAAAATGTGCCTTGGAAACGGGAGTTTGCACCGAAATGGATCAAATCAGTAGACACGAATTGATAGACATGATGGAAAATATGACATTGAATTTAGATCTTGATGTTGGTACCTTGCGCATTAAGAAATTTAGAGATCCAGTTGACCTTATTTTGACTTTCAATGGCTCTGCGGAGGTGTCCATCCCAGATGGTTTTTCGCTCTATGAGGTTTACAATTATCAAGTGTGCAATGTCCAAACAAAAGAAATGTGCTTCAAAAGGGTAATATTTATATTTCAATAGTTTTATTTATACTATTTTGTATTATATATATATATAGGATCTATAGTACATGAGGGGTAATAATGATATAGAAAAAATGAAATTACATAAATTAACCTTTATTAAAACAACTAAGTAACATTCAATTAAAGATGCTATTGCGCGTATCATTTCTTAAGTAGTTTTAAGGTATTTGTGCATTGTAAGGATAATCTATACAATATTAAAAATGATAATTTAAATAACTACAATACTAAGAAATAGAAATAAAGGTACTACCTCTAATATTAAAAGTAACTCCAATAGAATACTCATTATAATAACAATTAGTCATAATGTATCTATTAATGAATAAAAATCACTTTTCCTTAAATAGGACAATTGGGTAATTATTTCTTGAATAAATATTTTAAGATGTGAATGTATTTCAAATTCTGAATAATTTAATCTGTTTTATCCATTTTGCGGGGTACTTTATAGCAATAAAAATGATAACAAAATGTTTGAAATAATTATAAAAGAGATGAGGATAAACTAAATGATAGCGGAAGTAGTAAAATTATTATTTTTCTTAATATTACAACAACACATATAATCATCATAGTAATATCAACAATGAGTATTGTAATAATACAACAGTAGTTATCATTATATTTTACAATTGGAAATAATTAAATTAATAATAAACAAAACCATTAATAATAATTATTTTAATTTTGACTAAAGTATTGTAATGTAAAAACTAAATGTTTCAATGTTAAATCCATTCTTGATCATATTCTTTATTTTGTAATCAAAAGGTTGCACAATTCCGTAAGTCATCTGGACTAAGTATAGCTACATCTGACATAAAAGATTATGATGCGGATGGTGCTGAACACTCCTGGCCGGACGTGCGGAAGCCACAATGTCCCGATCAGCATAAATGCTCTTTTTGTATGGATACCGATGACGATGATGATGAATCCACATTGTTTGTACCGGGTGATTTGTATATAGTCGGCGTAGTTCCTATCCACAATATTGGACCGACACCCCTGACATGCAGTGGTATTAAACAAGGTGGGATAGACATTGTGGAATCGATACGATTTGCCATTAAAGACGCCAACGAATATTACTACGATAAAATCCCTACAGCTAAGATAGGTTTAATTGTTATCGACAGTTGCAATGACCCGCAAATAATCCAGGAGAAGATGTTGACATTACAGAGACTTGGTGTGTATAAACATTCAGTGTATACTCCAGTCGGGGACAAGATCGTGGGGTATATAGGCGGTAGGTCAAGCAGTTTAAGTGCCGCTATTGCAGAAATAACAACTCGATTAGGCTTTCCTCAGATCAGTTACGCTTCAACTGCACCTGTACTAGGTGATAAGTCCATTTATCCATATTTCCTGAGAGTGCCGAGTCCTGATGGCGAACAAGCTAGAGTGATAATGAAAATCATTGAGAAATTGAATGCAAATTTCATGCAGATAATTTATAGCAATTCCACCTACGGTGAAGGTGGGAGAGATCTTATTCTGCAACTTGCAAAAAGCATGAACGTATGCGTTGCACAGTCCGTAGGGACAACATCTAAATTGGACGAGTTGGTGCAATCAATACGAATGTTTCCAGATGCAAAAGTTGTCGTTATGTTTGTTGGATCGTCCGAGGTGATACAGCTGGTGAAATATTTCAACGAGAACTTAATTAGAAATGAATTCCTCGTCATTAGTTCAGAATCATGGGGTACACGAGTGTCCGTCCGTGGTTATACAAACATGATTGGCTCAATAACAATAGCGTCAGAACTAGAACAAAACTCTAAGTTCATTGATCATATGAAAGATTTGAAGCCCAGTGATTCAAATGTTGATCCATGGATCAGACCATACATGGAGCACTATTTCAATTGTTACTACGAATGGAGCTACGACAAACAATCAGGAAAAAGATGCACGTACGTATATTAAAACATTATTAAAGTTAATTCTGTTGTTCAATAGTGAATTTGAATGTGTGATTTAATAGCACTGTCCATTTATAATTTGGACAAAGCAAGGAATGTAAATCCATCTTATATTTCATAATAGTTCTGTACTAGATGGTACGGTGAATGAAATGTTATCATTTAACAGTGAATATGATTAAAGAAAAAATAGTGTTTTTAATTTCTGCTTCAGATCCAATTTCAGTACACGTAATAGATATATATTTTACTCAAATAGAAGCTTTGTATTATTATTTGTGTTTGGAATAAACTATATGATTATCTTTAATACTTTCTCAATTCAATATAACACCAATGAAATACGTTAAAGTGCTTAAATAAAATGTTGTTTCATATATTCTCACAAACCGTCAGCTAAACTTATTATCAAAGTTTTTAAAATAATTTGTCAAATTCTGTGTTCTGTGCTTTTAATGAATCCGTTGCTCATATATTCTTTAATACTACCGGTTGTTAAATTATTTACCTCAATCAATATATGAACTAAAATTGGAATGGCAATGCAGTGTATACAGTGCTGTCGGCTAAAGGCAAAGGTCATGATTAGGATCGCAGGGAGTTGAGCCGATGGAATCTCAAAACATCTAGGGTTCATATAAAATACATGCTTACGCTGCAATCGAGCTCAACTAAATCAGTAGGACCAAATCAATCTTACTATTTCAATGACGATAACCAACATTATACAGTAGAACTTCGTTGGCTCAAACAGGGATGGCTGGAACACCACATAAAGCTCGAACAACTTATTTTTCGCCCTGGCCGAATTTCTATTTCGATATATACACAAATACATATATGGTATGATGTTGAACAATACTTGGCTTGAACAACCCTTAACTCGAACTATTTTATCCAGTTCCGTCGGGTTCGATCCATCGAAGTTCTACTGATGTAATTTTATTTCAGAGGGAAAGAAACTTTTGATGCTCTACAGACGAATTACAGAATCGATGCATGGTCACCATACACAGAAAAAGCTGTATTAGCACTTTTGATTGGAGCCCGAGAAGCTATGGAAAAGTATTGCGGGAGTTCTTCAACAATATGTGATGATCTACATAAAAATGCAAATGGGGTAGTTATATTTTATTCATTTTATGTTATCTTGTTATAAAAGTAGTTGTTAAGAGTATGAATCAGGCAAACTGGTAGAAGAATGTGCAGTTATGTTCGTAGTTGTTGACTTTTGAGTATTGTCGTGTGTGGTAGCAGTTGTTGCTTTTTGTAGGTAGAGGTAGAGATTCTTTCTTGAAAAATAAATTTCTTTAAATGTGTTGTTGTAAATGCCAATAAGAGTATCAATTATGGAACCCTTTGTGTGTTGAATATTTTATTGAATATCCATTTTTTGCTGATACCAATATCTATTTTCAGTTTGTAGACATTTTGAAAACGATCAAATTGCAAGATGAGAACGATTTTCGGAGCAGAATATTTGACGACAATGGCGATGGGCAGGCCGGCTACAAATTTTATACCGTGGCACTGAACGCGGATGGTGACTATGTAAAGGTATTCATGTCCATACGTCATTCAACGTCATAATGACAGAATAAGAACTGATGTTGTACATGTTGTTTATTTTATTTGTCATGACGTCATAGTTTAGGTATTTAAGTATTGAAAGAGTTGAGTTTTAAGTTACGAATGATTATTATTATTATTAAAACACAGAGTAGTATACATGTTTGCAAATGAATACATAAAAATAGATACAGGATATTAAAAACATTTAAGCGATTAAATGAAATGATTATGTGAGGAAAGAGAGCAATGACGCATCGGTAAGGATTTTTCACTTCGTATATAAGCGCGCTTAAATCGTTTTTGTAGCCGAAGATCAAAAAAATGTTATAGATTCCTAAAATTTTCCATTGCCTTAATATCATCTTATAGTCCATGAAAACTGAAGCTGAACCTTGTCATAGGATCGATACAAGTTTTTTTTTCAGTTTCCTTTTCTTTATGATGTGCTTAATGATAATCCACTTTATGACACTTTGTCATCTTTGGGGAATTTGTTTTATCTAAGGAAATTAAAAACGGCCGCCATCGTCAAATTTCAATGGTATTTTGTTTGAAAATAACCAATAAACTAAGAAAAATTCTCATACTTTATTGTTTACTATCTGGAGTGTGTGTAAGCACTTAGAACTTAAAGCAGAGTTCAGTCGTAGTTATTATCATTATTATTATTGTAATTCAATTATTAATCTTATCCCCCAAAACATATGCTTAATTAAAGGGTTATAAGAAATCAATTAGCAAAGCAAAATGTTAATACGACTAGTAAGCAGAGCATACTGCAATGTATGGTGTGCTTTTTTTCTAAAGAATAGATAAAACACCTTGTTCTAATTATGTTGTTATAACTTATATTTGTAACGAGGTCTGGAAAAAAACTACATTCCATGGGCCTTCAACATGTTGACAAACGTGATTGTCTTTACGAAACATGTTCTGTGCTTCTTCTTGGAGACATTTCTTAGTTTCTAACAAATAATATACTGAGTTATGGCAAAGTCAAAGTGTGCTACCGCTTATTAATACGGAATCATACGATGACCACAGTATGAATGTAATTACCAGTTTGCTATTTAGAACAGTCGGACAACCCTGCGTCACAAGGCAATCTATCTGTCTTAGGTACTCCAGTTTTGACTGCAACATATCATATTCTCTTAGAATATCTTAGTATTTCAGTGACAACCATACATAGTCCTTTCTTTGCTCTTGTCAATGCTTTTCAATTACGTATATTGGCTGTTCCACTAAAGGCTGCTTTCAGTATATCCTCAATACCCGACCCTTTCGTAAGGGTACCAATATATCCAATAAACGACACGAGCATATGACTCAGATCACCCTCAGATCTTCTCTTTCTTGGTAGCTTCTCACTACTTGAAGTTGGTTCCCTCTGTCCATGTTTCTTCTTATATCTGGATATATATCCAGATTTGATGTGTATGTGGAAAAACATTATTTATGGTATTTAATCTCTAAATTTGAGTCTTATGTTAAACACTGCTCAAGATTTTTTATAGGACATCACGTCTTTGTTTTCTTGCTGATATATGATGTTTATTCTTTTTGGGCCTGCTACATATACTGAAGGTTTATTGTAGACATCACACTTGAATAGGCACGCGTGTGTCATTCCGAAATAAACTGAATATATAACACAACGATAAAAGAATCTAATAATGCTCTGACTATCTGAAAGTGAAAGTTAATAACTGAAAACAAAAAAGTATCGATAACTGTCAATGATATTTATTTTTCAAAAGTATGACTGATATGGGCTTTTTTATATAGAAATGTTGAGCAGAACTCGTTGCGTTTCATGTTAATTCAATTTGTGTTTAGATATTTGGTAAATAAAATAAATATATGGCTATAGACATCTACATTAAAGACATTGACACGAAGAATTATCTACATTAGCTAATCAGTAGCCAAATAACATATGCCCTTATAAATTTCACCGTCCGAATCCAGATCTGGTGACGTCTGCACTCAATAAACACATGTCCAAAAATACAAATTTGACCTATTATGAAATGAATGTTCATGATGTATAGATTGTATGAGACATATAATATAACTTCTTTAAATCATCTTCCCAACTTCGTAGTTTGTTTTTGGAGTTTATTTGCTGTAGTTGTCGTTTTAAAAAAACATCTTCTTTCTGAAGGGTATCAACTATAAGAGGATGAAATCGTCACAACTTGTTTGCTGGGAGTACACTGCCAGGTCATGGTTTTGCTTTGTGATTAATGGCATTTACTTAATATTCTCAAAACCCGCCTTAATGTTACATTGGTTGTGTTGGCTAGACTATTTGTGTGGGTTCAAATAGTTTACATTGGAGACAACAAAAAATATGTGATTATATCTATATTACCTTCCTTTTCTAATTATTTTTTATCTGAATCTCAAATCTGTATTCTTTTTAAAAGATAAACTTCCAATAAGATTCCTTTTAATATCAATGTTGTAAATATATTTCAATATATTTAACAAAATAACAAACTTAAAAAGATTATTAAAAAATTACAAATAATGATTTTACGATTGGGTAATATAATGACTGATAAAAGTTTTCCCCAATGATGCCAAGGTGGCATACAGCGGATTCTTAATTAATAAACCCTAAATAACAGTAAACAGCAATAAAACCTTTTATTTACCCTATTGCACGGTTCAGTCGATTTTCTCTATTATTCTCCTGGACTTTTTATTGAAATACTTCCAATCAATACAAGTTGAATGATTCTCAATCAGTTGATTTGAATTAAGATATATTATCTAGATATATGCTGTTTGTGGCAAATTGTTAATTGTATAAAATTTATAAAGTTAACTCTGTTGCAAGATGCCACTCAAGGGAAAAAGCAGAAATATTCCTTAAGTTAATACAGGTTAATAAAAACTATAGTTGATAAAAATAAATTGCGGTTTTCACGACAAATGGTTGTTAAAAAGAGGTGACCACTATCACAGATTTGACTGTATATATAAAACGTGACAGCTTTCAGCGGCTATTTTGTTTTGATTTTCAAGATCGGAGCAAGCGAACCTATTGGTTTCACATTCCACAAGGAAACATATGGCAGCATTAGAGGGGAGGTACTTTCATCAACTTGTGGCACACAACCTGCATGTCAACAGTGCTTCCCTACACCATCGTAAGTCAACCTATTTACCGGATGTCCAAGTATACATGACCTGTATGTTATACGATAAGGTTGCATAAAATAAGCTCACGTTTTCAATTTCTGAAATCGCAAACTGTGGATATAAACCCATTACGCTATTTTGGAACTACGTCAAGACATTCTATTTTTAGATGCAGGCTACCGTATTAGGGATGACATCATATGTATCTGTTACATAAATTGCACAATACCATAAATTCAATATTAATGTGTTACCTGTATTGGTCGAGTCTAACTATAAATAGAATGGCATAGTTTCACAATAGCGTAGTTGGTTTATACCAGTGTCGGTTTTGCAAATGATCGTTTGACTGACCTCTGTTTTAGCCTCTTTTGTTTGTTTCGTACTTTTAATATTATGCTTATGGTTATGGTAAATTTATGTTTTATCTCTAAACGTTAAGTTCTTCATGCCTGCCCGGTAACATTATATTGTCCTGTATTTCCATTCCAGTGTTTCGGCTATCCTTCCAGAGCATGCTGTAAAGACAGTTCTTATAACACTAGCTGGTTTACTTGGTGTCGTTTGCTGCGTACTAATCTTGGTCATCACATATCTTACACGCTGTAGAAATCGTGCAATGGGTATTGTTTTTATGTAATATAATGTATAGTTAATGAGTGGGTGAATAAATGGGTGAATAAATGAATGAATGAATGAATGAATGAATGAATGAATGAATGAATGAATGAATGAATGAATGAATGAATGAATGACTGACTGAATGAATGAATGAATGAATGAATGAATGAATGAATGAATGAATGAATGAATGAATGAATGAATGAATGAATGAATGAATCAATGAATGAATGAATGAATGAATGAATGAATGAATGAATGAATTATTGAACGAGTGAATGAGTTGAGTTGGTTGGTGTGATGAGTGAGTGAGTGAGTGAGTCAGTCAGTCAGTCAGTCAGTCAGTGAAACAAATTATTCAAGAATAAATATACTTCTTTATAGGTAAATGTTAAAATACTGATACAATTCTTGAGAGTTGACATAGATGAAAGCATATAAAAAAGAAAATCGCGAACACTTTCAAAATTAGACTCAATAAAATACGTGTGAAAAGTAACTTGTGATAATGATGGAATCGAAGGTCCTTGTGAAATAGTCTCGGTTACATAAAGCTGTTCTACACTGTACTATAAAGAAAATGAAATTTTCATTCCAGTGAGAGATCGTCCAAACATGCAATCACCCTGTTTGGAAACTGAGTTTGCCCCTGAAGAGGTGTACGAAACCATACAAATAAGTAAGACACATGTCGAATCCTTGCCAAAGGAAACATCTGTTGATGCTGCTGATGATAGCACACAAAGAGAACGGAAATTAGCAGGGCTTCCACGCAGTTACATCAAGTTGACCAACAATTCTAGAAGTGGTTCATTGAGACAGCGTCAGGGAGATTTGGCTAGTGGAGAATCACTTTGTTCCAATCGTAGTTACTCCAGTCGTAAAGTATCTGATGACAGCAACCAACCAGCGATGGAGCTTTCTTATATTGAAATGGGAGGAGACACACACGTGAATCGGCCAACCGATAGCTATTTGATACCCAAACCGTTAAATAGTAATGTTTATATTCAACCAGATCCTGTTGACGTGGACCCTTTTTTTTCACCGCCCGCGCCAGTCCCTAACCGATTGGCTGAACGTAAAGAATCCCCTCAAGCAGTTGCTAAAGAAACTAAGGATCAAGAAAGAGACACTGTTATTTCAAATGACGACGTCGAAACGAAAGGCAGCAGTGCTAAACACTTAGAAGATACCTATTTGCATTTCAAACCGAAAGGAACACTTGAGTGAAACAATGTACAATATGATCCAACCACCGATATTGTTTCGCAAACGTGTCTGTTTATGGACATATTATACTTACACGGTATACATATTGGGAACTGATATTACATCTGTAATGTGAAGATATATTGTCAAGCATTTCTAAGTATGATACGTTTAAGGACAATATTAACAAAGATTACTATATCAATACATCTCCACATAATTATGTGCATGTATAGTTGTATTTTTGATTTGTACTAATTGTTTACGCATAAGGCTTTCAAGTATATTCAGACAAATGCGAGGATAAAGCAATACTATCAATTAAATGCAAAAAAAGATAAATCATTTAGAAAACAAAACTGATTGCAAAACGACAATTATGTCATTTAACAACTGCATAGAGTTACCCCTTTACTGTTTATAGCGCCACCTAGTGGAACGTACTTTTCGGACGATTTTCGACGTTTTCTTCTTTAAGTTATAGAATGGTCAATACTATTCAAAATGAAACACTTGCTTAAGATTTCGAACGATGTCAAGCGATCGTTATATGATAATAACATAAAATACGACGTCTTCCAGGCAATTGCAGGCAAAAGTCGTTTGTTTTAAGTGTTAAACTTTCAATTTTAATTCAAATTCGAATTTATGAAAAAACTTAGGTGAATACTCCCGCTTTTTATTTGGCCATATTGAAGTGAAATGAATAAAGATTAGAATACGTGAAATTAAAGAACTTGCATCAGAGCTCTTTTGCGCAATTAAGCGTGAATTTTCAAAAAAAAAATTATTTTTTTTAAACCCGCGTTTAACCTGTTGTAACGATTAGATATATTTTTTGCACAGTTTGCGTTTCCACTGTATAACACTTAAGTATAATCATATCACCGGAAATCAAAAAATAAAGTTATTTATAAAAAAACAATATTGACCATTTTATAAAGAAAGAAACGGCGAAAATCGTCCGAAAAAATACGTACCCGACAGAGGGGCGCTGTTAAATGTTACAACTTGACTTATACATATACTTGTACGGTATGTTAAGGGATGGCCCACCCCGACCCTCACATACCTATTACGGGGTGATTAAATGGATCACTCGCGCACTACGTTAAATTAGTTGCTTATTTAATGAATTAATCCTAGTTAGCTGGGTGTAACGAATATAACGATGTAGTGTAACGAAAAGATGACGAAAACACTCGCCAATAGGGGTTTGGATTATTAAGTCTTTGGACGACTGGAAAAAAAAGATGTGGTTTCTAGACTCTTAAAACAAATTTAAAGAGGCTAATTTCTTTTATGTGGCATAAATGCGGCCACATAAGTAACACGCTGTGCACATAAGAAGCCAATCACATAACTCTAAAGCTACTAAAGGCAACCCAATGATGCTTTGTATACGGGTTAAGGGTAATGTGCTGAAGTGCAGAGCTAAAGTCATAACTTTATCTTTTAAATTTGTAAAATATTTATATCCATTTTGTATTTTATTTGGTTTATTTTCTCGTGTTCGGAACACATCATCAAAGGTATCAACACGACTTGGAACAATAAAATAGAGCAATGGATAAAAGTGCAGAGAAAAACGTCAATGATACTATCTTGAATAATAAAGTTAATTCCACATGCATTTTGTACTTTATTTTGGGTTATCCTGTTTATTCATTTAGACGTATGAAAGGAAATCCAACGATAGTTGGACCGTGGATAGAGGGTAATGGGGGAAAGTGCAACATGCACCATTAAAGCACCTGATCAAGTGAGGAGGGCATCCATCAGTTCTACCCCGATATCCTAAATTTCCCCGTGAGTTACAATTATTTATAAAAAAAAGCATATACTTAACGCAACAGCAAACCCGCCACTTCCGTATTTCCAGTATTTTTGCCAAAATATTGACTTTTATTATTAACATTAAGGTCTCACTTAAGAATTACCTCCCTTACATGACTGTAGCAAGATTCTTACGCCCAAGCAAGAAATCAGAGCTGTTTAAAGCGGTTGGGCAATTGTTTTGGTTAAAAATGGACAAACTGTCAAATTTCTTGGTGCATATGGGAACATTGGAATATTTTCACGAGTTCTGCCAAGTTTGAATGACATTGGGAACTGTTTGATGATGCAATAACAGTTTTAAGATGCGTAGGATACACTGCAACAAATGGGCAGGATTGTCAAAAATGAAGATCAAACCCTCGAAATTGTGAAAAAGCAACCTGGTCAACCCCATGTTTATTTTTTGCATAATTGGACTAACAGAGTACTATCTATGGGAACAGACACTTTTAGAACCATTGGTAATGTATCCAATGTTCCAGAAGTGCATGTCTCTATATGTAGAACAGTACAATATTAATTGTTGTGTGAGACGTTAACGGACAGTTATGTACTGAGTTTACATAATACGATTATGAACGTCTATACAAAATATACAGTGGATATCTGTTTAACATGTCCGGTGACGGGTTAGCTGCTCCGTTCAGTATATATCTAAACGATGAAAATATGAAATTAAAATACCCTAGCATGTGTTTCTATTTTATAAAGGGGATCGTAATTATTGTACAAGTTTGAAAAAGCACCATATCTCAAATAACTGCAGCTAATATTTTGATTAATTTTGTACATATATTTGTATATATATTTATATTTTTATCAAAGAGCTTTTCAAAAGATTGCTTAAAAAACTTAAAAAAATATATATGTATGAAGTTATCATATTTCATGTACAATCAATTTGCTTGCAATGCTTAAAATATTTTTATTTTGTTTAGCTATTATATTTTGTAAATAACATGTAAATGTATCATAAGAGGGCCTCAAGGAAGATTAGTTTCAAACTAATTGGGCTACCCTCTTAAAATAAAGACTTCCATTCCAGACTTCCATTCAATTCAATTTCAATATTTGACAAAAATGATAAAAAATATTTTATTTTTATCAGCATAATCGGTATAAAAACATAATCAAATCTTTTTTAGAATATCAAAGAAATCCTGATTCCACTTGTTTTATAAACACTGTAAGCTTAAATATGATGATGTTTCAGATAGATATCGTTTTTATATGTGAAAGTGACTAAAATAAAATTCATTACGTTTTATCGGAGTTTCATATAGTAATACTTGTAAAGTAATATGTCCATATACTATACGGTTCGCATGTGTAAATATTGTTTTTATCTGTGAAAATGACTAGAATGAATTTCATTACGAAGTATCGGAGTTTCAGACAGTTATACTTGTAAAGTAATATGTCCATATACTATACTGTTCGCATGTGTAAATATTGTTTTTATATGTGAAAGTGACTAGAATGAATTCCATTACGTTGTATCAGAGTTTCATATAGTAATACTTGTAAAGTAATATGTCCATATACTATACGGTTTGCATGTGTAAATATTAATTTTATATGTGAAAGTGACGAAAATGAATTTCATTACGAAGTATCGGAGTTTCAAACAGTAATACTTGTAAAGTAATATGTCCATATACTATACGGTTCGCATGTGTAAACATTGATTTTATATGTGAAAATGACTCAAATGAATTTCACTACGAAGTATCGGAGTTTCAGACAGTAATACTTGTAAAGTAATATGTCCATACACTATAAGGTTCGCATGTGTAAACATTGATTTTATATGTGAAAGTGACTAAAAAGAATTTCAATACGAAGTATCGGAGTTTCAGACAGTTATACTTGTAAAGTAATGTGTTCATATACTTTACGGTTCGCAGGTGTAAATATTGATTTTATATGAGAAGGTGACTAAAATAAATTGCATTGCAAAGTATCGGAGTTTCAGATGGTAATACTTAGAGACTGATAGTTCTATCTGGTTGTAAGCTAATAGTTTAAATATTTATTAAATAAATCCTCCGTCACAGTTTGTGTTATGTCTTTGAGCAAGACACGTTTTCCGCATATGCTTAGTACTGGTTCTACCCAGGAAGACTTCGAGCGTGATTTGTCTAAGTTGTAAGAATTTGTTTCACAACTGAAGTTAAATAAATAAGTTTAAAGTAATCAAATAAAATTTGTTTCACCGTATGTGCTCCTTTAATATAAATAACTCAATTTGTGCATGTAACATTTCCATAGTTAGTAATGTATACATAGCATTCATGTATTTTTATACAGGGTGTTTACCTTGTTGTTGCTGTTGCTGTTGTTGTTGTTGTTGTTGTTGTTGTTGTTGTTGTTGTTGTTGTTGTTGTTGCTGTTGTTGTTGTTGTTGTTGTTGTTGTTGCATAAATCAGTTTTTCTTCTTGCTTCAATCATTGTGAATGTTTATAACCTTTGTATTGTTTATCGTATGCAAGATAGTTGATGACACTGGTGTTGAAATAAAATAAATCTATATAATAAAGAAATAATTGAATAAAAGTTTTATGTAATTAGAGTTTGTCGTTGTTTATTATATTGTATTATTATTTTGAATTGCTCATGATTGAAGTATTATTTTGTTACTATAGTTATTGTGTTACTTGTCCAGAACAGTTGAATGTAATGGCAATTTTTGTGTGTATGCATTGCTTTTGGCTGTTCTTCTATCTTGATAATCTCACTGTCAGGTATTTTTTGAATGGGGTTTATCGCCATTTTTAACATATTTCAGGTTATATATGGCATATCCAGTTTTACTGGTAGAGGTAGACCTCAGACTGAGTAGAACCACCGTTCTTCCGCAAACAACTGGCAAACTTTCTCACATAAAGTTTTTGGAGCGATCGGAACTCGAACCTACAACCTGAGCGGTGAGAGGTAAGCGATCTTAAGACGGCGGTATAATCTAATGATTATTGACATATTGGTTCTTAATTTCAATTCGTGAGAAAGTTTGCGGAACGACGATGGTTCTACTCAGAATCATTCTGAGGTCTTCCTCTTCCAATAAAAACTTGATATGCCATATATAATCTGAAATGCGTTGAAAATGGCGTTAAAAAAACCCGTTCAAAAAAATCTAAAATAAACTAAATATTCATTTGCGTTTATCCTTGGCTATCCTTCTATATTAATAACCTGTCAGGTGTAATCTAACACATGTTATACGTATTAAATATTGAATAATAAGGCACATGGTACTCTCTTGTACTAACTGGTGTGACATTACTCCTTTGCCGAGTCAATTTGCCTTTCACCGCTGATGTCTTGAGCGTGTTCCAATTTTGGTCCCAACACATTATCTAGGAAAGTAGTTTAATTTTCAACCTCCGAGCGCCATGTATATGTTGAGGTTTCTGTCATCTTTGTTATTGTGGTTAAGTCTTAAGACTTACATCATTGTTCACTGTGTATTCATTTGTTTATGTGTTGTGTTTGTTCCATTGTTTTGGTCTTTGTTCTTTGTGAGTAACCGAAGCATTTTCTTTCCTGTTTGTTTCGTATGATTATATCAATGAGTCATTCATTTTGAAACGAATAAATACGACTTTGTGTTATAGTCCTAAGAACTAGTCCATGTACTTTATAAGTGTACGAGATATATATATATTTTATAGTTGGGTTTTACAGTTTATCTTATCCTGTTTCCACATGTTAAGCATGGTTAATTTCAAACTAATCTGATCAATGGATACCTTGGAAGGAAAATATGTCAAATAAGAGGAGAAAACATTCAACTTATTTTTTAAATAGTTGACAACATACACGCAATTATTATTATTATTGCGTTTATAACATAAGTTACATTATGCAAATTCATAGCATAAAAATTATAACGTACTTTCGGTACGGGATTATATGGCTTATCGCACTCAATACACACTACTGAGAGCGGTTGTAGGGAATATTATGGATACCTACCATCCTGATATTCAATATACAGTTACACAAGACTATTTTTAAATCTAAATATCAGCGACCAGTTATTGTTAATCAGTTCATTTCAGATCTGACTGGTCAGATTTTAAAAAATGTGATATGCTAATGGATAATACCTTATTCAGCTGATACTGTTCATATATACAAAATCCCCGTATAGCATGGTAGTAGCTTTAACCATCAAAATATGTTCTAAAATAATCTATATCTAATATATTCCATGGCAGCCAAACCATCAAAGGTCAGTTTATTTCTACAACCAAACATTATGATTGGAGTTTTTACGGCACACCATAATTTGTTGATGGTTATACTATTGACAATTATTTGTGGCACGCTGGATATATGGTTGTATAAGATAACTACCAATTATATTTTACCATTGTAACTATACACAATAAGTGTGTACAGATAACACTTTAGATACAATTAAATTTTATCTCAAGTTTATAGTTAGGTCGAATAACGCTGTAAATACAAAGCGATTTGCGCTACGATATGTTTATATACAACTTTACTACTGCTAGGCGTTGTTTTTTTTTATCTCCTGTCACTAAATAGAGTTCCTGTCGTTAGCTCATGACATAAAGTTATAAGGCACAACTATTTAACACGTATGTGTCCTACTGTTAAATGGTTCATTGTTATACGCTGATGGAAAGCATGTAGTATAATGTAATTTTTTTAATAACCGAGTTTCGTCAGCCACTTTTATGAAATTCCAAGCGGAATAAGAACAGAACAGACCAGATCTGTTTCTGTTTATTTCTTGTTTTAAATATAAATGTGGAAACTATGCAAGAACTACTTTTCAATCATAGGTTCTTCAAGAACAAGCGGATTAACACATTTGTTAATTATTTAAATGACGATTATGTATTTCATTGTCAGCTTAAAATAATTCGCACATTTATCTGAGATTATTTCCGAAATAACTCAAATCTGTCTTAAAGCAACACATCCACGTTTGAACTTTTAAAAAAAAAATAATTGAGTTATGAGCACATTTCCCATACAAACATATGATCAATTAGCTGTATATGAGCATATAAACACAATCCGGAACAAAATGATGCCCAAATTATAATGCGTGACTAACACTTTATAAAACAAGCGTGTAACTCACCCGAGTCAAAAAAAATTGTCAAAATGACTTTCAAGGCAAGTAAAGTACACCACGCACTAAAACGTGAAGTTTTTGAATACGACTCCCATAATTCAATTTGAAGCCAAGTTGGAATCCTCGGCAATTTAAAAATAATTTATAAAGCGTTTGTCACGCTTTATAATTTGGACATCTTTTTATAATTCTAAAGCGTTCTGGTTAGTGTTTGTTAGCACATATACAGCTCACTGACCATATATTTGTGTATGGGAAATGTGCTCACAACTCAATTGAAAAACTTTTTTAAAAAGTTTAAACGTGGATGTGTTGCTTTAAGCCAGTGAGGGGGAGGGGCAAACGTGGTCTTATAAATAGGCTGTTGCTTAATACAGGTTAATTTGCTCTTAAAGCATAGCAATTGGAAATAGCAATTGTGGCTGCTTAAGACATGTGGCTTCTTAATACAGGTGACCACTAGCACAGGTTTGCCTATAGATAAAGAAATATTCAATAAATTAGTTTCAAAGTTCATTTAATAAACTGAGCAAATCCGACTTTCGTCATTTGATTTAAGAAATTCGATCAACTTGTATATGGAAGGTCTATAAAAATTATATTGATATTGTCGGTAATAATAGCTTTACACCAGAACTTCATGATGCAATAGCTTTATGATGAAAAACATCCAAAATTATAAATAACTATAAAATTACGGTCAAATTGGAATGAATCATTTTTAGATATTAGTAGTGACCTGGAAATCGAAACATAATAGGATGTATATAAAACGTTTCGAGAATTTGTAACTTGTTTGTGAATGGTTATACGGATACGGACTGTTAACGTTTCATATAAATGAAACTGTAAGAACATTGCCTGCGGTTACGGAGACTACAGTATTTCCTATTGATATATTTGGCAACCCAGAATTACTAATATAACTAGTATACGAGTATAACTAGTATAGGAGAATAACTAGTATAGAAGAATAACTAGTTTATGAGAATTACTACTATAGGAGAATAACTACTATAGGAGAATAACTAATATAGGAGAATTACTAGTACATGTATATCAGAATAACTACTATAGGAGAATAACTAGTATAGGAGAATAACTAGAATAGAATAATAACTAGTATAGAAGAATAACTAGTATAGGAGAATAACTAGTATAGAAGAATAACTAGTATAGGAGAATTACTAGTATATGAGAATAACTACTTTAGGAGAATAACTAGTACAGATGTATAGGAGAATAACTAGAATAGAATAATAACTAGTATAGGAGAATAACTAGTATAGGAGAATAACTAGTATAGAAGAATAACTAGTATAGGAGAATAACTACTATAGGAGAATAACTGGTATAGAAGAATAATTAGTATAGGAGAATAACTACTGTAGGAAAATAACTAGTATAGAAGAATAACTAGTATAGGAGAATAACTAGTATAGGATAATAACTAGTATAGAAGAATAACTACTATAGGAGAATAACTAGTATAGGAGAATAACTAGTATAGGAGAATTACTAGTATAGGAGAATAACTACTATAGAAGAATAACTACTATAGGAGAATAACTAGTAAAGAAGAATAAGTAGTATAAAAGAATAACTAGTATAGAAGAATAACTAGTATAGAAGAATAACTAGTATATGATAATAACTACTATAGGAGATGACTAGTATAGGAGAATAACGAGTACGGGATAATAACTACTATAAGAGAATAACAAATATAGGAGAATAACTAGTATAAAAGAATAACTAGTATATGAGAATAACTACTATAGGGGAATAATTAGTATAAAAGAATAACTAGTATAGGAGAATAACTCCTTTAGGAGAATAACTACTGTAGGAGTGTAACTAGTATAAGAGATACTCTTGTTTAAATCAAACTACTATAGGAGAATAACTGGTAATAAGTGATTCTGTAACATTTTGTGTAGCTTGGCGTCATGTTGTAGGTGAATATTTTTATGCAAGAAACTGTCAGTTGTAGGAATAAATTGATTTCACAAGTTTTAAAAAATCTCATCATTTTTTTCAAGTGGAACAAGTAATACTCGAAATCCTTTTTTGTTTTTTTTTTAAGTTTTTTTTATTTTATTTCATTTATATATATTTTCTCTGATCCTTGTACATGCAACTCTGGCAGCATCTTGGATACATACGTTTTAATAGTTAAGTTCTGAAGACTCAAACTTGTCGGCAATTGAGAAATAATCATGGCAAATAAGACGAACTAATACCGTGTTTAGCAGCATATTTCCGTTTGATCTATTGCACGTTTTTGTTAATTTACTCTGATAAAGAAGCAAAAACTGTAAATTTAGAACATAATCGTGTTATGCACCAGACAGGGGACACATCTTGGACACGAACTAGCTGTTAAATTTCATTTCTTGCCATTTTAATACCTTTTATTTCTTTATCTTTGTTTATAATATAGGATAAAATTTCGATTGCCGTGATAAATAAATAGGGTGAAAGTGGGCATCCTTGACGTACCCCTCTTTCTATCTTGAAGAATTCCGACATATGTCCATTGTTATAAATACAACTTTGACTATCATTATAGAATAATGTTATCCACTGTATAAAAGAATTACCAAAATTAAAAGCTGCTAAAGTTTTTTTCATAAAATCATGATCTAAGCTATCAAACGCTTTTTCAAAATCTACAAAAACCAGACATGCCGGGATATTTGTTTCATTAGTAAAATCTATTACATCAAAGAGTAAACGAATATTTTCTCCTATATACCTATTTTTTAGGAAACCTGTTTGACAATTACTTATAATAGTTGGTAGTACATTTTTCATTCTATTAGCTATCGCTTTTGTCGCTATTTTATAGTCAATATTCAACAGTGTAATAGGTCTCCAGTTCTTTAGATTTGTAAGTTCTTTATCTTTCTTTGGTAAAAGAGAAATTAGCCCTTGTTTTTGGAGTTGTGTTAGATGACTTGTTTCAAATGATAAATTTATTGAGTCTAAGAAAAATGATTTAATATCATTCCAAAATATTTTTTAAAACTCTGTGGTAAGTCCATCAGATCCCGGGCTTTTATTATTGTTCATTTCTTTTAAGGCTGCAGTGCATTCATATGACGTTAATTTTCCTTCACATGTATATTTTTGATTATCTGTTAACTTTTTAAAATCCCCATTATTAAAAAAATCATTGCTATCTATTACATTTTTATTTTTCTTATAAATCTTTTCATAAAAAGATTTTGTTTCTGATAAAATTTCTGGTGTTTTGGTAATTTCTATGTCGTTCTTGATAAGCTTGGATATATTTTTATTTTCAGCATTCTTTTTTTCTAGATTTGAGAAGTACTTTGTATTTTTTTCTGCTCCTTCAATCCATTCTGCTTTTGCTCTGATTAAAATGCCATTTTTCGTTTTTTATTAATGTTTGATAACTCTTGTTTACATTCATTTATTTGTTCTAAAAGTTCGTTATTGTTTGTATCATTTAATAAATCCATTTCCAATTTGTCAATTTCTTTTGTAAGATTATTTTCTATCTCAAAACTATGTTTCTTTAATTTAGTGGAGTATTTTATTGTTTCGTTTCTTATTGATCCTTTTATAATTTCCCATTTTGTATTTGCATTTGCTTCTTTATTTATTTCAGCTATATATTTAATACTATCTCGGATTTTCTTTTGGTAGTTGTTATCTAAAAGAATGCTGTTATTGATTTTGAAATAACCCGGACCTCTTTGTTCATTTAAAGGACTAAACGTGAAATATACTAGTGAGTGGTCTGATCTGATTCCTGAGGAAATTTTACATTTTGTTGTTTTGTTTATTATGTTTGATGACGTTAAAAAATAATCAAGCCTACAAAATATTGGCGGTTTATGATTTGAATGCCATGTATAATGATTCGAGTTTGTATTAAAAACTCTCCAAATATCATTTAAATCATATTCATTTATTAACGCATTTATTTTTTCTCTATTTTTTTTGTTAGTGTTTGTTCGTCCATTTTTCTTATCTTTTTCATTATCAATTATAGTATTGAAATCGCCCCCTATAATAAGTGTCTGATTCTCATATTGTTTAATAATATCTTCTAAACTTAAAAAAAATTCTGTGTCGTCATTATTTGGTCCGTAAATATTAATTAAAACTATTTCCATTTCATTAATGTGAATTTTTAAAACTTGCATTCGCCCAGAAATAACTTCCTTGTATTCTAAAACAGTGAAAACTATCTTAGAACTAAATACGATACCTATACCAGTACTGTTTGAACTATTGCCACTAAAGTAAGCATTGCTTCCCCATTCTTGTTTCCATTTGTCCATAAATTCTTCTTTATAATGTAGTTCTTGCAAAAAACATATGTCATATTTATTATGCTTTTACCATTCGAAAATCTAACGTCTTTTCCTATATTCACCTGCACCATTCACGTTAAAGGTGCAAACTTTTATATCCATAGCCATTTATACATGAGCAGGAAGAGAAAGCGGTTCACAACAGCACTATGTGCATTTCCGCAGCATTCAAACAGTAGGAACAGATAAGTCGAGTAAAGGAGTAGGTCAACAAGTAAAGAGAATAGCGTCATATATAGTTTTAGTGTGAATAAGATTAGCATATTTTTACAGAGATAAAACTATAGCTACAGTTAAGCCTTTTCCATAACAGTCACTTTTTTTTATCCACGTATAATTTTAGTCCGACATTTGCAATAATGTTTTTAAAATAATTTATTACATTTTTTTTTTTTAAATCCTTTAAAATTATTTTCATATTGTATAATTATTTAATTGTGTATATAACACCTTTTCCCACTTTAGATAATCATTTAAGTTCCAACTCCATGTCTGTATTAATACGTATACAAATAAATATGTAAACATTTTAAAGAACAACGTACAACAAAGTTGTGTTACTAACAAAAATCCCTCTACATTCGTACAGAGTCTTGGACTAAAAACATTTTAAAAGACTTCATACTTTTTTCAGTAACAAAATTTTATCAAAAGAACCCAGCATATGTCATATGTTTTTTCCACATAACAAAAGGTATATCAAAAAGTTATTCTGTTTAGAAACCGTAGTATATAAACCATATCATATTTTACATGTGTTTATACTGTCACATAACATCAAGAAGTATACCCACATAACAAAATGTTTGTACATATGTGAATATACATTATTATATTGATATTCACATTTTACATTGCCTACATTTACCAATATTTTCTCCTTTGTTATTTTAAATGTCTAATAGTTAAACAGAATCATATAATTACTTATGTTTGTATTATATAGTAGCATCAATCTTCTTTTATGGTAAAGTCATGTGCTTATACATTTTAAAAACTGTATCAATAACCTGTTTCATATTTTTACACATACCAAAAAAAATTTCTCCTTTTTTTTTGAATACATGTATCAGCATAAACATGTATACCCACTTAACAAATTATTTTCTACACATAGGTATTATATTAATAATCATATTTAATCTTTGCTTACACATATTAACAAAATTGTCCCCTTTCATATTTTAAATGTCTAATAAATACACCTAATCCTATTTTTACTAATGTTTATATTGTCACATACCTGTTTTAAAACCCTAACAGATGAAACCGTACCATATTTTACATATGTTTTCATTGTCATATATTATCAACACATATAACTACATGACTAAAGTCTTCTTACACATGTGTGACTATACATTATTGTATTGATAGTCATACTTTATCTTGCTAACACTCATATACACACGTAATTATATTTTAATATTTTGATAGTCACATTCCATCTTTGCTGATACATAACAAAATAATTTTTATTTCAAAGAATCATTGTTAATCTGTATTACATAATATAAAACCATGTTCACATGTAACCATAATTTTACCACGCACCCGTAAATGTACATTAATTGCCTGGTCGTCATATTATTACGTTACAAAATCATCATTATTCTGTTTTTTGTAATTATTATGTTACAAAATCATAATTATTTTTTTTTTGTACTTACTCAGTAGTTAGGCCGTACCTGTGTATTTCAATCACATAATCGGCTAAAACATATAAATATATATATATATATATATATATATATATATACATATATATACATACACATACACATACATAATCGGCTAAAACATATAAATATATATATATATATATATATACATATATATACATACACATACACATACATACATTCACACATATACACATACACATACATATATACACACATATATATATATATATATACATATACATATATACATATATATATACATATACATACACATACATATACATACACTTATACACATACACATACATATACATATACATATACACACATACATATACTAATATGATATCACCAATATTACAAGCACAGAAATAAAGTATTAACCTATTGACTTAATTATTGGTTTAGTCCTCCTTAATCTTCCCCGCTTTTTTTTCTCTTAGCGAAACGAAATAAAAAGAGTTGCAAGAGGGAAATTAATTACATATATCGTACACACATTCTAACGTGTATTCATCTTTACAAATCTTGCAGAAAACGAAACGCAAGATTTATATTTGTGAATATTACGTTTATTCTTTTAATAACATTGTTTAAATAAGCAAACGGATTTTTAAAATTGTTTATCATAAAAAATATATATATATATATATATATATATATATATATATCCAAGCGTATACAAAACATCGCTTACATTTATTTTATAAGCCATGTAAAATTTTGTCTAGTATGGTATGTTTTTTGTTTTTTTTTATATTTATTATGATAGTGCTGTTTTTATACCATTTAAAATAATGGTTGCTTCATATGTATTTAAACCACACTCATACACGATTTATGTCCCTTTTCTTTGTAAACTGTATCTGACAGTAATAACTTTCTATCAATATTTTTAACACAGGTGGTCCATCGAGATTGTGACAACACCGTTTGAAGTGTTTAAATGTTACCGAATCGGTATTTTCCTCCGATATTTTGCCTAAAGCGTGACACTGTAAATAATTATATCACATACTACACTGTATCGAAAAGTTTACTTTTGCTTCTTTTGTAATACTTCGGCTGAGGTCTTCTTTGCCGGCCATGGGAGATTTAACCACGTGGCATACTGACTGTATGAAACGATTTCTGGTTTGTTTCCTTCTTTTGTTTTTTTGTATAGTTTGCCCTCAAAAGACCATGATCTTTCTATCTTATCGTTACATTTTAATCGCATTGATGACAACACTTCTTGGTTAAGACGCGTCAGGTCTTCATTTATGTAGACTCCTGTATTTTTTAGAAGTTTTGCATGTGAGAAAATGTTACTTTTTACTTGACGCGACACAAACTTTACAATTATCGGTCTATTTTTACCTGGAGTGTGTTTTCCAAGCCGGTGAGCTATATCTATTTGGTGCACAGATATCCCAAGTTGCATTTTTTCATTTAGAAGGTTGGTTACGTGCCATGCTGTTTCTTGTGAATTTTGATATGGCCCGTCGTTCTGAAGGCCCGTTATACGCATGTTGTTTCTTCGTCCGTATTGCTCAATGTCGTTAAGCCTTTCTTTACTTTTTTCTGACTCTACTTTCACTTCTTCTTTAACCTTCTGTATTTCTTCATTTTTATTGTTTATTTCATTTTTCATCTTATCTAGTTCGACTTTTAACTTTTTATTTTCCACAACTTTATCATGTAGGTCACCTTCTAGAACGTCTACTCTTTTGGTGATTGACTCGAGAAATTGATCTTTCATTTCTCTAAAGATGTCTTTTATTATTTCTCTAAAAATGGCTTTATCATCTTTTGTCAGCATTTTACTTAATTTTTCGTTCATTTCATCGAGTTTTTTTTCAATAGACATACTTTCATGTCGTTCTGCCATTTTGTCTTCTTGAGTTTCTATCTGTTCAATTTTTTTCTGCTTTTTATTCTTGTTTTTGTTTTTAGTTTTCTTATTAAGCTTCTTCCCACCTTCGTTTATGTTTTCTACTATTGTTTCCAGACTATTGTCCCAATCACTAATGCTACTAATGCTGGAATCATCTGATCTCTTACGCTTGTCTTTAGTAGACATTTTTCACATTGCTTTTATAAATACCTGTGCGTATCTTTTGTCTCACAGTATACATTTGAATTGTCCGTGCGTGGGTCGTTTACTATTGTACTTTATCGTTTTTTTACTGTTAGTCATTCATGCACACATTTTCATGTTTATAACAATGGCGGCTCCCTGCGCTATATATTAGTGTTGATTTACATTTTATGTTGTCGACTTACAGCCATAGTTGCTGTGTCTGTTTGAATTTTGAATTTGAAATAGAGTCTATACACATTCACAAACAAGCGTATCTACTTAAAAAAAGTTCTACCTCATGGTTTTTGCCTTAAATCCTCAAAATTATCCGACCGAAAATAAACACCACCGTTCTATTGTAGGATAGTCTTAACAACTGTAGAAGATCACTTTACTTGTGAAAAAATACGACAGTGCAAAGACTTTTATAGAGAAGGCAAAACAACAGATTGAAAATTTATGTACGTTTGTATTTTCATGCAAATTTTCGCGAAATTTCGTATTGCAATTATTTTAATTTCTATTCACCTCATGAATACAAATCAAAATTATTCCTTTGCACAATGATATAATTCGCAGTAATTTCATTCAATATCATTAAGGAACTAGAGACTATGGAACTAAAGCAATATTAAAAAAGATGAAATATGAAATGACTACAGGGAGATCACAAAAACATCCCACAAATGTGTTCTTTCTGCCGAAATAGAGACACGGGTTATCAAATCATGGCTAAATATAAACAAACGTTAAACATAGAAAACATAGTTGACAACATATATTTTATAAAATACGTTAATAACAAAAAAAAGCTCATAGCAGAAAAAGAGAGCTTTTCATTGGAAAAGGGGAATACTGCTGTGACATTAAGTTCATGAAATCGAAAATTTAATGTCCGCACGAAGATAAAAATGTATTGAGTTCTTATTAATTGATGTTTTCATGTCGGTCTATATACAAGTATATTGATTCACATTTTATTTTAATAAGCAAGGTTATCAAAGAAATAGGGAACACTGTGATTGGAGTGTCTGCATATACCAGAAAAAGCATGTGCAAGACAGGAAAAGCCATCTATCGTGACTTGATTGTTACAGATGGAATAATACAGTACATGTAATTTTTTCACAATAGTACAACGGAAAAATCAAAAAGTGTTAATTGAATAAGACAATAGAATAACAATGGTCTATTTCGTATTTTTATGGTACGATTTATTTGAGAAATGTTTCAATGGTGTTGGTGATATAATTTATGACTTACTGTACAGAAAGTAAACAAATTAACACCCTACACTCTTTTGGTGAAAAGTAATGAAAGATATTTTCCTTTATGTTGCCACGGCAACAAGAGTTTCGCATGGACTGAGTTCTTTTTAGCTATTTTGGTAGAGGATCATCCGAGGATCATTCCTGTGCTGTTTGACATTTTGTACAGCATGGGAGACAACACAAAAAGTAAATCATTGCTATCGGGAATTTTCGTTATCTCCCTTGCTCATTCGTGTTGTCAGTTATAACTCACTTTTATTTATCTGCCCTATGTATCTGTTGTAATCTATTCAATTTCATAGATCTATAAAGTCTCGAAATGTACATGTCAACTATTGGAAAAGAGGGTGAAGGGCTGACCATAATCTGGGGAAGTTAATGTCCCTGACGTACACTCACTGTTGACAATACGACGGTCAACCTCGCCTAATTTAGTAGCACAATAACAGCTGATTTTCCTTGTTTAGTATTTTCAGTTGTTTATACACTTTAAATGTTACTGATGATAAGAAATATAAACATGATATTATATTGATAAGGAGAAATTTGGTATTGGACTCCAAATATTTTATCATCTTCAATGCTTAATGGCGTAATGTATTTATCATGTTTAATATGCTGCAAATTTGTTACACCGCTTTTACCTACACGTCTATGATACGTTTCACCGAAGCCAAAATTCAGAAATAGCATGGGATTTATAATTGTTGTCTATAACTTAAATACAGTATAAACAATGACTGTAAAACCAGTACTCACATTTTCACAAAAATATATAACATTGTTCTTTAGAAAAGAACAGAATTATGAATTACTGGACATTAGTTTGGTAACATTTCACGACAGAAAATTGATTTAATCCGGACATTTTAGTATATTTCCCAGTACTGATATAAAGTGTCGTCTGCAACATTATCGTGGTCATTTTTATACTAACCACTAGTTTCACATTATTGTATTCCTTCGTTTGTTCATTCAGTGATTTAATTACACTGCTTCATTCATTCATTCATTCATTCATACATACACGCCTCTTTCGTCTTGTTATATGACAAATACGTATATATATCGTCTGCCTTTCATCTGCATAGCGTTTTATGTACTAGTAATAAGAATATTGTAACAGAATAAGATCCTGACCATGCTAACAATCTATCTAAATAAGATTTACTTGTGAACACTGCCACCTTACATCTGCTTTTACCAGCAAACAATCAATGTATTAATGTATTAAACGAGCATGCCATTAATAAGCATATTTTTACATGAAACAACAATGATTATATACATAATCATCCATATTTAGTATAAATGAACCCCCATTATGCCTTTAGATTGAAATATCAACATCAATCCAAATATTGATTTGACATGAAATCTGGCACTGGGTGGGGTCAACAAAACTACCTATTCAGTTAATATATTTGTATAGTTTGACACTATGTGTAAGTTAAATAGTGTTTTAAATATAACGATTATTTTTAACATAAGTATAATTAGTCTAAACAAGTTTAATATATTTATTTAAGGATAGATGAGAGTATCCTTGAATGACCATCCAAAATATCTACTGCCAGATTTCTGCTGTCAACAAGAATTATTGGATCTCTGTTTCCAGACTAATGCAAAGCTTTCCCAAGGTATAAACACATAATTTATGATATTGAATATTCACTTAGAATAATTATATTAATGTCTTACCTTCTTATAATGCTGTATATTCTCAAATAGGAAATCGTAGTTGAGTGTCCCTCCACGAAAATTGCCAGAGTGGCAGATTTGAAAATCTGTCCACCTCAACTGTGGTATCTTCATTTCTACTTTATTTTGAGTTTTAATATTAACTTGCACGATTTGCATCTGAACTATGACATTGTGATATCCTATTTCGTGATATTGATATTGTGTTTTCATTGTGTTAAATGAACGTTTCGTGTATCAAATCTGGCAACATGGCAGACATTTGCTAGATCAGCCAGATTCGGGATATGTAATGCACGCATTTGATTGGCTTAAAAGTACCAGAATCCCAGATTTTTTGCCTATATAAAAGCTTAGAAACCTTTGATTCCAGCTCACTCTAAGTTCAAGACATTACGACAACCAGTTCCCTCACTTCCGGTATTTTTATTTTTTGTTTGTAGAATGCATATTATTCATCGACTGTATATCAGATAGTCTTGCCTTATTAGGTAACTAATCATATAAACTGTATCAATCAGCTATGCCATCCAGTCTTGTTGTTTTCATGTTTTTCTCGTCATCTATCTAATAACACGACCCGGAGAGTTACAAGATGTTATAGTTAGATGATGAGGGGCGGCCCAAGATAATGAGAGCATGTACAATAAATCCAACTTGTATAAAACCTGCTAACCATTCATTTTCTTTGTCGAAACAAAACCAAAGAGGTTATGGTTTTAGCACAGTTAAAGGAAGTATATTACGAAACAACGATTTAAATGTCTTAAAAAAAATGACTATTAAAATGGATAAAAAGCATCTCATTATCATTTATAAATAAAATCCTAATGGTTTGGTATGTCAATCTACCAAAAACGTGACAAAATAGATATTTAAATTTGATTGTTAAACTTGAAACGAAATCCTTATTCTTAAAAAAGACAGCACTTAAATTGACCACCTCACATAGTCATTCGGACTCTTTCTAATATGAAACAATTTTTACTATATGTAAACCTGTATAACGTGTCTCATTTAATACGTCACAAAATATGTTGCAATTTTAAGTGTGAAATTTATTTTAGTCTAACTAAAGTTAGGAAATCCCTTTTAAATATATTATATTTGAATTTTTAAAAAGATATTGTTTTGTCGAAACAGGGTCAGTGAGTATATATAGGTGTGACATATTGGAAAAAATGTTTTAACGTACATATATTATAACATTGTATTGGTAAAGACTAAGTTATTATGCATATATAATTTTCTTCAAGTTACGCATTTGTCGTCTGCATGTATGTAACTTTTATCCACATATGCCTTACATATTTTATATGGAAATACAACATTACAATATGTATAATACATATATTTCCCCCAGAGTTCCATAAATGTCTTATATTTAGATACACGGACGTATGAACACATTTATTTGAGTAATATCACACCAGTAACAATTACACGGTCATTTACACAGGCACGCGTACACAAACATACCGACATTAACGTTCACATTAATAGTTGCAAAGTATACTTTCTCTTTATTTCTTCCTTTGAGGAGATTATGAACACGGCACGTTGAAAAAATAATATGAAACGTATAAGTTATAGGGCATGTGTAGGGCAAGTTATAGAGAGTGTGTGTGTGTGTGTGTGTGTGTGTGTGTGTGTGTGTGTGTGTGTGTGTGTTGTTCAATAAATATATATATATATATATATATATATATATATATATATATATATATATATATATATATAGTATTACACAAGAGAGGATTTCCATCAAATGCCAGTACACAAATTGTTTCCTTCATTTACATGTCAGATGTTTAAATAAACTGATTAACTTCCCCATAAGGTGCCTTTGTTCAAAAAATATTATTATGAGTTGGCTCCCTTGTTAAGAAAGGGGGACGATCCCGGTTAGAACTGGATTTTTGAACGCACGCCCATAGTCTACATGCCACCTTTTTTAGGGAATGCAAAGCAATCAACCCCGTGTGCTGGGACAGCAGTAGACCTACTATGTGCATGTAAAAAATGCATGATTGTGTGAGTCACAATTTCTTGTAATATTTTTTTTAATGTTTATTACCTCCCTTTGATTATAGTCCACATCAAGGGCACTCACTTTCGTTTTAAGACTCCCTTTATGAGAGTATTTCATAAATAAAGTGTTTTGTTTATAAAAAAAATTTTATCAAAATATATTAAAATATGATAATTGTTTAATTTAACATCCTCTTAGCTGTAATTGAAAAGAACTTTGATCTAAATGTAAATTAATTAACTAATTTTGTTGGGATGGTGTATTCAATACATATGATCAAATGTAAATAAAACCGCCGTTCGAATCCTGGCTGGCTTAAATAACTCAGTGCGGTAGCTTTTTAAAGCTAATAAAAAAATCAGGGTTTTACTTGATATATCCAACTACATAAAAACAAATGTAAAATTCGCAAAAAGTGAGAAAGTCATGAAGTTTTTATAAAGTAATTAAACTATTAAAATCGATTGATAATTATGCATTATATATTGATCTATATGGAAAGCCAACGGGAGTCAAACTTTCTCTTGTTAAATTGTCAACTCTACGGTCTAAATATTCAACTGAATATGCTTCATGTTTACTTCGTTATTCCTTATTTCTTAATTCTAGATAACTTGTTCAAAATCGTTCATGCCAATTGCCCGATTCTAAATACTTGATTATCATTTGTTTACTTTAAACATATTAAATATATGAATATAAATATATACAACGTGTAAACAAAACATTGGTAAACAATAAAAAAAAAATGGATAAGAACGAAAAGCATGTTGCGTATTAAGTTCTTCTCATAGTCGTATTATAAATTACGCATGACAATAGTAAACTAATTTATATATATGTGAAAATAAATTAGTGATAATGAAAAGAGAAAGATATTAGTACAATGGTATTTAACTGATTGTTACATACGTGATAGTTTGTAGAAATAAATGTTGGGTGAGACGGGGGTAGAGGGGAGAAACCGACAACGGTATACTCTCAACAATATAAGTAGGTCTACTTGAAATATTTTATAAGTATGTACAGCATCGAAAAATCCAATATTTGTCTTAAATTCCAAATGCTGTTCTCCAAAGAGAAGAGTATTACTTTTTATGTCGTCCATGTCAGATAGTGCGTTGTTAAGCACTTGCCTCGCAGCTCTTATTACAATTGAAAACAAAGAGCCGAATGTTTTCTATATCAACACACGAGCACACAGAAGACTCCCATGTTTCGGTGCTTTACACCGGACATGTCAAAGAACAAGGGACGCTACAAAAGGATATACTGTTTATCTGCACTATCCTCTAAAAATCTAAAATTACTAAATCTCTTCTGGAGGCGTCATCCATGTGGGAAACCGGTGGCAACGGCAAATAAAACTTATTATCATCACCGTAACGTCATTTTACGTATTTCCGGTAATTTGCCGACGTCGTTACACATAGCAACGTTGGTTTCATTTCATATCTGTACGCGTTCATCAAGTCACGCTTCAGATATGAATCCGTTTTACGGAAATAGCAATGTTGCGTCATCGTATCAGGGAACTTTAAACCCTTTTCAAGATTCAGACGATGATGATGAAGCAGACGCCAAATCAAAAACAGAAACCGTCTGTCCGGAAGAATTATATTCTATAACTGATGCTATAGAAGAATTTTACCTTCTCAAGAGACCTGATATCAAGATAGCAACTCAGTGAGTATTATATATTTGTTTTATCTGTATCTAATAATTGATGATGTAACCGACCCATTACAATACAATTATAAATACGCACTTGCTATATTTACATATATGTTTAACATAGACTTTTAGTCAGGTTTAACGGCTTACGCAAAACACGCTGGATGACTACAATAATAATAATAATAAGAATAATAACTATAAAAATAATAATAATAATAACTATAAAAATAATAATATTAATAATGAATATAATGATAAAAATAATAATAATAATTATAATAATAATAATAACAATAACAATAACAATTACAATAATAATAATAATAATAACAATAATAATAAAAGCGATAAAAATAATAATAATAATAATAATAATAACTATATAAATAATAATGTTAATAATAACTATAATAATAAAAATAATAATGATAATAATTATAATAATAAAATAATAATAATAATAATAATAATAGTTATAATAATAATAATAATAACAATAAAAATTATGATAATAATAATAATAATAATAATAACTATAAAAATAATAATGTAAATAATGATTATATTAATAACAATAATAATAATAATTATAATAATTATAATAATGATAATAATAATAATGATGATGATAGTTATAAAAATGATGATAGTAATAATAAAAATAAAAGTAATAATAGTAAAAACAATAATAATAATAATAATAATAATAAAAATTATGATAATAATAATAATAATAAAAATAACAACAGCAATAATAATAATGATAATAATGATAATAATACTAATGATAATAAAAGTAATGATGATAATAATGATAATAATACTAATGATAATAATAATAATGATAATAATACTAATGATAATAATAAAAATAATAATTATAAAAATAATAATGATAATAATAATAATAATAATAATAATAGTAATAATAATTATAATAATAATGATAGTAATAATAAAAATAATGATAATTATAGTAATTATAATAATAATAATAGTAATAATAATAATAATGATAATAATAATAATTATAATAATAATAACAATAATAATAATAATGATAATAATATTGATTATAGTAATGATAATAATAATAATAATGGTCATAATTGTTATGATAATAATAATGAAAATAATAATGACAATGATAATAATAATTATTATAATAGTAATTATTGTATTAATTATAAAATAATAATAAAAATAATAATAACAATAATATCAGTAATAAAAATATAAATAATAATAACGATGATGATAATTTTATATAAATCATAATACATAATAGAAATTCAAATGCAGAAATACGGCGCCAACATAATTTCCTGAATCTACATCTTTAAGCCATGTGTCTATGAGATGAGTTAGAGCAGTTTGACAAGAGTGACTTTTCCTCAATCCTGATTGCATGCCATGACTATTTAAAATAGATTTGTATCTGATTTGTTCTATGCCGTCCAAATATTGTTTATATTGTCTGTAGTTTGGGTATCGGACAGTACTATTAGGATCAGTTTTATCTCCTCCCTTGTCAGTGGGACTTATACATCATGCTTTATTTAATGAGTCTGGGGAAAAACACTGGTTTAATAATTAATTTAAAATTGACTTATATAGGCACTATTGTGCGTGGGAGTGAATTGCAACGTTATACGGAATTCGAACCAGCGTCCGTCGAACACTAAAAGAGTTCACAATCAGGTAAAACATTCGCTGCTTCTACAGATGCCACCCCCACCCCCCCCCCCCCCCACCCCCCTACCCCTACCCGCCTCCTTTCACACTGAACATATTCAAATCGATCGTCAATGAAGAAAAATTCCAACCAATACTTGATTAGAACTCATGGCCCCCAGAACACCAGAATGCTCTGCCCACTGAGCTAACCGAGCCGCTGAACGAATCAATTTTGTCCAGAATCACTACAGGATTGATGTGCGGAACTAAAGAAAAATCTATTTGACTTAGCGGCCATTTATCTTGTAACTGCTAAAGTTGCCGTAACTTTTCAATTATATCAATAAATATTTGTCTATCTTTCCGTCCTGCTCTTGTTTAAATTTAAACATCATGGGAAAAATATGATGGCAGAATTGCATAAAACATGTAACGATCACAAAAATTTTGGCGTGTCAGTCCCATTATACAAGGATGAAACTTGACTTTATACTCCTGAACTGTTTCCATAGAAACTTTACCAACAGGGAGACTGTGCCAAATACGAATGTTCCTTGGAAAGAAGAAATGTTTACGGAAATCAATGTAGGCCAAGGGCCGACTTTACTGGTAATGATAAACTGAGGAAGATTTTGTGGGTCGGGATTTTGTACATGTGGTAGATAAGTTCCAGTATCAGCCAATGTAATATCACTATGTAATTTATATAATATCACAACACTTTTAACTTCCTTAAGTTGGGATTGCACGAATTATCTTTACCGGCGTCTTTCGGTCCACCGTTTATTGCCACGCCACCTATTCTTGGGATTCAAAATCTCTCAATCTAGTTCTCCCTAAAATGGCACAAAATGATTGGAACACAGTGGTGTATTTATAAATATGTATTACTGGTGAAAATTGCAAAAACAAATGCAAATTGATTTATTCTAGTTTGATGACTGACTTAAAATTCTGGAAAAAGCGATACAGAGAGTTGAGTATTGCAAGCTACAAGCACAGAGATGCTTTGCTTCAAACACTGGACAGCACGGAGAAATGCATTGCTGAAATCTCCCAATCTGGCCTCTCTCAACAAGGTAAATACAAGAGTTGTCTATAAAATGGAAAAAAGTACGAGTTATTATTTGACACGTGGCGATAAGGCCCCAATGTAGCTATGAAGTAGCTCACCCATTTTCTATTTATTTTGCAATTATTAAAATGAAACATAAAAAGTCACAATGACACTTATACTATGTCAAACATAGTGTTAACTAATGCCTTTTTAAGGTATGCTTTTAAATTACACATATACATTTCATCCTTAGCTAGTTCGTGATACTATAAATAGTAACTATAACTTGATGCTATAAATAGTAGCCAGTTCGTGATACTACAAATAGTAGCTAGTTCGTGATACCATGAATTGTAACCAGTTAGTAATAATATAAATAGTAGCTAGAGTTCGTGATACTATAAATAGTAATTAGCACATGATGCTATAAATAGTAGCTAGGACGTGATACTATCAATAGTAATAAGTACGTGACAATATAAAAAGCAGCAGTTTGTGATTCTATAAATAGTAACTAGTACGTGACACTATCAATAGTTGCTAGTTCGTGATACTACAAATAGTAGCTTGTTCGTGATACCATGAATTGTAACCAGTAAGTGATACTATAAATAGTAGCTAGAGTTCATGATACTATAAATAGTAACTAGTAACGGATGCTATCAATAGGAGCTAGTTCGTGATACTATAAATTGAATGTAACACAACACTATATTAGTAGTTTGTCAATAAGTATTATATTCATAAGACCTATGCATATTGCAGAAAAGAGCCGCCTTATCCAAGAAGCCAGTGGGTTCCAAACAAGTCTGACAGAAAAGGCAAAACGCCTGGAGTTGGAAGGACAGGACTATCTGAACTTGGCCAAACAACTCAAATCGTGAGTTGTTGTTTTTATAATTTAATGAACACGCTACAAGGTTCGTATATATGCCAGTCTTCCTTTATTAGATTATTACGTATTTTACTAATATACGATTGTATTTGATAAATTGCAGTTGTGATACTGTTGTTTCAGTATGTTCTGAATATACACAGCACCGTAAAACCCATGCTTAAACCCCAATCTGAAATAAAACGAAATTCAACCTTATCCAACGTTTTCTTAAATCAAGTAGAAATTTAAAGTAAGTTCTGCTAAGCTAGAAATATGCAAGTCATTCGAAGTAGGGAAGAGTGAGTTATGTAAAAATGCTACACCATTCACACGTGCATGGTGTAAAATAGAAAATAAACTGGTATACATGTATATATGTATATATTGATTTATCTCTGCAAAACACGAACATGTACCACGTAGAAATGCAACTTTATCAAATTGTAAATTACGTATAAGTCATTGTTATAATAATACAGATTCAAGGATGACAAGGCTTCGCAGCTACAAAAACTGGACAGGAAGTACACTGCTGCGCGGAAAGATTTGGACAAGCAGACGACATTTGTCAAAGATATCGAAAACGTAATAAAACTAAAGAGTTATTGTATAATTTAAATTTAAGATATACGACAGTTTTATTGAATAATACTACTTATATGGCAAATGCATAATCCTTCCAATATATACTTTGAATTCAAATGCAAACTTCCCAATTATATTATTCATAAAACAGAGCAATTGAATGTTGAAAGGCTGGTATTTACAATTAAATGCATCTTAGGTTGCATTCACTTTTTAAATGTAGGGCCTATCCGAGGTTGACGTGTTTATATCAATGTACCCGATCGCGAGGTTGATGCGTTTCATTTTAAACGTGCGTAATTTTAATTAAGGTACGAAACAATGATGTCACGTCATTCTCGTAAACTGTTAAATAGCGTGATTTACATTATGACATTTACATCACAATATTTAAATATGTTGTTGAGAATCCAACTATGACGATTATGTCCTAAACAAATTATGTAGGATACGCTATTTTAGAAGGGGTTTTCATTAGCCGACAAACTGTTTAAATACTTAAACATAATTATACATAACGGTAATGTTACTTATACAAAGGCTCAGCGTAAATTCTTGGGTCCTCTGTGATCCTCTGGGGTCCTCATGGGTCATCTAGGATCCTCTGGGGTATTCTGGGGTCCACTGTGACCCTCTGGAATCCTCCACGGTCGTGTGGTCTTGAATCATTCACTTCTCACCGCAGAGGTTGTAATTTCGGACACAGCTTATTATTGAGAAAGTGTATGTGTTACTCGCTGAAGAATAGTCCACTCGTATTAATGCTCATTATGCCATGGATATGTGACACGTTGAGAATATGACGTAAATCTCCATTAAAATGTGACGCATTCATGCCGTTTAAAAATAGATAATTGGATTCTTTTTTTTTTCAATTATAGTAATTTGTAATTAAATTATTGTTTTTATTTATTTATTGATGAACCTTTCCTAAGGATCAAGTATAAACAACAACAAAATGTAACCTTTATTGCTTCTCGTTCTGCCAGGCGTATTACAGAGTCATGCTTGGCGACAAGGCCAATAAACAACTAGAGAGATTTCACAAGCATGTTGATAGGTGGAAGAAACTGGCCAAGAATGCTCAGGAGGTACGTCCTCTTACTTTATATGTGTCTTTGTTTTCTTACATATGTTAAATGTCTGTGGACAATAGGTCTTTTTCTATCGGATGTATTAAATGAATGCCTACATCTCTCAAAAATTTATGATTAAGAAGTCTTAAATGAATGATTACATATGACAAATTTCTATGAACAATAAGTATTAATAACATGCTTTGAACATCTCCCAAATGTCTTTGAAATAAGAATAAAACGATGCTGTTATAAAGATTTTGTGTTTTCATATACTCGTAAACTTTAGTTATCTGCTGAGTTTGAGAAGGCGTACCTGGCAAGAGAGGAGGCTCGAGCCCGGGTTGTGATGACCGGCATACACAGGAGTATGGACATCACCAATACGTCATTCACACTGGACAACAGGTAAACCGTTTATATATGACAATTAACACAGTTTTCAATCCCCTATGAGCAATACTATTTTCAAAAATATGTTGTCAGCGTATTAAATATTCACATTTGGTGGGGTACATTTCAGATTTAATTTAACATTTATTTTGACTGTCGGGACTATTCAAGGACCATCATAATTTTTCTACACAAGCTATAACGTTGTGCATTATATAATTATGTATCCAAATTCGGACACGCAAAGAACAGATACATGTATTAAGCTAACGTAATGATTATGTATGCCATGCTTTTAAATAGACTGACATACCGCAGCATGTTTAGTATGACACAATTTGATTGTTATGATAGTTCAATGATCAACTGCGTAAGATATAACGGGGTGATATAATAGGAATGTACCCGACACAGGTGTACTATCTGCATAAGATATAACGGGGTGTCATAATAGGAATGTACCCGACACAGGTGTACGGGGTGTAATAATAGGAATGTACCCGACACAGGTGTACTATCTGCATAAGATATAACGGGGTGTCATAATAGGAATGTTCCCGACACAGGTGTACGGGGTGTAATAATAGGAATGTACCCGACACAGGTGTTCTATTTGCATAAGATATAACGCGGTGTCATAATAGGAATGTACCCGACACAGACGTACCATCTGTACAATCATTATACAACATGTTATTGTTTTGTTGTTTTCTTTTTTAATGAGGTTTAACGCCATTTTCTACACATTTCAGGTTATATATGACATATCCACCAGTTTTACTGGTGGAGGAACACCTCAGAATAGATCTGAGTGGGACCGCCCGATGTTATTTAACAAACAACTAGATTTTTACATTAAAATAAGTATCTCCACTGAACCAGATCATAACATACACGTCCTATATATTTTTGCTAATATATAAAATTTGTGTACTTTTTTTAAAAAAATATATATATATATATATATATATATATATATATATATAATTATGATGATCATTTGTAATATGTTTATTGTGAAATACATCATTTCGTCAATTGGAGACATTATTATTATCATCATCATTAATATCATTATCATTATTATCATTATAATTAGTAGTAGTTGTATCATTATTATTATTAGCATCGTTATTAGAGGATATAATCAATCTTCAACCATCATTCATTTTAATGCATGTTAATTTTACAGAAACATTTCCAATGACCAAATAAACGGAACATTTGTTGTTAGAGATCTGCTGACCAGGGAGAAAATCGTGGTTCCAAACCTGAAAGTACGTTTAGGTTTGTTAATATTTAAAGGGGGACTCGGAAATTCTAATCAATTTTTCAATTAAACTATGTAACTTAAAGTTATATACAAATGTATATACACATGGTGAGCCTTTAATATTAACATACCCAAGTATACATGTATAGCCATCTATAATTTTGTTTCTAGTTTGGAAAGGGGCGCAACTCTTGTAAATAGTTGTAATGTATCCTAGTTAACCTGTCAGTGGTCATTTTAGGACAAAAAGGGACAATCTATTTTATTGTCATCAGTTTTCATAGAAATAACAGAAAACATCAGTTTGTAGTTTTAAATATTTGCCATATTATATACTAGCGTTAAATGGGGAAAACTGTATGATGATTATAGAAAACATTTCTACCAGGTAAAAATGATTATAACAATACGTTATTGAATGTCAAATATATATATATATGGATTAGCCAATATCACGTGTTTGTTAAACATAAATTGAATTCTCCATTACCAGGAATACAAATATGGAGATGATAAGACTATAAAGCCGACGACTGCAGACATCCAAGAAAAACATAATGGTGAGTTTGTAAATATGACGCGATTATGTAACTCTAAAAATGTACAACAGGGAGGAGTTTTGTATTTTCGTACCGAATAATAAACTTTATAGTGAAATAACTCTTTCGTACCGAATAATAAACTTTATAGTGAAATAACTCTATGATTAAGTCGTATCTGCAACCAGTAACAGATGTCTTCACACTTTAGATGTATCTGCAACCAGCAACAGATGTCTTTACACTTTAGATGTATCTGCAACCAGCAACAGATGTCTTTACACTTTAGATCTATCTGCAACCAGCAACAGATGTCTTCACACTTTAGATATATCTGCAACCAGCAACAGATATTTTTACACTTTAGATGTATCTGCTACCAGCAACAGATGACTTTACACTTTAGATGTATCTGCTACCAGCAACAGATGTCTTTACATTTAGATGTATCTGCTACCAGCAACAGATGTCTTTACACTTTAGATCTATCTGCAACCAGCAATAGATGTCTTTACACTTTAGATATATCTGCAACCAGTAACAGATGTCTTTACACTTTAGATGTATCTGCAACCAGCAACAAATGTCTTTACACTTTAGATATATCTGCAACCAGCAACCTATGTCTTCCCACTTAAGATGTATCTGTCACATGTTATAACAGCATTTTAAAGGTTATGTTTAATGAGTTTACGTACTAACAAATAACACACAGTGGTTAAATAAGCAGACGATTGTCGATACAGTCTGGGTTTAAAGCTGATTTATTCTACATCTGTAGTGAAACACTATTTACAACGTATACAAACCATGTTCTATATCACTATTTACAGCAGTCAACCAGACGCTTGATAAACCCGTAGAGGAAGCTGCTGTCACCAAGCGCGTAATACTGGCATACAAACGGCAGGAGAAAAACCAGCTGAATCTCAAACTTGGTAGGTGATCTATTCTAGAAGATAGAGACGTTAATATTTACCTTGTGATAGTAGCCAAAAATTGATATTAGGTGAATAGAACCATAATAAGATACAGGTGAATAGAACCATAACTTCATATATGGCGATAAGAACCCTATCTTGATATCCGATAAATAAAATTATAACTTGTTATGTTGTTAATAGAACCATAATTAGATATCAGGTGAATAAAGCCATAACCTGATATATAGTGAATAGAACCATAACTTGATATATGATGATAAGAACCATAACTGGATATCTGGTGATTAGAATCATAACTTGATATATGGTGAGTAGAACTACAACTGGATATCTGGTGATTAGAACCATAACTGGATATCTGGTGATTAGAACCATAACTTTATATCTGGTGAATAGAACCATAACTTGATACCTGATGATTAGAACCATAACTGGATATATGGTGGGTAGAATCATAACTGGGTATCTGGTGAGTGGAACTATAACTAGATATCTGGTGTTTAGAACCATAACTGGATATCTGGTGAACAGAACCATAACTGGATATCTGGTGATTAAAACCATAACTGGATATCTGGTGAATAGAACCATAACTGGATATCTGGTGATTGGAACCATAACTGGATATATGGTGAGTAGAATCATAACTTGATATCTTGTAAGTAGAACAATAACTGGACATGTGATGAGAAGAACAGAAACTAGATATCTGGTGAGTAGAACAATAACTAGATATCTGTTGTGTAGAATCATAGCTAGATATCTGGTGTGTAGAACCATTACTAGATATCTGGTGTGTAGAACCATTACTAGATATCTGGTGTGTAGAACCATTACTAGATATCTGATGTGTAGAACCATTACTAGATATCTGGTGAGTGGAACCATTACTAGATATCTTGTATGTAGAACCATAACTAGATATCTGGTGTGTAGAACCATTACTAGATATCTGGTGAGTGGAACCTTAACTACATATCTTGTGTGTAGAATCATAGCTAGATATCTGGTGTTTAGAACCATTACTAGATATCTAGTGAGTGGAACCATAACTGGATATGTGATGAATAGAACTGTAACTGGATCTCTGGTGAGTAGAACCATAACTAAATATCTTGTTAATACAACAACAACTGGATATCTGGCGAGTAGAGCCATAACTAGATATCTGGTGAGTAGAACCATTATTAGATATCTGGTGAGTGGAACCATAACTAGATATCTGTTGAGTAGAACCATAACTGGATATGTGATGAGAAGAACAGTAACTGGATATCTGGTGAGTAGAACCATAACTAGATATCTGATGTGTAGAATCATTATTAAATATCTGATGTGTAGAATCATAACTAGATATTTGGTGAGTAGAACAATAACTGGATATGTGATGAGAAGAACAGTAACTAGATATCTGGTGAGTGGAACCATAACTTGATATCAGATGTGTAGAATCATAACTAGATATCTGGTGAGAAGAACCATAACTAGATATCTGGTGAGTAGAACCATAACTAGATATCTTGTTAATACAACAATAACTTGATATCTGGTGAGTAGAACCATAACTGGATATCTGGTGAGTAGAACCATAACTGGATATCTTGTTAGTAGAACCATTACTAGATATCTTGTTAATACAACAACAACTGGATATCTGGTGAGTAGAACCATAACTGGATATCTTGTGAGTAGAACCATTACTAGATATCTTGTTAATACAACAACAACTGGATATCTGGCGAGTAGAACCATAACTAGATATCTTGTGTGTAGAACCATTACTAGATATCTGGTGAGTGGAACCATAACTAGATATCTTGTGTGTAGAACCATAACTAGATATCTGGTGAGTGGAACCATAACTAGATATATGATGTGTAGAACCATAACTAGATATCTGGTGAGTGGAACCATAACTAGATATCTGGTGAGTGGAACCATAACTAGATATCTGATGAGTAGAACCGTAACTGGATATTGTGATGAGTAGAACCATAACTTGATATATGATGAGTGGAACCATAACTAAATATATGGTGTGTAGAACCATAACTAGATATATGGTGAGTGGAACCATAACTAAATATATGGTGTGTAGAACCATAACTAGATATCAGATGAGTAGAACCATAACTAGATATATAGTTTGTAGAACCATAACTAGATATCTGGTGAGTGGAACCATAACTAGATATCAGATGAGTAGAACCGTAACTGGATATTGTGATCAGTAGAACCATAACTAGATATCTGGTGAGTGGAACCATAACTAGATATCAGATGAGTAGAACCATAACTAGATATATAGTTTGTAGAACCATAACTAGATATCTGGTGAGTGGAACCATAACTAGATATCAGATGAGTAGAACCATAAATAGATATATGGTTTGTAGAACCATAACTAGATATCTGGTGAGTGGAACCATAACTAGATATATGGTGAGTATAGCAATTACTTGATATCTGGTGAGTAGCTTTTAGAATAAGTTATCTGTTCAGTAAAAACAACAAATTGAAATCTGGTGCGTTGAATCATAACTTGATATACTAGTATGATCAATAACTGAATATCTGCGTGACGTAGTGCAATTCCTTCTCCAGAGTTGTTCTAATAGGTCATTTAGGTTTTTCAAAATCATTTAATAATTATTATGTGATCTTTTTGCTATACATTCACAATCTTAAGCTTTTAAATGTTGTTCGGTTAGAAGAGTTGACTACTGCTTTTTACGCACATTCATTCTTATATATGAATACTTTTTGATTTCGGGTTGGCAACAAGCCAAAAGCGGATATTGTCATAAATCCAGCATTGATACTATGACCCAAGCAAAAAATAAAGCAAACATAGCTGACCGACTGTTGAATGGTCTCATTATAGCCCATAACTCATTATAACCCATAATTCATTATAACATATAATACATTATAACCCATAACTCATTATAACCCATAATTCATTGTAACCCATAACTCATTATAACCCATAGCTGTTGTATGGTTAACAGCAGCATCATTGCATGGTTATCTATTAACTAGAACTGTAAAAACATATCTGGTGAATAGAAGCATCATTGTATGGTTATGTAATAACTAAAACTGTAACGACATATCTAGTGAATGAAGCATCACTACATGGTAATCTGTTAACTTGAACTGTAACGATATATCTGGTAAATAGAAGCATCGCTGCATGGTTATCTGTTAACTAGAGCTGTAACGATATATCTGGTGAATAGAAGCATCGCTGCATGGTTATCTGTTAACTAGAATTGTAACAATATATCTGGTAATAGAAGCATCGCTGCATGGTTATCTGTTAACTAGACCTGTAACGATATATCTGGTGAATACAAGCATCGCTGCATGGTTTTCTGTTAACTAAAACTGTAACGATATATCTGGTGATTAGAAGCATCGCTGCATGGTTATCTGTTAACTAGAATTGTAGGGACATATCTGGTGAATAGAAGCATCACAGCATGGTTATCTGTTAACTAGAACGGTAACGATATATCTGGTGAATAGAAACATCGTTGCATGGTTATCTGTTAACTAGAATTGTAGGGACATATCTGGTGAATAGAAGCATCACTGCATGGTAATCTGTTAACTAGAACGGTAACGATATATCTGGTGAATAGAAACATCGCTGCATGGTTATCTGTTAACTAGAATTGTAGGGACATATCTGGTGAATAAAAGTATCACTGCATGGTTATCTGTTAACTACAACGGTAACGATATATCTGGTGAATAGAAACATCGCTGCATGGTTATCTGTTAACTAGAACGGTAACGATATATCTGGTGAATAAAAGTATCACTGCATGGTTAGCTGTTAACTAGAACGGTAACGATATATCTGGTGAATAGAAGCATCGCTACATGGTTTTCTGTTTACTAGAACGGTAACGATATATCTGGTGAATAGAAGCATCGCTACATGGTTATCTGTTTACTAGAACGGTAACGATATATCTGGTGTATAGAAGAATCGCTGCATGGTTATCTGTTAACTAGAACTGTAACGATATATCTGGTGAATACAAGCATCGCTGCATGATTATCTGTTAACTAGAACTGTAACGATATATCTGGTGAATACAAGCATTGCTGCATGGTTATCTGTTAACTAGAACTGTAGGGACATATCTGGTGAATAGAAGCATCACAGCATGGTTATCTGTTAACTAGAACGGTTACGATATATCTGGTGAATAGAAACATTGCTGCATGGTTATCTGTTAACTAGAATTGTTGTGACATATCTGGTGAATAGAAGTATCACTGCATGGTTATCTGTTAACTAGAACGGTAACGATATATCTGGTGAATAGAAGCATCGCTGCATGGTTATCTGTTAACTAGAATTGTAGGGTCATATCTGGTGAATAGAAGTATCACTGCATGGTTATCTGTTTACTAGAACTGTAACGATATATCTGGTGAATAGAAGAATCGCTGAATGTTTATCTGTTAACTAGAATGGTAACGATATATCATGTGTATAGGAGCATCGCTGCATGGTTATCTGTTAACTAGAACTGAAACGATATATCTGGTGAATAGAAGTATCACTGCATGGTTATCTGTTTACTAGAATGGTAACGACATATCTGGTGAATAGAAATATCGCTGCATGGTTATCTGTTAAGCAGAATTGTAGGGACATATCTGGTGAATAGAAGTATCACTGCATGGTTATGTGTTAACTAGAACTGTAACGATATATCTGGTGAATAGAAGTATCGTTGCATGGTTATCTGTTTACTAGAACTGTAACGATATATCTGGTGAATAGAAGTATCACTGCATGGTTATCTGTTAACTAGAACGGTAACGATATATCTGGTGAATAGAAGCATCGCTGCATGGTTATCTGTTAACTAGAACGGTAACGATATATCTGGTGTATAGAAGCTTCGCTACATGGTTATCTGTTAACTAGAACTGTAACGATATATCTGGTGAATAGAAGTATCACTGCATGGTTATCTGTAAACTACAACGGTAACGATATATCTGGTGTATAGAAGCATCGCTGCATGGTTATCTGTTAACTAGAATTGTAGGGACATATCTGGTGAATAGAAGTATCACTGCATGGTTATCTGTAAACTAGAATTGTAACGATATATCTGGTGAATAGAAACATCGCTGCATGGTTATCTGTTAACTAGAATTGTAGGGACATATTTGGTGAATAGAAGTATCACTGCATGGTTAGCTGTTAACTAGAACGGTAACGATATATCTGGTGAATAGAAGCATCAATGCATGGTTATCTGTTAACAAGAATTGTAGGGACATATCTGGTGAATAGAAGTATCACGGCATGATTATCTGTTAACTAGAACGGTAACGATATATCTGGTGAATAGAAACATCGCTGCATGGTTATCTGTTAACTAGAATTGTAGGGACATATCTGGTGAATAGAAGCATCACAGCATGGTTATCTGTTAACTAGAACGGTTACGATATATCTGGTGAATAGAGCCACAGCTGTCTAATGAATATAGTCATATCAGATTTTTCGTTGAATAGAGCCATAGTTAGATGTCTGTTAAACATCTGGCTATGATATACAAGGTGCAATGGTACATAGGCATGTTCCATATATGTTAGACATACTTGTGGTTAATATACGGAGATAAGTGTCTGAAGATTATATCTCCATATGGTCAAATCTTCCCATCGGTATATAGACACAATTATTAGTTCACTATGTATATTGTTGTGTTAATATATACTAAACGGAATAGCTAACCCGCCACTTTTGTATTTCCAATATATTCGTTAGACTGTTGAGTAGCGCTATTAGAGTTTGTATCCGACATTAACTGGCAAGTTTGTACCCGACATTAGCTGGCAAGTTTGTATCCGACATTAACTGGCAAGTTTGTACCCGACATTAGCTGGCAAGTTTGTATCCGCCATTAGCTGGCAAGTTTGTATCCGCCATTAGCTGGCAAGTTTGTATCCGACATTAGCTGGCAAGTTTGTATCCGCCATTAGCTGGCAAGTTTGTATCCGCCATTAGCTGGCAAGTTTGTATCAGACACTAGCTGGCAAGTTTGTACCCGACATTAGCTGGCAAGTTTGTACCCGACATTAGCTGGCAAGTTTGTATCCGCCATTAGCTGGCAAGTTTGTATCCGCCATTAGCTGGCAAGTTTGTATCCGACATTAGCTGGCAAGTTTTTACCCGACATTAACTGGCAAGTTTGTATCCGCCATTAGCTGGCAAGTTTGTATCCGCCATTAGCTGGCAAGTATGTACCCGACATTAGCTGGCAAGTTTGTACCCGACACTAGCTGGCAAGTTTGTACCCAATATTAACTGGCAAGTATGTGTCCGACATTAGCTGGCAAGTTTGTATCCGCCATTAGCTGGCAAGTATGTGTCCGACATTAGCTGGCAAGTTTGTGTCCGCCATTAGCTGGCAAGTATGTATTGATTTTACATAGCCTCAATGTTCTTTCTTATTCAAGTCAAAATTTCTTTAACATTATTCTTTTTTTAGAAAATACATAAAATATCAGATGACGAGTTGGCTGTTCCCGTTCGGAATATAAATTTAACCTGGACGGAGCACAACTGTGTTTAGATTTAGAAACTCCACTGGTTAAATATTCTCTTTCTGTTCCATGTAGAAAAGGTTTAATTAGAATTAATTGCATTATTAATGTTCCATGTACAAATGGATAACTCATTAAATGATGTATATTTTGCCTTTCTGATACAATTTATTAATTGAGTGTCTAATTACCTTTCCAGGTGAGTGCGTGACGCAGCGTCTTCCGGCCAACCAAAATGGATTTGCCTATGGTGAAGTCGTTCGTGGTATATTACGAAGACGGAATGCCGGATTTTACCCCGCAACACACGTGACAGACGGAGGAGAGAAGGAACAGATGTTCCAGCCGCACATACGTGTAGATGGAGAGAGTTTCAAGACAAGTGCAAGCTTAGATGATCTGAGCAAACCGGCGGTTGTACATAGAGAGGCCCGGGATGTGCGCAGTGAGATGTATATCTACACAGATATCAGTCAATCTGCCCGGTTCAGCCGATCTTTCATGGACAATCCTCCAGATTTTATTCGAGTGAGCGTCAACCTCGATCATGGAGGGGACGAGGGAAAGATTGAGTCCGTGTCTGATAGCAAAGATACCAGAACGGCTCCTGTTTCCAGAATAAAACCTCGGGAAAAGCAAAACAGCAGGGTAGATGTTTTATAAACTCTACTCGTTATGCTGTACGCTACAAGTGATATGTAAATAGTTTGTTATTGTTATTCTTGTATATAAGTATGCATTTGTTGTTGATTTTATTTTTAAATTTGTAACTTTATTTGTTTAAGGGCGAGAGAACTTATTTTTTAAATGTCGACTGCACTCATCTGTAATGTACTGCAGGAAACAAAACAAAAAATCAAGAAAAGAAAATCGCTTGAAATATTTTTTCCTTTTTTTCTGTTGATATCTTACGGATTTTTTCCATCTTGTAAGGGACGACTCTGAGATACATATTTTACCTTTGGTTTTTGTAAGGGCTTTTTTTGTTTTCCTTTTTTGTAAGAGACCCTAACAAATCCTAATGTTTTTCTTTCTTGTAAAGGGTTTCTAAAATATTTTGTTTTGCTTTTCCTCATGGAAATGGACCTCTTGACACAACCTCTTGTTTTCTCTTGTGGTAAGTGACTATTGACATATTCCTCATCCTTTTCTTTATAGTAATGCGATTCTGGACACTTCCTCTTGTTTTTGCCTTATTATCAGGGGATATTTTACATATTCCTCTTGTTTTCCCTAATGAAGGGGACGCTACATTTCTCTTGACTTTCCTTAAGGTAAGAGGACTAGTAACACGCCCTCTTGCTTTTCCTCATGTTAAGGGGAATCTTGACATATCCTTTTGTTTTTCCATATTGAAATTGAATCTTCACACATTCCACTTGATTTTCCGTATTGTTAAGATAATCTTGACAAGTTCTCTTATTTTTCTTTACGGTATGGGACTATTAACACATTTCTCTTGTTTTACCTTATGGTAAGGAGACTTTTGACCAGTCATCTTGCTTTTTCTAGATGATAAGTTGACTCCTGATACATTCATTTTCTATTTCCTTATGGTAAGGGGACTCTTATAACGTCTTCTTGCTTGTTTTTTCCTTATGGTGAAGGGATTCTTATAACGTCTTCTTCATTGTATTTCCTTATTGTAAGTGGAGAATATAAACAGATTCGCTTGCTTTTCCTTATGGCAAGTGGGGGAATATTTACAAATCCGCTTACTTTTCCTCATGGTAAGGAGACTATGGACACGTCATATTGTATCTTTCTTCCGGAAATGGCACTCGGAAAGGTCGTCTTGCTTAAGGGAACTCCTAAACATTAATAGTCTTACATATAACCAACACACAAAATATATTTTACAAGATATATTGTATTATTTTTGATAATTAAATCAGTGCCCTCTTCAGTAGAATGGGAATGCATTTGATTGCCTTTGCAAAGTCAGTATACATGATAATAAAGCATCCACAATGGTAAAGGCCAACTTTTCTAATGTTAAACAAATAGCTTGAAATTAGATGTAAAGTAAGTTCCTCGCCCGGAATCATTTGATGAATCATTTAACGAATAAATAAAACTGTTTACTTTACATTATGGTGTTGTCTTTATCGACGACTTGTTTGTTTGAATATTAACGTCATTATTATGCCTATGAAATCTAACAGATTATAGTTAACCTACCACTCTTGGAAGTTTAACAAATAGTCGTGTACACCCATCTCCGCAATAAACTAATAACCCCTCTGGGAAGGTTAACCAGTAGACGTGTACACCTATCTCTGCACGTTACTGATAACCACGCCAGTAAGGTTAACCAGTAGCCGTGTACACCCATCTTCGCAAGTAACTGATAACCACGCTGGGTAGGTTAACCAGTAGCCGTGTACACCCATCACCGCAAGTAACTCATAACCACAATGAGAAGGTTAACCAGTAGTCGTGTACATCCATCTCCGCAAGTAACTGATAACCACGCTGGGAAGGTTAACCAGTAGTCGTGTACACCCATCTTCGCAAGTAACTCATAATCAAGCTGGGAAGTTTAATCAGCGCAGTATACATCCATCTCTGCAAGTAACTAATAACCACACTGGGTAGGTTAATAAGAAGTCGTGTACGCCCATCACCGCAAGTAACTCATAACCACGATGGGAATGTTAACCAGTAGTCGTGTACACACATCTCCGTAAGTAACTCATAATCACGCTGGGAAGGTTAACCATTGTCGTGTACACCCACCTCAGTAAGCAACAGATAACCACGCTGGGAAGGTTAACCAGTAATAACCACGCTGGTAAAGTTAACCAGTAGTCGTGTACACCAGTCCCGGCAAGTAACTCATAATCACGTTGGGAAGTTAACCAGTAGCGTGTACATCCATCTCCGCAAGTAACTCATAATCACGCAGGGAAGGTTAACCAGTAGTCGTGTACATCCATCTCTGCAAGTAACTGATAATCATGCTGGGAAGGTTAACCAGTAGTCGTGTACGCCCATCACCGCAAGTAACTTATAACCACGATGGGAAGGTTAACCAGTAGTCGTGTACACACATCTCCGTAAGTAACTCATAATCACGCTGGGAAGGTTAACCATTGTCGTGTACACCCATCTCTGCAATTAACTCATAATCACGCTGGAAGGTTAACCAGTAGTCGTGTACACCCATCTCTGCAAGTAACTCATAATCATGCAGGGAAGGTTAACCAGTAGCGTGTACCTCCATCTCCGCAAGTAACTGATAATCATGCTGGGAAGTTTAACCTGTAGTCGTGTACACCCATCTACGCAAAATACTAATTACTTTCCCATTTAAGATATCGATAAGAGACGAATGAAAATGAGACGCAATGGTGTGTATATAAATCATCACAGACACTGTGTCCAAACGATGATTCGAACTCTAAACCCCTGGATTGATAGTCAGACGCTCTACAGTTTCATTTCGAACATTGCCATGTCTCTTAGACAAATTTTAAAGGAAATTATCCGATTAACTTTTTAACAAAGGGGATCCATATTTCTTGGGGAAGAAAAACCTCAAAATAAATCAGAGTAAAACAATCGTTCTTCCACAAGTAACTGACAAAGTATGTCAGTTTGTTAAAGCGGAGATGTAGTGTATTGTAGTGGATAGAGTGTTGGACGCTCACACAAGTAACTGACACTGTGTCAGTTTGTTGAAGCGGAGATGTAGTGTAGTGGATAGAATGTTGGACGCTTACAAAAGTAACGGACACTGTGTCGGTTTGTTAAAGCGGAGAGATGGTGTAGTGGATAGAGTGTTGGTCCCTCACACAAGTAACTGACACTGTGTCAGTTTGTTAAAGCGGAGAGGTAGTGTAGTGGATAGAGTGTTGGTCGCTCACGCAAGTAACTGATACTTTGTCAGTTTGTTAAAGCGGAGAGGTAGTGTAGTGGATATAGTGTTGGACGCTCACATAAGTAACTGATACTTTGTCAGTTTGTTAAAGCGGAGAGGAAGTGTAGTGGATAGCGTGTTGGACGCTCACACAAGTGACTTGAACTGTGTCAGTGTGTTAAAGCAGATAGGTAGTGTAGTTGATAGAGTGTTGGATGCTCACACAAGTAACTGACACTGTGTCAGTTTGTTAAAGCGGAAAGGTAGTGTAGTAGATAGAGTGTTGGACGCTCACGCAAGTAGCTGACACTGTGTCAGTTTGTTAAAGCTGAGAGGTAGTGTAGTGGATAGAGTGTTGGACGCTCACGCAAGTAACTGACACTGTGTCAGTTTGTTAAAGCTGAGAGGTAGTGTAGTGGATAGAGTGTTGGACGCTCACGCAAGTAACTGACACTGTGTCAGTTTGTTAAAGCTGAGAGGTAGTGTAGTGGATAGAGTGTTGGACGCTCACGCAAGTAGCTGACACTGTGTCAGTTTGTTAAAGCGGAGAGGAAGTGTAGTGGATAGAGTGTTGGACGCTCACACAAGTAACTTGAACTGTGTCGGTGTGTTAAAGCAGATAGGTAGTGTAGTTGATAGAGTGCTGGATGCTCACACAAGTAACTGACACTGTGTCAGTTTGTTAAAGCAGAGAGGTAGTGTAGTGGATAGAGTGTTGGACGCTCACGCAAGTAGCTGACACTGTGTCAGTTTGTTTAAGCTGAGAGGTAGTGTAGTGGATAGAGTGTTGGTCGCTCACGCAAGTAGCTGACACTGTGTCAGTTTGTTTAAGTTGAGAGGTAGCGTAGTGGATAGAGTGTTGGTCCCTCACACAAGTAACTGACACTGTGTCAGTTTGTTTAAGTTGAGAGGTAGCGTAGTGGATAGAGTGTTGGTCGCTCACGCAAGTAGCTGACACTGTGTCAGTTTGTTAAAGCTGAGAGGTAGCGTAGTGGATAGAGTGTTGGTCGCTCACGCAAGTAGCTGACACTGTGTCAGTTTGTTAAAGCTGAGAGGTAGCGTAGTGGATAGAGTGTTGGACGCTCACACAAGTAACTGACACTGTGTCAGTTTGTTAAAGCTGAGAGGTAGGGTAGTGGATATAGTGTTGGGCGCTAACACAAGTAACTGACACTGTGTCAGTTTGTTAAAGCTGAGAGGTAGCGTAGTGAAGAAAGTGTTGGCCCCTCACACCAGACGTTACAAAAGACAGATTTCCAGCGGAGCTTATTTTTGTGCTTTTTTTAAAGAAGCAATACAATTTGGGTTAATGAGAATGGTTTTAGCAATATTACAAACATATTTAGTTTCAATCATTTATGTTATTAACTTGTTGATAAGAGTTATAAACTCATGCGTTGAGCCGAAGATTTAAATTTTAGTCACAGAGATGAGATATATCAAACTTAACAATGGTTCAACGGTGTTTTAATTCGTTGGGTAATAATTTCAAGTGAGTCTCCATCTTTTCAGCTTAGTTAAGGTGTATTGTACCGCAGCGGTGGTCTAGTGGTAGAGCAACGGCCTCGAATGTGGAAATTTTCGGGTTCGATCCCGGTCGGATCATACCAAAGACTTTAAAAAGTTACAAGAGGTTTCTTTTTTTGGTGTTTAATATTTTGAGGATAGTTCTAGGTCTGGTATTGTAACCAGAAACGGTATGGTTTCACTAGCCGATTTGCTAATATGCATGAGTCCAGCATATACGTTCATAACGCTGGAAAGGATGGTAGATCACATACTAATGTATAATTATGATGTTGACATCGTATCAAAACTAGGGCTGTGCATTGGCATTTTTCTCATCTCCGATGCGTATCACGATATTTCATTTTCAAAACGAAACGTACTTATGTATAATAATGATACTGACATCGTATCAAAACTTACAATCCTAGATAATGACATGTACCACGTCTCGGATGTATAATAATGATACTGACATCGTATCAAAACTTACAATCCTAGATAATGACATGTACCACCTCTCGGATGTATAATAATGATACTGACATCGTATCAAAACTTACAATCCTAGATAATGACATGTACCACGTCTCGGATGTATAATAATGGTACTGACCTCGTATCAAAACTTACAATCCTAGATAATGACATGTACCACGTCTCGGATGTATAATAATGGTACTGACATCGTATCAAAACTTACAATTCTAGATAATGACATGTACCACGTCTCGGATGTATAATAATGGTACTGACCTCGTATCAAAACTTACAATCCTAGATAATGACATGTACCACCTCTCGGATGTATAATAATGATACTGACATCGTATCAAAACTTACAGTCCTAGATAATGACATGTACCACGTCTCGGATGTATAATAATGATACTGACATCGTATCAAAACTTACAATCCTAGATAATGACATGTACCACGTCTCGGATGTATAATAATGATACTGACATCGTATCAAAACTTACAATCCTAGATAATGACATGTACCACGTCTCGGATGTATAATAATGGTACTGACCTCGTATCAAAACTTACAATCCTAGATAATGACATGTACCACGTCTCGGATGTATAATAATGGTACTGACATCGTATCAAAACTTACAATCCTAGATAATGACATGTACCACGTCTCGGATGTATAATAATGATACTGACATCGTATCAAAACTTACAATCCTAGATAATGACATGTACCACGTCTCGGATGTATAATAATGGTACTGACATCGTATCAAAACTTACAATCCTAGATAATGACATGTACCACGTCTCGGATGTATAATAATGGTACTGACCTTGTATCAAAACTTACAATCCTAGATAATGACATGTACCACGTCTCGGATGTATAATAATGATATTGACCTCGTATCAAAAGTAATAATCCTAGATAATGTCATACCTCGCAAGAATCAATCTTCCATAGCAAAGAGAAACACAGCAAAGTCTGCATTGCGACACTTGATATCAGACATGCATTCGATACCGTGTAGCTGCAGGGCCTTAATAGTCAACAAAATGCGTACCGGAAACACATTGGGGCAATCACTTTTAACTCCCAAGAATCAATCTTCCATAGCATAGAGCAACACAGTAAAGTCTGCGTTGCGACACTTGATATCGGACAGGCATTCCATACGGTGTTGTTGCAGGGCCTTTTTTACAAAATGTCAAAACTTGGTATATAGGGGGAAATGTGGTCTTTATTGGTAGGCGCCAACACCGATATGTCCAGTTGTATCGTTGCAAATGGTATTCAGTCCAGTTTCTCTGATGTTTCGCTAGAAATACGTCAGAGTATGGTCATCTCCACTTGGATTTATAATATTTTTTATAAATGACCTACTTCATTTTTAAAAAGCGGAGTTTTTTAGGTAAATTTACCGGAAACACAGCACTAGCAGACACTATAGCGCTTTCAATGATAAGCCTTGCGAACCTACAGAAAATGTTGTATATAACATTTCAGTACACAAGTATGTACAGGTATAAAACTAAACATCACGCGTTAGTACAGGTACAATATTTAACTACACCAGTGTGAACAGGTACAATATCAAACTACACGCGTGTATACAGGTACAATATTTAACTACGCAAGTGTGTACAGGTATAATAGTAAACTACACATGTTTATACAGGTACAATATTTAACTACACACTTATGTTCATGTACAATACTAAACTACACACGTGAGTAAAGGTACAATATTAAACTACGCACTTGTGTACAGGTACAGTATTAAACTACGCACATGTGTACAGGTACAATATTAAACTACACAGGTGTGTACAGGTATAATAGTAAACTACACACGTGTGTACAGGTACAACATTAAACTAAACACGAGTGTTCAGGTATAATAGCATTTGGCCTTAAGGATTTTGAACTAATCATTTAATATCAAGAAATAGGAATAAAGTATTAAATATTAAACATATTCAGTTGGGCATTTAGCATTAAGAATTTAACAGGAATAATTTTGACCTCGTTGGCTTTCCATAGAAATAAGTGTCTGTTTCAATGACGAAGACGTCATAATGTGATATAGTATACGTTTTTTGTAATAGGAAAAAGAAAATAATCGTAATATTGGGTGATTTTTCGAAGCTATGTATTTAAATATACGACCAAAAAACAAGAAGCGGCAATTTCTTCAACGACGTATTTGAAAAATAATGAAACCGTAATGACAAGGAGCGGATTAGTGGTCCAGTGGTTAAGATTATTGGATTGCGGACCCAGGGATCGCAGGTTCGACCCCCGCCCTCCCTGCTCCTCCACCTAAAATAATTATCAGTCTTTTGGATAAATCTTTAACAAATGTATCGATCCTTTACACTGGGCATGTCAAAAAACCAGGGACGCTACAAAAGGACCTTCTGTATATCTGCACTTTCCTCCAAAAGTCTTGAATCACTAATACTCTTCTGGAGGCGTCGCCTATGTGGGAAACCGGAGTCGACGATAAATAAATTTATCATCATCACCGTAACGTCATTTTACGTATTTCCGGTAATTTGCCGACGTCGTTACACATAGCAACGTTGATTTCATTTTATATCTGTACGCGTTCATCAAGTCACGCTTCAGATATGAATCCGTTTTATGGAAATAGCAATGTTGCGTCATCGTATCCGGGTACTTTAAACCCTTTTCAAGATTCAGAAGATGATGATGAAGCAGACGCCAAATTACAAACAGAAACCGTCTGTCCGGAAGAGTTATATTCTATAACTGATGATATAGAAGAATTTTACCTTCTCAAGAGACCTGATATCAAGATAGCAGCTCAGTGAGTAGTATATTTTTTTGTCTGTTTCTAATAATAGATGATGAAACTGACCCATTAGAATACAATTATAAATACGCACTTGCTGTATTTACGTATATGTTTAACATAGACTTTTAGTCAGGTTTAACGGCTTACGCAAAACACTCTGGATGACTACAATAATAATAATAATAATAATAATAATAATAATAATATTAACAATAATAATAATAATATCCATAATAATAATAATAATAAAAATAAAAATAAAAATATTGAAAATATTAATAATAACTACAAAAATATTAATGTTAATAATGACTATAATGTTAATAATGACTATAATAATAACAATAATGATAATAATAATAACTTTAAAAATAATAATGTTGATAATGACTATAATAATAAAAATAATAATAATTATAATAATGATAATAATATTTATAAAAATAATTATATTAATAAAGACTATAATAATAAAAATAAAAATAATAATTATAATAATAATTATCATAATCATAATAAAAGAAATGATTATAATAATAATGATGGTAGTAATAATAAATATAATAGTCATAATATTGTTAATAATGACAATAATTATAAAAATAATAATAATAATGACAACAGTAATAATAATGATGATAGTAATAATAATAATAAAAGTAATAATAATTATAATATTAATCATAATAAAAATAATAATAATGATGATGATAATTATAAAAATAACTATCAAAATAATTATATAAATAAAGACTATAATAATAAAAATTAAAATAATAATTATAATAATCATAATCATAATAAAAGAAATAATTATAATAATAATGACGGTTGTAATAATAAATATAATAGTAATAATATTGTTAATAATGACAATAATTATGAAAATAATAATAATAATAATAATGACAATAGTAATAATAATGATGATAGTAATAATAATAATAATAAAAGTAAAAATAATAAAAACAGTAATAATAATAATGATTATAATAATAAATCAACAGCGATAAAAATAATAATGATAATAATAATAATAGAAATGATAGTTTCGATTTTAAAATAATATTAATAATAAAAATAATGATAATAATAATAATGTCAATGATAATAATAATTATAATAATAATTATGATAATAGTAATTATAATATAAATTATAGAATAATAATAAAAACAATAATAACAATAATAGCAATAATAAAAATATTAATGATAATATTGATGATGATAATAATATATTTTATATAGATTATAACACATAATACATATTCAAATGCAGAAATACAGCGCCAATATAATTTCCTGAATCCTGATTGCATGCCATGAATATTTAAAATATATTTGTATCTGATTTGTTCTATGCCGTCCAAATATTTTTTATATACTTGATTAGAACTCATGGCCCCCCGAACACCAGAATGCTCTGCCCACTGAGCTAACCGGGCCGCTGGACAAATCAATTTTGTCCAGAATCACTACAGACTTGATGTGCGGAACTAAAGAAAAATCTATTTGACTTAGCGGCCATTAATCTTGTTATTGCTAAAGTTGCCGTAACTTTTCAAATATATCAATAAATATTTGTCTATCTTTCCGTCCTGCTCTCGTTTAAATTTAAACATTATGGCAAAAATGTGATGGCAGAATTGCATAAAGCATGTAACGATCACAAAAATCAAAAGAGAACAATGTAAAATAAGTGATGGGATGAGACCACGTTATTTTGGCGTGTCAGTCCCATTATACAACGATGAAACTTGATTTTATACTCCTGAACTGTTTCCATAGAAACCTTACCAACAGGGAGACAGTGCCAAATACGAATGTTCCTTGGAAAGAAGGAATGTTTACGGAAATCAATGTAGGCCAAGGGCCGACTATACTGGAAATGATAAAATGAGGAAAATCTTGTCGGTCGGGATTGTGTATATGCGGTAGATAAGTTCCAGTAGCAGCCAATGTAATAACACAATGTAATTTATATAATATCACAACACTTTTAACCTCCTTAAGTTGGAGTTGCTCGAACTATCTTTACCGGCGTCTTTCGTGCCGTCGTCTTTTGCCACGCCACCTACTCCTCAATCCAGTTCTCTCTAAAAAGGCCCAAAATGATTGGAACACAGTGATGTATTTATAAACATTTATTATTGGTGAAAATTACAAAAACAAATGCAAATTAATTTATTATGGTAAAGATGAACTGATTTTGTAGGTCGGGATTGTGTACATGGGATAGATAAATTCCAGTATCAGCCAATGTAATAACACTATGTAATTTATACAATATCACAACACCTTTAACCTCCGTAAGTTGGGGTTGCACGAACTATCTCTACCAGAGTCTTTCGTTCCACCGTCTTTTGCAATGCCACCGATTCCTGGGATTCAAAATCTCTCTCAATCCAGTTCTCCCTAAAATGGCACAAAATGATTGGAACACAGTGATATATTTATAAATATGTATTACTGGTGAAAATTACAAAAAAAAAATGCAAATTGATTGATTCCAGTTTGATGACTGACTTAAAATTCTGGAAAAAGCGGTACAGAGAGTTGAGTATTGCAAGCTACAAGCACAGAGATGCTTTGCTTCAAACACTGGACAGCACAGAGAAATACTTTGCTGAAATCTCCAAATCTGGCATCTCTCAACAAGGTAAATACTAGAGTTGTCTATAAAATGGAAAAAAAAAGTAGGCGTTACTATTTGACACATGACAGTAAAGTCCAAATGTAGCTATGAAGTAGCTCACCCATTTTCTATTTACTTTTCAATTATTAAAATGAAAATAAAAAGTCACAATAACTCTAATACTATGTCAAACATAGTGTTAAGTAATGCCTTTTTAAGGTATGCTTTTAACTTACATATATATATTTTATCCTTTGATATTATCTTCATTATTACCCGAATCATTGACTTCCATCTTTTGTTACTTGCACGTCCGACGTGTTCGTAACTAAAATGAAACATAAAGAGTCACAATAACCCCAACACTATGTCAAACTTAGTGTTAACTTGCGACTTTTCAAGGTTTACGTCTAACTTACAAATGTATATATTTTATCATTAGATATTATCTTCATTATTACCCATATCATTGGCTTCCATCATTCGCTACTTGCATGTCCGACTATTTCCTTTTTCGTTCGTAAATTTTATTAAAAGTTGTTTCGAATAAACTGCTCAGTTTCTCAAGGGTACCTAGTCTGTCAAAGACCGTTATTGTAGTATTGTTATAACGAGACCGTGATACTATAAATAGTAATTTGAACGCGATACTATAAATAGTAGTTAGTTCGTGGTATTATTTATAGTAACAAGTACATGATGCTATAAATAGTAGCTAGTACGTGATATTATCAATAGTAATTAGTACATGATGCTATAAATAGTAATAAGTACGTAACAATATAAAAGTAGCTAGTTCGTGATACTATAAATAGTAAATAGTATGTGACCCTATAAATAGTAGCTAGTTCGTGATACTACAAATAGTAGCTAGTTCGTGATAATACAAATAGTAGCTATTTCGTGATACCATGAATTGTAACTAGTACGTGACACTATAAATAGTAGCTAGTTTGTGATACTACAAATAGTAGCTAGTTCGTGATACCATGAATTGTAACCAGTAAGTGATACAATAAATAGTATGTAGAGTTCGTGATACTATAAATAGTAATTAGTATATGATAAAATAAATAGTAGCTAAGACGTGATACTATAAATCGTAATAAGAACGTAACAATATAAAAAGTAGCTAGTTCGTGATACAATAAATAGTAACTAGTACGTGACACTATAAATAGTAGCTAGTTTGTGATACTACAAATAGTAGCTAGTTCATGATACTATGAATTGTAACCAGTAAGTGATACTATAAATAGTAAATAGAGATAGTGATACTACAAACAGTAGCTAGAGTTCGTGATACTATAAATATAATACGTATATGATAAAATAAATGTAGCAAAGACGTGATACTATAAATAGTAATAAGTACGTGACAATATAAAAAGTAGCTAGTTCGTGATACTATAAATAGTAACTAGTACGTGACACTATTAATAGTAGTTATTTCATGATACTACAAATAGTAGCTAGTTCGTGATACCATAAATTGTAACAAGTTAGTGATTCTATAAATAGTAGCTATAGTTCGTGATACTATAAATAATAGCTAGTTCGAGATGCTATAAATAGGAACTAGTTCGTGATACTATAATAGAATGTAACACAACAATATATTAGTAAATTGTCTTAACTATTAGATTCATAAGACCTATGCATATTGCAGAAAAGAGCCGCCTTATCCAAGAGGCCAGTGGGTTCCAAACAAGTCTGACAGAAACGGCAAAACGCCTGGAGTTGGAAGGAAAAGACTATCTGAACTTGTCCAAAGAACTCAAATCGTGAGTTGTTGTTTTTATAATCTAATGAACACGCTACAATCTCCGTATATATGCCAGTCTTCCTTTATTAAATTATTACGTATTTAACTAACATACGATTGTATTTGATACATTACAGTAGTGATACTGTTGTTTCAGTATGTTCTGAATATATACCGCACCGTAAAAACCATGCTTAAACCCCAATCTGAAATAAAACGAAATTCCACCATATCCAACGTTTTCTTAAACCAAGTCGAAATTTAAAGTAAGGTCTGCTAAGTTAGAAATACGCAAGTCATTCGAAGTAGGGAAGAGTGAGTTTTGTAAAAATGCGACATCATTCACACGTGCATGGTGTTCAATAGAAAATACACTGGTATACATGTACGTATATATTGATTTATCTATACAGAACACGAACATGTACCACGTAGAAATGCAACTTTATCAAATTGTTAACTACGTCATTGTAATAATTATACAGATTCAAGGATGACAAGACTTCGCAGCTACAAAAACTGGACAGGAAGTACACTGCTGCGCGGAAAGATTTGGACAAGCAGGCGACATTTGTCAAAGAAATCGAAAACGTAATAAAACTAAAAAATTATTGTTTAATTTATCACACGTTTTATTAGACAATACTACTTATATGGCAAATGCATCATCCTTCCAATATTTAACTTTGAATTCAAATGCAAACTTCCCAATGATATTATTGATAAAACAGAGAAGTTGAATGTTTTAGAGGCTGGTATTTACAATAAAATGCATCTTAGGTTGCATTCACTTTTTAAATGTAGGGTCTATCCGAGGTTGACGTTTTTATATCAATGTACCCGATCGCGAAGTTGATGCATTTCATTTTTAACGCGCGTAATTTTAATCAAGGTACAAAATAATGTTGCCATTTCATTCTCGTTAATTGTAACAATGGCGTGATTTTCATTATGACATTTACATCAATATATTCAAATATGTTGTTGAGAATCCAACTTTGACGATTATGTCCTAAACAAATTACGTAGGATACGCTATTTTACAAGGGGTTTGTCATTAGCCATCAAAATGTTTAAAATATTTAACATAATTATATATTAACGGTAATGTTACTTATACAAAGGTTCAGCGTAAGTTCTTGGGTCCTCTGGGATCCTCTTGGGGTCCTCAGGGGGTCATCTAAGATCCTCTGGGGTATTCTGGGGTCCACTGTGACCCTCTGGAGTCCTCCGCGGTCGTGAGGTCTTGAATCATTCACTTCTCACCACAGAGGTTGTGGTTTCGGACACAGCTCGTTAGTGAGAAAGTGTATGTGTTACTCGCTGAAAAATAGTCCACTCGTATAAATGTTCATCATGCCATGGATGAAATGTCACGTGTTGAATATGACGTAAATCTCCATTAAAATGTGACGCCTCCATGCCGTTTAAAAATAGACAATTGGATTCTTTTTTTTTTTTCAATTATAGCAATTTGTAATTAAATTATTGTTTTTATTTATTTATTTCTGAACCTTTCATAAGAAACAAGTATAAACAACAACAAAATGTAACCTTTATTGCTTCTCGTTCTGCCAGGCGTATTACAGAGTCATGCTTGGCGACAAGGCCAATAAACAACTAGAGAGATTTCACAAGCATGTTGACAAGTGGAAGAAACTGGCCAAGAATGCTCGGGAGGTACATCCTCTTACTTTATATGTGTCTTTCTTTTCTTACATATGTCAAATGTCTGTGGACAATAATTCTTTATCTATCGGATGTATTGAATGAATGCCTACATCTCTCAAAAATATTATGATTAAATGAATGATTACATATGACAAATTTCTATGAACAATAAGTATTAATAACATGCTTTGAACATCTCCCAAATGTCTTTGAAATAAGAATAAAACGATGCTGTTATGTGGATTTTGTGTTTTCATATACTCGTAAACTTTAGTTGTCTGCTGAGTTTGAGAAGGCGTACCTGGCCAGAGAGGAGGCTCGAGCCCGGGTTGTGATGACCGGCATACACAAGAGTATGGACATCACCAATACGTCATTCACACTGGACAACAGGTAAACCGTTTATATATGACAATAAACACAGTTTTCAATCCCCTATGAGCAATCCTATTTTCAAAAATATGTTGTCAGCGTATTAAATGTTCACATTTGGTGGGGTACATTTCAAATTTAATTTAACTTTTATTTTGACTGTCGAGACTATTCAAGGACCATCATTATTTTTCTACACAAGCTATAACGTTGTGCATTATATAATTATGTATCCAAATTCGGACACGCAAAGAACAGATACATGTATTAAGCTAACGTTATGATTATGTATGCCATGTTTTTAAATAGACTGACATAGCGCAGCATGTTTAGTATGATACAATTTGATTGTTATGATAATTCAATGATCATCTGCGTAAGATATAACGGGGTGTCATAATAGGAATGTACCCGACACAGGTGTACTATCTGCATAAGATATAACGGGTTGTCATAATAGGAATGTACCCGACACAGGTGTACGGGGTGTCATAATAGGAATGTACCAGACACAGGTGTTCTATCTGCATAAGATATAACGCGGTGTCATAATAGGAATGTACCCGACACAGACGTACCATCTGTACAATCATTATACAACATGTTATTGTTTTGTTGTTTTCTTTTTTAATGAGGTTGAACGCCATTTTCTACACATTTCAGGTTATATATGACATATCCACCAGTTTTACTGGTGGAGGAACTCCTCTGAATAGATCTGAGTGGAACCGCCCGATGTTATTTAACAAACAACTAGATTTTTACATTAAAATAAGTATCTCCTCTGAACCAGATCATAACATACAAGTCCTATATATTTTTGCTAATATATAAAATTTGTGTACATTTTTTTAAAAAAAAAAAATATATATATATATATATAATAATGATGATCATTTGTAATATGTTTATTGTGAAATACATCATTCTCGTCAATTGGAGACATTATTATTATCATCATCATTAATATCATTATCATCATTATTATCATTATAATTAGTAGTAGCTGTATCATTATTATTATTAGCATCGTTATTAGAGGATATTATCAATTTTCAACCATCATTCATTTTAATGCATGTTAATTTTACAGAAACATTTCCCATGACCAAATAAACGGGACATTTGTTGTTAGAGATCTGCTGACCAGGGAGAAAATCGTGGTTCCAAACCTGAAAGTACGTTTAGCTTTCTTAATATTTAAAGGGGCACTCGGAAATTCTAATCAATTTTTCACTTAAACTATGTAACTTAAAGTTATATACAAATGTATATACACATGGTGAGTCTTTAATATTAACATACCTAAGTATATATGTATAGCCATCTATAATTTTGTTTCTAGTTTGGAAAGGGGTGCAACTCTTGTAAACAGTTGTAATGTATCCTAGTTAACCTGTCAGTGGTCATTTTAGGACAAAAAGGGACAATCTATTTTATTGTCATCAGTTTTCATAGAAATAATAGAAAACATCAGTTTGTAGTTTTAAATATTTGCTATATTATATACTAGCGTTAAATGGGGAAAATGTATGATTATAGAGAACATTTCTACTAGGTAAAAATGATTATAACAATACGTTATTGAATGTCAGATATATATAGATGGATTAGCCAATATCACGTGTTTGTTAAACATAAATTGAATTCTCCATTCCCAGGAATACAAACATGGAGATGATAATACTATAAAGCAGACGACTGCAGACCTCCAAGATAAACATAATGGTGAGTTTGTAAATATGGCGCGATTATGTGACTCTAAAAATGTACAACAGGGAGGAATTCTGTATTTTCGTACCGAATAATAAACTTTGTAGTGAAATAACTCTAGGATAAGGTCTTGACACTTTAGATGTATCTGCAACCAGCAACAGATGTCTTCACACTTTAGATGTATTTGCAACCAGCAACAGATGTCTTTACACTTTAGATGTATCTGTAACCAGCAACATATGTCTTCACACTTTAGATGTATCTGCAACCAGCAACAAATGTCTTTACACTTTAGATGTATCTGATACAGCAACAGATGTCTTTACACTTTAGATCTATGTCTTCACACTTTAGATGTATCTGCAGCCAGCAACGAATGTCTTTACACTTTAGATGTATCTGATACAGCAACAGATGTCTTTACACTTTAGATCTATCTGCAACCACCAATAGATGTCTTTACACTTTAGACCTATCTGCAACCACCAACAGATGTCTTTACACTTTAGATATATCTGCAACCAGCAACAGATGTCTTTACACTTTAGATGTATCTGCAACCACCAATAGATGTCTTTACACTTTAGATATATCTGCAACCAGCAACAGATGTCTTTACACTTTAGATGTATCTGCAACCAGCAACAAATGTCTTTATACTTTAGATATATCTGCAACCAGCAACCTATGTCTTCCCACTTTAGATGTATCTGTCACATGTTATAACAGCATTTTAAAGGTTATGTTTAATGAGTTTACGTACTAACAAATAACACACAGTGATTAAATAAGCAGACGATTGTCGATACAGTCTGGGTTTAAAGCTGATTTATTTTACATCTGTAGTGAAACACTATTTACAACGTATGCAAACCATGTTCTATATCACTATTTACAGCTGTCAACCAGACGCTTGATAAACCCGTAGAGGAAGCTGCTGTCACCAAGCGCGTAATACTCGCATACAAACGGCATGAGAAAAACCAGCTGAATCTCAAACTTGGTAGGTGAACTATTCTAGAAGATAGAAACGTTAATATTTACCTTGTGATAGTAGCCAAAAATTGAAATCAGGTGAATAGAACCATAATAAGATAGCAGGTGAATAGAACCATAACTTGATATATGGCGATAAGAACACTAACTTGATATCCGATAAATAAAATTATAACCTGTTATGTGGTAAATAGAACCATAATTAGATATCAGGTGAATAAAGCCATAACCTGATATATAGTGAATAGAACCATAACTTGATATATGATGATTAGAACCATAACTGGATATCTGGTGATTAGAATCATAACTTGATATATGGTGAGTAGAACCACAACTGGATATCTGGTGATTAGAACCATAACTGGATATCTGGTGATTAGAACAATAACTTTATATCTGGTGAATAGAACCATAACTTGATACCTAATGATTAGAGCTATAACTGGATATATGGTGGGTAGAATCATAACTGGATATCTGGTGAGTGAAACTATAACTAGATATATGGTGAGTAGAACCATAACTAGATATCTGGTGATTAGAACCATAACTGGATATCTGGTGATTAGAACCATAACTGGATATCTGGTGAATAGAACCATAGCTGGATATCTGGTGATTAAAACCGTAACTGGATATCGGGTGAATAGAACCATAACTGGATATTTGGTGATTAGAACCATAACTTGATATCTTGTGAGTAGAACCATAACTGGACATGTGATGAGAAAAACAGTCACTAGAAATCTGGTGAGTAGAACAATAACTACATATCTGTTGTGTAGAGTCATAGCTAGATATCTGGTGTGTAGAACCATTACTAGATATCTGGTGAGTGGAACCATAACTGGATATGTGATGAGTAGAATTGTAACTGGATATCTGGTGAATAGAACCATAACTTGATATATGGTGAGTAGAACCGTAACCAGATATCTGGTGAGTAGAACCATAACTAGATATCTGGTGAGTAGAACCATAACTAGATATCTTGTTAATACAACAATAACTGGATATCTGGCGAGTAGAACCATTACTAGATATCTTGTGTGTAGAACCATTATTAGATATCTGGTGAATGGAACCATAACTAGATATCTGGTGAGTAGAACCATAACTGGATTTGTGATGAGAAGAACAGTAACTGAATATCTGGTGAGTAGAACCATAACTAGATATCTGATGTGACGAATCATTATTAAATATCTGATGTGTAGAATCATAACTAGATATCTGGTGAGTGGAACCATAACTTGATATCAAATGTGTAGAATCATAACTAGATATCTGGTGAGTAGAAACATAACTGGATATCTGGCGAGTAGAACGATAACTAGATATCTTGTGTGTAGAACCATTACTAGATATCTGGTGAGTGGAACCATAACTATATATCTTGTGTGTAGAACCATAACTAGATAGCTGGTGAGTGGAACCATAACTAGATATATGATGTGTAGAACCATACCTAGATATCTGGTGAGTGGAACCATAACTAGATATCTGGTGAGTGGAACCATAACTAGATATCAGATGAGTAGAACCGTAACTGGATATTGTGATCAGTAGAACCATAACTTGATATATGGTGAGTGGAACCATAACTAGATATATGGTGAGTGGAACCATAACTAAATATATGGTGTGTAGAACCATAACTAGATATATGGTTTGTAGAACTATAACTAGATATCTGGTGAGTGGAACCATAACTAGATATATGGTGAGTATAGCAATTACTTGATATCTGGTGAGTAGCTTTTAGAATAAGATATCTGTTCAGTATAAACAACAAATTGAAATCTGGTGCGTTGAATCATAACTTGATATACTAGTTTGATCAATAACTGAATATCTGCGTGACGTAGTGCAATTCCTTCTCCAGAGTTGTTCTAATAGGTCATTTAGGTTTTTCAAAATCATTTAATCATTATTATGTGATCTTTTTGCTATACATTCAAAATCTTAAGCTTTTAAATGTTGTTCGGTTTGAAGAGTTGACTACTGCTTTTTACGCGCATTCATTCTTATATATGAATACTTTTTGATTTCGGGTTGGCAACAAGCCAAAAGCGGATTTTGTCATAAATCCAGCATTGGAACTATGACCCAAGCAAAAAATAAAGCAAACGTAGCTGACCGACTGTTGAATGGTCTTTTTAAAACCCATAACTCCTTATAACCCATAATTCATTATAACATATAATACATTATAACCCATAACTCATTATAACCCATAATTCATTGTAACCCATAACTCATTATAACCCATAGCTGTTGTATGGTTAACAGAAGCATCATTGCATGGTTATCTGTTAACAAGAACTGTAACAACATATCTGGTGAATAGAAACATCATTGTATGGTTATGTAATAACTAAAACTGTAACGACATATCTAGTGAATGAAGCATCACTGCATGGTAATCTGTTAACTTGAACTGTAACGATATATCTTGTAAATAGACGCATCGCTGCATGGTTATCTGTTAACTAGAGCTGTAACGATATATCTGGTGAATAGAAGCATCGCTGCATGGTTATCTGTTAACTAGAATTGTAACAATATATCTGGTAATAGAAGCATCGCTGCATGGTTATCTGTTAACTAGAACTGTAACGATATATCTGGTGAATACAAGTATCGCTGCATGGTTTTGTGTTAACTAGAACTGTAACGATATATCTGGTGAATAGAAGCATCGCTGCATGGTTATCTGTTAACTAGAATTGTAACGATATATCTGGTGAATAGAAGCATCACAGCATGGTTATTTGTTAACTAGAACGGTAACGATATATCTGGTGAATAGAAGCATCGCTGCATGGTTATCTGTTAACTAGAATGGTAACGATATATCTGGTGTATAGAAGAATCGCTGCATGGTTATCTGTTAACTAGAACTGTAACGTTATATCTGGTGAATAGAAGTATCACTGCATGGTTATCTGTTAACTAGAACTGTAACGATATAGCTGGTGAATAGAAGCATCACTACATGATTATCTGTTAACTAGAACTGTAACGATATATCTGGTGAATAGAAGCATCACAGCATGGTTATCTGTTAACTAGAACTGTAACGATATATCTGGTGAATAGAAGCATTGCTGCATGGTTATCTGTTAACTAGAATTGTAGGGACATATCTCGTGAATAGAAGCATCACCCCAGCTATGGGTCAAATAGTCTCACTGCCTTGTGAGTGCTAGGGATAGCATAAGGCTAAGGGAAACAACCCTGACAGAAATATCGGAGTGGAGCCCCGCAGGCGGTAATGACTTGGCAACCTGTCAATCTTACCGGCAACTTCTGCAACCAACCTGATGCCAAATGTACTGCTTAGCTTTCTTCTGGATCACATCAGTGAGGTCGAGAGGGGGATCCTGTCGCATGGGCAACCCAGGATCTCCACAATACTGCCCCGGACAGAGTAGGTTCGTAAGCTTTGAAAATCAGCTATTCTTGGGGAGGAGGTCACCCTGAGTAAAAACCTCAACCACCGAAGTCGGAGAAGTGCCAGCCTGAAATGGCGTGGGAGAAAATCGGGCACTACACGCATTACCCATCACATGGCCGTACAACAATCGTTAGAACGATGTGGTGTCGTCCTGCTGAACCGCAGCCAGGGTAGGGCGGTGCCGGGCCCCAAGCCTCGAAGGGGCCCACAACAAGCTACTGACTGTGACTCTGAGACCCCTGTTGTGACTAGGGGGGACCAGAGTAATGCTACTAGTCACCATCATCCCCTCTGCATTATGCATTGGAATGCTGAGGGGGTGCAGCGCAAGAAGCTAGAGCTGCAAAACTTCCTCAAGACAAACAACGTAGACATCTGCTGCGTCCAAGAGACCCACCTCAACAAGAACCATAGATTCTTCATCAGGGGTTATGAGCTCTACAGACAAGACCGAGAGGACAGACCAAAGGGCGGTGTTCTTACTCTTGTAAGAAATAGCCTTCCATCAGTGGAAACAGGACGGTCAGGAGAATCTGACACGGAATGTATCACTGTGGAGCTAATCCTGAAGGACAGGCATTTGACAGTCTGTAACCTCTACAGCCCGCCGAACAAAATGATCCAGCTCCCACTTCTCTCACATGATCAAAATAATTGGATCACGGTTGGAGACTTCAACAGCCATTCCCCAAGCTGGGGTTACAAGGATCTCAATGCAAAGGGTGAAGAAGTTGAAGACTGGATCATTACCAACCAAACTGTCCTCATCAACAAACCCAGTGACCCACCTACATTTTACTCAAGAGTTTGGCACACTACTAGTAGTCCAGATCTGGCTATTGCTACTGATGACATTCAGAAAATAACCGAGAGGGAGGTGTGCTCACAGCTAGGGGGCAGTGACCATAGGCCTGTCATCCTTACTATCCAAAGACAAGTCAATAGAGAGGGTAAACTCCCCCCTAGTTGGAATTACAAAAAGGCCAACTGGGACTTGTTCAAGAAGCTTACAGATAGCAACACCTCCAATATCCAAGTTTCCAACCTGAATGTGGATAAAGCTTCAAATCTGTTTACCACAGCTGTCCTAAATGCAGCACACAAGTCTATTCCCAGAGGTCGCAGAAAGGACTACAAACCTTTCTGGAACGAGGAACTAGATGACCTGCATAAACAGCTAAGTGGTGCCAGAGAACAGATGGAGCTAGACCCATCGGTGAAAAACATTGCAAGTCATGACATGATGAGAGCCACTTTTGAGCAGAAGAAGACGGATTTGATTCAGGAGAGCTGGCAAGACAAGACCGCTTCTTTAAACTTTGAGAAGGACACAAAGAAGCTTTGGCAGCTCACTAATGTATTAAACGATGATAACCGCCAGCAAAGGAAAACAACTCTCCTAACAGGTGATGGCTGTTCCACAGGGAAGGCAGCTGCAAATATTTTTGCCAAAACATATGAAGCTGTAAGCACAGTGACATTACCACAGGAGAGGATCAGGGAAGTCAGGCAGGAGACCAGGGCTTTTCTGGTTGAGCAGAAAAATGAAGCAAGCCCCTCTATGTCAGATAGTATGACAATGCAAGAGCTAGAAGCAGCACTGAAGAAGCTGAAGAAGAAGAAGGCTCCAGGAGCAGATGGCATTACGAATGAAATGCTAAAACACCTTGGTTACAAGGCCAAAAGAACCCTGCTACACATCTTTAACCTCAGCTGGCACTCTGGTAAATTTCCATCCAAGTGGAAAGAAGCTCACATCAGACCCATCCCTAAGTCAGGAAAGGACAAGAGCAAACCTGAGAGCTACAGACCAATCAGCCTTCTCAGCTGCACTGGAAAGCTTCTAGAACGCATCGTCAACAAGAGACTACTCTGGCATCTTGAGTCGAATTCCCTCCTGGCACCCACTCAAACTGGATATCGGCAACATCGCAGTACAGAAGACCAGCTGTCTTACTTTACACAAGACATTGAAGATGCCTTCCAAGAAAAGAAGAAGGTACTGGCAGTTTTCTTTGATCTATCAAAGGCCTTTGACACCGTCTGGAAGGAAGGTCTACAGCTGAAGCTGCTACGTTTTGGTGTGTGCGGAAAAATGTACAAATGGCTAAATGATTTTCTCTTCAGGAGAACAGCAAGAGTCAAACTAGATGGAGCACTTAGCAACCTAGTGAAGATGAGAGAAGGTGTTCCTCAAGGTGGTGTCATCTCGCCCACCTTGTTTCTCGTTTACATAAACGACTTAGTGGCAGCCTTGCCTAGGCATGTCATGAACACCTTGCATGCTGACGACCTTGCTGTCTGGTGCTCAGAATCAAGTACAGCCACAGCAACCCACAGAATCCAAACAACTATACAAACTGTGTCTGACTGGACAAGCAAGTGGGCACTCAACATCAACAAGTTGAAAACAGTCACAACGCTTTTCTCACTCTCCACTTCAAAAGAGAAAGTAAAATTGAAGCTGGATGATCACCCAGTGCCTCAGGTTGAAACACCTACTTTTCTAGGTGCTACACTTGACTCCCGCCTCACATGGAAATCTCACATTGAAGCGGTAGAGAAAAGAGCCTACAAGAAACTCTCGCTCATGAAGAAGCTGGCAGGAACAAGCTGGGGGGCAAATGGGAAAATTTTACGCCAAGTTTACACCGGTGCCGTACGTCCCATTGCAGAATATGCCTCTTCTTCATGGATTACTGCCTCCAGAACCAGTAAAAGTAAACTGGACAAGGTCCAAAATGCAGGACTCAGGATAATCCTTGGGGCCATGAAAACCACTCCCATAAGAGAAATGGAGAAGACAGCTGACCTTGAACCACTAGAGGCTAGAAGAGAATACAAGGCTCTTGCACAGGCTGAGAAAGCGAAGAGACTCCCATCCCACCCCTTACACAAGAAACTTCAAAGCCTAACCAAGAACAGGCTTAAACGTCAAAGCCTCAACCACGTTGTAAAGAGCCTCCAAAAGAAAACGGCAGACATCCTGGAACCAGGTGGAGAAATGCTTCAACCAGAGCTGTGGGTTCAGAGAAATCTAACCCCACAGATAAGGTTAGAAGTGCCAGGGCTAGGGAAGAAAGGAGCACAATCACAGGCTCTACAAAAATCCCTCACACAGGAAATGATACATGAACGATATCCCCAACACTCTTGGATACATGCGTTCACAGATGGATCTGCAGAAAATGCTGTACGAAATGGAGGCAGTGGTGTCTTCATTAAGTTCCCCACCAGATCTCCAACATCTCTATCTTTTCCCGTTGGTGAGCGGAGCTCGAACTACAGAGCAGAGGTTCAAGCTCTCACTGCAGCCACCTGTCGCCTGATTGAGCTTGACGAACAGCAGCAAAATATTGCTCTTCTCACAGACTCTCTGTCAGCACTACAAGCTCTCTCATCAGGGTCCACTGACGAGGGTACCAGATTGCTACAGGAAAATATTAGAGTCCTGTCCCAGCACAGCAATGTGGTGCTTCAGTGGATCCCTGCTCACGTGGGCATACCCGGGAATGAGGCTGCGGACAGACTAGCCAAAGACGGGAGCAAACTTCCGCAGCCCCATCCTCCAGTTTCATACAGTGAGGCTAAGACACTCCTCAAAAGCAGCTTCAGAACAGACTGGCAAAATAGTAATGGAGGTTATAACCACAAGCAAGACCATATTCACCAGCTAAATAGGCGAGAACAAACCGTTATATTCCGCCTCAGAACTGGACATTGTGGTCTCCGAAAACATATGAAGAAAATGGGCCTGGTGGACACAGCCACATGCCAATGTGGTTCAGAGGAACAGACTCCTCACCACATTCTGCAAACCTGTGCCCACTTGGAAGACCTTCGTCAGGAAGCTTGGAGCGCAAACATTCCCTTCCACACAAAACTTTGGGGAAATGCCAATGACCTACACAGAACGGCGCAGTTCATCACTGCATCTGGACTGCGAATATAAGACGGCCATAAAGATGGAACGCAGAAGAAGAAGAAGAAGCATCACAGCATGGTTATCTGTTAACTAGAACGGTTACGATATATCTGGTGAATAGAAACATTGCTGCATGGTTATCTGTTAACTAGAATTGTTGTGACATATCTGGTGAATAGAAGTATCACTGCATGGTTATCTGTTAACTAGAACGGTAACGATATATCTGGTGAATAGAAGCATTGCTGCATGGAATCTGTAAACTAGAATGGTAACGATATATCTGGTGTATAGAAGCATCGCTGCATGGTTATCTGTTAACTAGAACTGTAACGATATATCTGGTGAATAGAAGTATCACTGCATGGTTATCTGTTAACTAGAACGGTAACGATATATCTGGTGAATAGAAACATCGCTGCATGGTTATCTGTTAACTAGAATTGTAGGGTCATATCTGGTGAATAGAAGTATCACTGTATGGTTATCTGTTAACTAGAACTGTAACGATATATCTAGTGAATAGAAGTATCACTGCATGGTTATCTGTTTACTAGAATGGTAACGATATATCTAGTGAATAGAAGTATCGCTGCATGGTTATCTGTTAACTAGAACTGTAACGATATATCTGGTGAATCAAAGTATCACTGCATGGTTATCTGTTAACTAGAACGGTAACGATATATCTGGTGTATAGAAGCTTCGCTGCATGGTTATCTGTTAACTAGAGCTGTAACGATATATCTGGTGAATAGAAGTATCACTGCATGGTTATCTGTTAACTAGATGTGTAACGACATATCTGGTGAATGCAGCCACAGCTGTCTAATGAATATAGTCATATCAGATTTTTCGTTGAATAGAACCATAGTTAGATGTCTGTTAAACATCTGGCTATGATATACAAGCTGCAATGGTACATAGGCATGTTCCATATATGTTGGACATACCAGTGGTTAATATACGGAGATAAGTGACTGAAAATTATATCTCCATATGGTCAAATCTTCCCATCGGTATATAGACACAATGTTTAGTTCACTTTGTGTATTGTTGTGTTAATATATACTGAACGGAACAGCTAACCCGCCACTTTTGTATTTCTAATATGTTCGTTAAACTATTGAGTAGCGCTATTAGAGTTTGTACCCGACATTAGCTGGCAAGTATGTACCCGACATTAACTGGCAAGTTTGTACCCGACACTAGCTGGCAAGTTTGTACCCGACATTAGCTGGCAAGTTTGTATCCGACATTAGCTGGCAAGTATGTATCCGACATTAGCTGGCAAGTTTGTACCCGACATTAGCTGGCAAGTATGTATCAGACATTAGCTGGCAAGTTTGTACCCGACATTAGCTGGCAAGTTTGTACCCGACATTAGCTGGCAAGTATGTATCCGACATTAGCTGGCAAGTTTGTACCCGACATTAGCTGGCAAGTTTGTGTCCGACATTAGCTGGCAAGTATGTGTCCGACATTAGCTGGCAAGTTTGTGTCCGACACTAGCTGGCAAGTTTGTGTCCGACACTAGCTGGCAAGTATGTACCCGACATTAGCTGGCAAGTTTGTACCCGACATTAGCTGGCAAGTTTGTACCCGACATTAGCTGGCAAGTTTGTATCCGCCATTAGCTGGCAAGTTTGTGTCCGACACTAGCTGGCAAGTTTGTACCCGACACTAGCTGGCAAGTTTGTACCCGACATTAGCTGGCAAGTATGTATCCGTCATTAGCTGGCAAGTTTGTATCCGACATTAGCTGGCAAGTTTGTGTCCGACATTAGCTGGCAAGTATGCGTCCGTCATTAGCTGGCAAGTTTGTACCCGACATTAGCTGGCAAGTATGCATCCGACATTAGCTGGCAAGTATGTATCCGACATTAACTGGCAAGTTTGTGTCCGACACTAGCTGGCAAGTATGTGTCCGACACTAGCTGGCAAGTTTGTACCCGACACTAGCTGGCAAGTTTGTACCCGACATTAGCTGGCAAGTTTGTACCCGACATTAGCTGGCAAGTATGTATCCGTCATTAGCTGGCAAGTATGTATCCGTCATTAGCTGGCAAGTATGTGTCCGACATTAGCTGGCAAGTATGCATCCGTCATTAGCTGGCAAGTTTGTACCCGACATTAGCTGGCAAGTTTGTGTCCGACATTAGCTGGCAAGTATGTACCCGACACTAACTGGCAAGTTTGTACCCGACACTAGCTGGCAAGTTTGTACCCGACATTAGCTGGCAAGTTTGTACCCGACATTAGCTGGCAAGTTTGTATCCGCCATTAGCTGGCAAGTTTGTGTCCGACATTAGCTGGCAAGTTTGTGTCCGACATTAGCTGGCAAGTTTGTGTCCGACATTAGCTGGCAAGTTTGTACCCGACATTAGCTGGCAAGTATGTATCCGTCATTAGCTGGCAAGTTTGTATCCGACATTAGCTGGCAAGCTTGTGTCCGACATTAGCTGGCAAGTATGCATCCGTCATTAGCTGGCAAGTTTGTGTCCGACACTAGCTGGCAAGTATGTGTCCGACACTAGCTGGCAAGTATGTGTCCGACACTAGCTGGCAAGTATGTGTCCGACACTAGCTGGCAAGTATGTGTCCGACACTAGCTGGCAAGTATGTGTCCGACACTAGCTGGCAAGTATGTGTCCGACACTAGCTGGCAAGTATGTGTCCGACATTAGCTGGCAAGTATGTGTCTAACACTAGCTGGCAAGTATGTGTCCGACACTAGCTGGCAAGTATGTGTCCGACATTAGCTGGCAAGTTTGTGTCCGACACTAGCTGGCAAGTATGTGTCCGACACTAGCTGGCAAGTATGTGTCCGACATTAGCTGGCAAGTATGTGTCCGACACTAGCTGGCAAGTATGTGTCCGACATTAGCTGGCAAGTTTGTATCCGACATTAGCTGGCAAGTATGTATTGATTTAACATAGACTCAATGTTCTTTCTTATTCAAGTAAAAATTTCTTAACATTATTCTTTTTTTAGAAAATACATAAAATGTCAGATGACGAGTTGGCTGTTCCCGTTCGGAATATAAATTTAACCTCGACGGAGCACAACTGTGTTTAGATTTAGAAACTCCACTGGTTAAATATTCTCTTTCTGGTCCATGTAGAAAAGGTTTAATTAGAATTAATTGCATTATTAATGTTCCATGAACAAATGGATAACTCATTAAATGATGTATATTTTGCCTTTCTGATACAATTTATCAATTGAGTATCTAATTACCGTTTCAGGTGAGTTCGTGACGCAGCGTCTTCCGGCCAACCAAAATGGATTTGCCTATGGTGAAGTCGTTCGTGGTATATTACGCAGACGGAAGGCTGGATTTTACCCCGCAACACACGTGACAGACGGAGGAGAGAAGGAACAGATGCTCCAGCCGCACATACGTGTAGATGGAGAGAGTGTCAAGACAAGTGCAAGCTTAGATGATCTGACCAAGCCAGCGGTTGTGCATAGAGAGGCCCGGGATGTCCGCAGTGAGATGTATATCTACACAGATGTCAGCAAATCTGCCCGGTTCAGTCGATCTTTCATGGACAATCCTCCAGATTTTATTCGAGTGAGCGCCAATCTTGATCACGGAGGGGACGAGGGAAAGATTGAGTCCGTGTCTGATAGCAAAGATTCCAGAACGGCTCCCGTTTCTAGAATAAAACCACGCGAAAAGCAAAACAGCAGGGTAGATGTTTTATAAACTCTGCTCGTTATGCTGTACGCTACAAGTGATATGTAAATAGTTAGTAATAATTGTTTGTATATAATTATGTATTTGTTGTTGATTTTATTTTTAAATTTGCAACTTTTTTGTTAAAGGGCGAGAGAACTTATTTTATAAATGTCGACTGCACTCATCAGTAATGTATAGCAGGAAACAAAACATAAAAAAATCAAGAAAATCAAAAATACCCATAAATCATTTGATCGCTTGAAATAATTTTCCTTTTATCTGTTGATATCTTACGGATTTTTTCCATCTGGTAAGGGACGATTCTCAAATATATGTTTGCCTTTGGTTTTTTGTAAGGGCATTTTTGTTTTCCTTTCTTTTAAGAAACCCCAAGAGATCCTATTGTTTTTCTTTCTTGTAAAATGTTTCTAAAACTTGTTTTTCTTTTCCTTATAAAGTGGGCCTCTTGACACGTCCTCTTGTTTTCTGGCTTAATAAAAGGTGACAGCTGACACATTTCTTTTGTTTTCCCTAAAGAAGGGGACTCTGGACGCATTTCTCTTGATTTTCTTTAACCCACAAACACATTCCTCTTGATTTTCCTCATGCTTAAGGGACTTTTGACACGTCATCTTGTTTTTTCTTAAGGTAAGAGGACTTTTGATCCGTCATCATGCTTTTCCTTATGGTAAAGGGACTATTGAAACGTCATATTGCATTTCCATATGGCAAATGGACTATTGGCCCGTCATCTTACTTTTCCTTATGGTAAAGGGACTATTGACCCGTCATCTTGCTTTTCTTTATGTTATGGAACTCTTATAACGTTCTCTTGCTTGTTTTTCCTTATTATAAGGGGGCTATTAACACCCCGCCTGTTTTTCCTTATGGTAAGACGACTCTTGGCACATTCTTCTTGTTTTTCCTTATGAAAAGGGGACTCTTATTACGTCCTGTTGCTTGTTTTTTTTTCTTATTGGGGAATATTGACGCATTCGCCTGTTTTTTCCTTATGGTAATGAGACTCTGAACATTTCGGAAATGGCACTCAGAAATATCGTATTGCTTTTCGTTTTGTAAGGGAACTCCTAAACATCAGTAGTTTTATATATAACCAACACACAAAATATATCTTACAAGCTCTATTTTGTTATTTTTGCACTTTTTGATACTCAAATCAGTGCCCTTTTCAGTAGAATGGGAATGCATTTGATTACCTTTGCTAAGTCAGTATACCTGATAATAAAGCATCCAAAATGGTAAAGGCCAATTTTTCTAATGTTAAACAAATAGCTTGAAATTAGATGTAAAGTAAGTTCCTCGCATATAATCATTTTATGAATAAATAAACCTGTTTATCTTATATCATGGTGTTGTCTTTATTGAATTTGTTGCTTGAAAATTAGCGTAATTTTTATGTCAGTGAAATCTACCAGATTAATAGTAACCCTAACACTCTTGGAAGTTTAACCAGTAGTCGCGTACACCCATCTCCGCAAGTAACTGATAACCACGCTGGGAAGGTTAACCTTTAGTCGTGTACACCCATCTCCGCAAGTAACTCATAACAACGCTGGGAAGGTTTACCAGTAGTTGTGTACACCCATCTCCGCAAGTAACTCATAACAACGCTGGGAAGGTTAACTAGTAGTCGCGTACACCCATCTCCGCAAGTAACTGATAACCACGCTGGGAAGGTTAACTAGTAGTCGTGTACACCCATCTCAGCAAGTAACTCATAACAACGCTGGGAAGGTTAACCAGTAGTCGTGTACACCCATCTCAGCAAGTCACTGATAACCACGCTGGGAAGGTTAACCAGTAGTCGTGTACACCCATCTCCGCAAGTAACTAATAACCACGCTGGGAAGGTTAACCAGTAGCCATGTACACCCATCTCCGCTAGTAACTCATTACCACGCTGGGAAGTTTAACCAGTAGCCGTGTACGCCGATCTCCGCAAGTAACTGATAACCAGCTTGAAATGTTAACCAGTAGTCGTGTACACCCATCTCCGCAAGTAACTGATAACCACGCTGGAAAGGTTAACTAGTAGTCGTGTACACCCATCTCCGCAAGTAACTGATAACCACGCTGGAAAGGTTAACCAGTAGTCGTGTACACCCATCTCCGCAAGTAACTGATAACCACGCTGGAAAGGTTAACTAATAGTCGTGTACACCCATCGCCGCAAGTAACTGATAACCACGCTGTGAAGGTTAACCAGTAGTTGTGTACACCCATCTCCGCATGTAACGTATAACCATTCTTTGAAGTTTAACGTGTAGTCGTAAACACCCATGTCCGCAAGTAAATGATAACCGCGCTTGGAAGGTTAATCAGTCATGAGTCGTATACACCCATCGCCGCAAGTAACTCATAACCACGCAGGGAAAGTTAACCAGTAGTCGTGTACACTGATCACGACCATGCCAGTTGTATAACTATCTTCTATGGTGGTTACGACCATTCCAGTTGTGAGAATATCTTCTTTTTGTGATAACGACCATGCCAGTTGTGGGAATATCTTATTTTGGTGGTCACGACCATGCCAGTTGCGGGAATATCTTCTTTTGGTGATCACGACCATGCCAGTTGTGGGAATATCTTCTTATGATGATCACGACCAGGCCAGTTGTGGGAATATCTTCTTTTGGTGATCTAGACCATGCCAGTTGGGGGAATATCTTGTGGGAATATCTTCTATTGGTGATCGCGACCACGCCAGTTGTGGGAATATCTTCTTTTGGTGATCATGACCATGCAAGTTTTGGTGATCACGACCATGCCAGTAGTGTGAATATCTTTTTTTGGTGATCACGACTATGCCAGTTGTGTGAATATCTTATTTTGGTGGTCACCACCATGCCAGTTGTGGGAATATCTTCTTTTGGTGATCATGACCATGCACGTTTTGGTGATCACGATCATGCCAGTAGTGGGAATATCTTCTTTTGGTGGTCACGACCATGCCAGTTGTGGGATTATCTTCTTCTGGTGATCACGACCATGCCAGTTGTTGAATATCTTCTTTTTGTGATCACGACCATGCCAGTTGTGAGAATATTTCGTTTTGGTGATCACCACCATGCCAGTTGTGAGAATATTTTCTTATGGTGATCACCACCATGCCAGCTGTGGGAATATCTTCTTTTGGTGATCATGACCATGCAAGTTTTGGTGATCACGACCATGCCAGTTGTGGGAATATCTTATTTTGGTGATCATGACCATTCCAGTTGTGGGAATATCTTCTTTTCGTAGTCACTACCATGCCAGTTGTGGGATTATCTTGTTTTGGTGGTCACGACCATGCCAGTTGTGGAATATTTTCTTTTTGTGATCACCACCATGCCAGTTGTGGGAATATCTTGTTTTTGGTGGTCACGACCATGCCAGTTGTGTGAATATATTTTGGTGATCACGACCATGCCATTAGTGGGAATATCTTCTTTTGGTGGTCACGACCATGCCAGTTGTGAAAATATCTTCTTTTGGTGGTCACGACCATGCCAGTTGTGGGAATATCTTCTTTTGATGATCACGACCATGCCATTTGTGGGAATATCTTCTTTTGGTGGTCACGACCATGCCAGTTGTGGGAATATCTTCTTTTGGTGATCACGACCATGCCAGATGGGAGAATATCATTTTTGGTGATCATGACAATGCCAGTTGTTGGAATAACTTCTTTTGGTGATCACGATCATGCCAGGTGGGAGAATATCATTTTTGGTGATCACAACGATGCCAGTTGTAGGAATATCTTCTTTTGGTGTTCACGACCATGCACATTGTAGGAATATCTTCTTTTGGTGGTCACGACCATGCAAGTTGTGAGAATATCTTCTTTTGGTGATCACCACCATGCCAGTTGTGTGAATGTCTTCTTTTGGTGATCACGACCATGCCAGTAGTGTGAATATCTTATTTTGATGGTCACCACCATGCCAGTTGTGTGAATATCTTATTTTGGTGGTCACGACCATTCCGGTTGTGGGAATATCTTATTTTTGTGATTACGACCACGCCAGTTATGAAAATAACTTCTTTTGGTGATCACGACCATGCCAGTTGGGGGGGAATATTTTTGTGGGAATATCTTCATTTGGTGGTCCCGACCATGCCAGTTTTGGGAATATCTTCTTTTGGTGATCATGACCATGCAAGTTTTGGTGATCACGACCATGCCAGTTGTGGGATTATCTTCTTCTGGTGATCACGACCATGCCAGTTGTTGAATATCTTCTTTTTGTGATCACGACCATGCCAGTTGTGAGAATATTTTTTTGGTGATCACCACCATGACAGTTGTGGGAATATCTTCTTTTGGTGATCATGACCATGCAAGTTTTGGTGATCACGATCATGCCAGTAGTGGGAATATCTTATTTTGGTGGTCACGACCATTCCGGTTGTGGGAATATCTTATTTTTGTGATTACGACCACGCCAGTTATGAAAATAACTTCTTTTGGTGATCACGACCATGCCAGTTGGGGGGAATATTTTTGTGGGAATATCTTCATTTGGTGGTCCCGACCATGCCAGTTTTGGGAATATCTTCTTTTGGTGATCATGACCATGCAAGTTTTGGTGATCACGACCATGCCAGTTGTGGGATTATCTTCTTCTGGTGATCACGACCATGCCAGTTGTTGAATATCTTCTTTTTGTGATCACGATCATGCCAGTTGTGAGAATATTTTCTTTGGTGATCACCACCATGGCAGTTGTGGGAATATCTTCTTTTGGTGATCATGACCATGCAAGTTTTGGTGATCACGATCATGCCAGTAGTGGGAATATCTTCTTTTGGTGATCACGACCATGCCAGTTGTGGGATTATCTTCTTCTGGTGATCACCACCATGCCAGTTGTTGAATATCTTCTTTTTGTGATCACGACCATGCCAGTTGTGAGAATGTTTTCTTTAGTGATCACCACCATGACAGTTGTGAGAATATTTTCTTTTGGTGATCACCACCATGCCAGTTGTGGGAATATCTTCTTTTGGTGATCATGATCATGCAAGTTTTTGTGATCACGACCATGCCAGTAGTGGGAATATCTGATTTTGGTGACCATGACCATTCCAATTGTGGGAATATCTTCTTTTGGTAGTCACTACCATGCCAGTTGTGGGATTATCTTCTTTTTGTGATCACGACCATGCCAGTTGTGAGAACGTTTTCATTAGTGATCACCACCATGACAGTTGTGAGAATATTTTCTTTTGGTGATCACCACCATGCCAGTTGTGGGAATATTTTCTTTTGATGATCATGACCATGCAAGTTTTGGTGATCACGACCATTCCAATTGTGGGAATATCTTCTTTTGGTAGTCACTACCATGCCAGTTGTGGGATTATCTTGTTTTTGGTGATCACGACTATACCAGTTGTGGGAATATCTTCTTTTGGTGGTCACGACCATGCCAGTTGTGGAATATCTTCTTTTTGTGATCACCACCATGCCAGTTGTGGGAATATCTTGTTTTTGGTGGTCAGACCATGCCAGTTGTGGGAATATCTTTTGGTGATCACGACCAAGCCAGTTGTGGAATATCTTCTTTTGGTGATCACGACCATTCGAGTTGTGGAATATCTTGTTTTTGGTGATTACGACCATGCCAGTTGTAGGAATATCTTCTCTTAGTGATCACGACCATTCTAGTTGTGAGAATATCTTCTTTTTGTGATAACGACCATACCAGCTGTGGGAATATCTTGTTTTTGGTGATCACGACCATGCCAGTTGTAGGAATATCTTCATTTGGTGATCACGACCATTCCAGTTGTGAGAATATCTTCTTTTGATGATCACGACCATGCCAGGTGGGAGAATATCATTTTTTGTGATCACGACCATGCCAGTTGTCGGAATATCATTGTTGGTGATCACAGCCATGCCAGCAGTAGGAATATCTTCTTTTGGTGATCACGACCATGCCAGTTGTAGGAATATCTTCTTTTGGTGATCACGATCATGCCAGTTGTGAGAATATCTTCTTTTGATGATCACGACCATGCCAGTTGTAGGAATATTTTCTTTGGTGGTCACGACCATGCAAGTTGTGGGAATATCTTCTTTTGGTGGTCACGACCATGCCAATTGTGGGAATATCTTCTTTTGGTGATCACGACCATGCCAGTTGTGGGAATATCTTCTTTTGGTGATCACGACCATGCCAGTTGTGGGAATATCTTCTTTAGGTGATAACGACCATGCCAGTTGTGGGAATATCTGTGTGGGAATATCTTATTTTGGTGGTCACCACCATGCCAGTTGCGGGAATATCTTCTTTTGGTGATCACGACCATGCCAGTTGTGGGAATATCTTCTTTAGGTGATCACGACCATGCAAGTTGTGGGAATATCTTATTTTGGTGGTCACGACCATGCCAGTTGCGGGAATATCTTCTTTTGATGATCACGACCATGCCAGTTGTGGGAATATTTTCTTTTGGTGATCTTTATCATGCCAGTTGGGGGAATATCTTGTGGGAATATCTTCTTTTGGTGATCTAGACCATGCCAGTTGGGGGAATATCTTGTGGGAATATCTTCTTTTGGTGATCACGACCATGCAAGTTGTGGGAATATCTTCTTTTGGTGATCACGACCATGCAAATTGTGGGAATATTTTCTTTTTGTGATCACGCTCATGCCAGTTGTGGGAATATCTTCTTTTGGTGATAATGACCATGCAAGTTGTGGGAATATTTTCTTTTGGTGATCACGACCATGCCAGTAGTGGGAATATTTTCTTTTGGTGATCACGACCATTCCAGTTGTGAGAATATCTTCATTTGATGATCACGACCATGCCAGGTGGGAGAATATCATTTTTGGTGTTCACGACCATGCCAGTTGTCGGAATATCATTGTTAGTGATCACAACCATGCCAGCAGTAGGAATATCTTCTTTTGGTGATCACGACCATGCCAGTTGTCGGAATATCATTGTTGGTGATCACAACCATGCCAGCAGTAGGAATATCTTCTTTTGGTGATCCCGACCATGCCAGTTGTGAGAATATCTTCTTTTGATGATCACGACCATGCCAGTTTTGGGAGTATTTTTTTTGGTGGTCACGACCATGCAAGTTGTAGGAATATCTTCTTTTGGTGATCAAGACCATGCCAGTTGTGGGTATATATGATTTGGTGGTCACGACCATGCCAGTTGTGTGAATATCTTCTTTTGGTGATCACGACCATGCCAGTTGCGGGAATATCTTCTTTTGGTGATCACGACCATGCCAGTTGTGGGAATATCTTCTTTTGGTAGTCACTACCATGCCAGTTGTGGGATATATTGTTTTGGTGATCACGACCATACCAGTTGTGGGAATATCTTCTTTTGGTGGTCACGACCATGCCAGTTGTGGAATATTTTCTTTTTGTGATCACCACCATGCCAGTTGTGGGAATATCTTGTTTTTGGTGGACACGACCATGCCAGCTGTGGGAATATCTTTTGGTGATCACGACCATGCCAGTTGTGGAATATCTTCTTTTGGTGATCACGGCCATTCCAGTTGTCTGAATATCTTCTTTTGATGATCACGACCATTCCAGTTGTGAGAATATCTTCTTTTTGTGATAACGACCATGCCAGTTGTGGGAATATCTTATTTTGGTGGTCACGACCATGCCAGTTGCGGGAATATCTTCTTTTGGTGATCACGACCATACCAGTTGTGGGAATATCTTCTTTTGATGATCACGACCATGCCAGTTGTGGGAATATCTTCTTTTGGTGATCTAGACCATGCCAGTTGGGGGAATATTTTGTGGGAATATCTTCTTTTGGTGATCACGACCATGCCAGTTGGGGGAATATCTTCTTTTTGTGATAACGACCATGCCAGTTGTGGGAATATCTTCTTTTGATGATCACGACCATTCCAGTTGTGAGAATATCTTCTTTTTGTGATAACGACCATGCCAGTTGTGGGAATATCTTATTTTGGTGGTCACGACCATGCCAGTTGCGGGAATATCTTCTTTTGGTGATCACGACCATACCAGTTGTGGGAATATCTTCTTTTGATGATCACGACCATGCCAGTTGTGGGAATATCTTCTTTTGGTGATCTAGACCATGCCAGTTGGGGGAATATTTTGTGGGAATATCTTCTTTTGGTGATCACGACCATGCCAGTTGGGGGAATATCTTGTGGGAATATCTTCCTTTGGTGATCACGACCATGCCAGTTGTGGGAATATCTTCTTTTGTGATCACGCCCATGCCAGTTGTGGGAATATCTTCGTTTGGTGGTCACGATCATGCAAGTTGTGGGAATATCTTCTTTTGGTGATAATGACCATGCAAGTTGTGGGAATATCTTCTTTTGGTGATCACGACCATGCCAGTAGTGTGATTATCTTTTTCTGGTGATCACGACTATGCCAATTGTTGGAATATTATTTTTTATGAACAGCACAGTGTTACTAGTGATAGTTACTACAAAACACACATAAACATAAATGTTTTTATAAAAAGGGTTATAATTATGTCGAAATTCAAAACAGTGTTATCCCATCTGTGCCTTACCCCTTGATAGTCCTTTGTTATATTAAAGACACGTGTGACGTTCCATGATTGGTGTATGACTTGTAGTATTGAAATATGAAACCGCTAAAAAACATTCACCGAAAAGCTGGAAAAAATCAGCACCCTCTTCCGAAGGGCCTTTTCCTTCTAATATAGCGCTTCTATCTACTGTAGTGATTCAAGGAATTATATAGAGAAGGAAATGCAACTGATTGACAGTTTGTGAACGCTCGCGTATTCACGCAAAATCACGCAATATCTCGTTTTCAATTATCTTGACTTCCATTCACCTCAGGAACACAAATCAATTTTTTTACATCGCAGAATGAAATTCTTGTCAAAACAATACCATTCTCAACAATTTGTGTTTAAAATTGTTGAAGTGAAAATCGCTAAAATAACGACAAATTACGAGAAATTTTCCTTTAAACCTCAATATCGTTAACTCAAGATCATTTTGCATAATCAAAACATGTTTAAACATCTAAGATTACATATAACTTACAGTTTATGTTAAGAAATCAATTGCCTGTGAGTTATGAATGATTTATTTGACAAATAATGAATCCTTCGTGTGCTGTTTTATCAACATTTAGTCAGGAGATACAAGTTCCCTATCCTTCTTAGGTGATTGTAGTGTATTCAGAAAATGTATTCTGTGTCAGAAATAATTGATTCGTCAACACTCTTCATACAAACGGTATGCCTGACACAAACTTTCATCCGAATTTGCCACCATGTAGGACCTGTGTAAAAATCCGTGAATGGCACGAGATTTTCGAAATTACGAGGTAACGAAATGTTATCAAGGGCGGACTGAGAGTCGTGAGATCACCCGGTCCCTGTCCCTCGAAAGAAGACAAAGATAACTTGTAAAAAGGGACAATATTTTCGCAAATCACTGTTTTGTAATAATAAAACCACGTAATGTTTTAAGATGTGTTCACGTTAATAAATGGGAAATGAAGTAGCCTAGGGTCCGATTTTTATTCCATTTTTATTTTTTCGATGTCTCAAAAAAATGTAGGCACGTCCCTACAATGCCTATAGGAAGCTATGCCCCTGTGTGCTGTTATGAGAATAAATACAGATACTACTGCAAGTCGGTCGCCACCCTCGCGGCTATCAGTGGTCGATGTCTATTTATTTGAACTACCTGTAACACACTCGATCACTACGCGGTCTTGATGTCACGAAACGCACGAGTGCATGTAGTTCAAATGAATGACCAACTCTTACTCAGTTGGTAACTATTACATACAATTTGATACAAACATATTTCTAACAGAACAAGACAATATATCAATATATATCAATGGCGGATCTACTCCGGCGCACGCTCCACTCCATCCCCTCCATCCCCGCCCATAGATATCACTTATTTTGGTTAAATTGTAAGATGGCAACCAATAGATATCATTTATTATGGTTAAATAGTGATATTGCACTCAACAGATATCACTTATTATGGTTAAATATTAAAATGGCACCAATAGATATCACTTAATATGGTTAAATAATAAAGTGGCACCCAATATATATCACTTGTTATGACTAAATAGTAAAATTGCACAAATATATATCACTTATTATGGTTAAATATTAATGTTGTACCTAATATATGTCACTAATTATGGTTAAATAGTAAATTGGTACCAATAGATATCACCCATTGTGGTTAAATAGTAAGATGGCACCCAATAGATATCACTTATTATGTTTATATAATAAGATTACACTCAATATATGTATCACTTATTATGGTTTAATAATATAGTGGCAACTTATATATACCACTTATTATGGTGAAATAGTAAAATGGCACCAATAGATATCACTTATTATGATTAAATAGTAAGATGGCACCCAACAGGTATCACTTATTATGATTAAATAGTAAGATGGCACCCAACAGGTATCACTTATTATGATTAAATAGTAAGATTGCATCTAATAGATATCATTTATTATGGTTAAATACTGAGTAAAATGACATGCAACAGATATCACTTATTATGGTTAAATAGTAAAATGACATGCAACAGACATCACTTATTAGGATTAAATAGTAAGATTACACTCAATAGATGTCACTGATTACGGTTAAATAGTAAAATGGTAAACAGTAGATATCATTTATTAAGGTTAAATAGTAAAATTGCACTCAATAGATATCCAGTATTATGGTTAGATAGTATATGACATCCAATAGATATATATTATTATGGTTAAATAGTAAGATTGCACCCAATAGATTTATTTTATTATGGTTAAATAGTAAAATGACATCCAATAGATATTTATTATTTTGGTTAAATAGTAAAATGACATCCAATAGATATCTATTATTATGGTTAAATAGTAAGATTGCACCCAATATAAATATATATCACTTATAATGGTTAAATAGCAAAATGATATCCAATAGATATCAATTATCATGGTTAAATAGTAAGATGAAACTCAATAGATGCCACTGATTATGGTTAAATAGTAAAATGGCAAACAATAGATATCAGTTATTATGGTTATATATTAAGATTGCACTCAATAGATATCATTAATTATGGTTAAATAGTAAAATGGAATCCAAAATATATCATTTATTATGGTTAAATAGTAAGATTGCACTCAATAGATGTCACTTATTATGGTTAAATAGTAAAACTGCACCAATAGATATCACTTATTATGGTTGAATAGTAAGATTGCACCTTATAGATGTCATTAATTATGGTTAAATAGTAAAATTGCACCAATATATATCACTTATTATGGTTAAATAGTAAGATTGCACCAAATAGCTATCAATAATCATGGTTATATAGTAAAATATTACCGATAGATATCTCTTATCATAATTAAATAGCGAAATGGCACCCAATATATATCATTTATTATGGTTAAATAGTAAATTGCAACCAATGTATATAACTTAATTTTTGTCAAATAGTAAAATGGTACCAAAAGATATCACTTATTCTGGTTAAATAGTAAGATTGCACCCAACAGATGTCACGTATTATGGTTAAATAGTAAATTGCATCCAATGTATATCACTTAATTTTGGTTATATAGTAAAATGGCACCAATAGATATCACTTATTATGGTTAAATAGTAAGATTGCACCCAATAGATATAATTTATTATAGTTAAATAGTAAATTGCACCCAATGTATATCACTTAATGTTGGTCAAATAATAAAATGGCACCAACAGATATCACTTATTATGGTTAAATAGTAAGATTGCACCCAATAGATGTCACTTATTATGGCTAAATAGTAAATTGGCACCAATAAATATCATTTATTATGGTTAAATAGTAAAATGGCACCAATAAATATCACTTATTATGGTTAAATAGTAAATTGGCACCAAAAGATATCATTTATTATGGTTAAATAGTAAGATGGCACCCAATAGATATAATTTATTATGGTTAAATAGTAAGCTGACACCCAATACATATCATTTAGTATGGTTAAACAGTAAATTGCACCCAATGTAAATCACTTAATTATGGTCAAATAGTAAAATGGCACTCAATATATATCATTTACATGTATTATGGTTAAATAATAAGATGGCACCAAATAGATATCATGTATTATTTTTAAGTAGTAAGATTGTATCCAACAGATATCATTTATTATGGTTAAATAGTAAGATGGCACCCAATATATATATCATTTATTATGGTTAAATAGTAAGATGGCACCCAAAAGATATCATTTATTATGGTTAAATAGTAAGATGGCACCCAATAGATATCATTTATTATGGTTATTAGTAAGATGGCACCCAATATATATAATTTATTATGGTTAAATAGTAAATTGCACCCGATGTATATCACTTAATTTTGGTCAAATAGTAAAATGGCACCAATAGATATCACTTATTATGGTTAAATAGTAAGATTGCACCCAACAGATACATGTATCACTTATTATGGTTAAATAGTAAATTGGCACCAATAGATATCATTTATTATGGTTAAATAGTAAGATGGCATCCAATAGATATCATTTATTATGGTTAAATAGTAAATTGCACCCAATGTATATCACTTAATTATGGTCAAATAGTAAAATGGCACCCATAGATTTCAATTATTATAGTTAAATAGTAAGGTTGCACCCAATAAATATCACTTATTATGGTTAAATAGTAAAGTGGCACCAAATAGATATCACTTATTATGGTTAAATAGTAAAGTGGCACCCAATAATTATCACTTATTATGGTTAAATAGAAAGATATCACCTATTATATATATATATATATATATATATATATATATATATATATATATATATATATATATATCTATATATATATATATATATATATATATATATATATATATCTTGTTATGGTTAAATAGCAAATGACACACAACAGATATCACTTATTATGGTTAAATAGCAAAACGCGACCCCATATGTAAGTCTGACGCTTTGAAACCAATGCTGTGGGTGTAAGACGCACATAATCACTTTCTATTCTAATCGCAAGATCGTGAAAAAAATCTTACAATTACAGGCTTTAACCAAGGACATGTCCCAATATAATTCCTCGCTTAAACTAAGAAGGATAATTCATGCTCGTGTGTGCGGGCTTACTTGGATAAAACATTTATATAGTTATGTCCCTTCCATTGCGGTGTCCTTGAGCACTACTTTTATCTACATGTGGATATTGCTCCGAGAGACGTCACGCTTGTCAGTATAAAATGTATTTACATTAGTCCTACAATCAAAATATTTATGTATTTTCAATATATAGTGTCGGAATAAATGAAAACCTGTAATATTTATAACGATCATGATATAAACATTCGAGAATACGGCTGCATTCTGACACCAAGATTTACTTTTTATGTCGGAAGAAAATGACCGTCAGGCTTATAAAGCAGTGCGTAACGTTTCGACCGCAGCAGTTGTCATCTGGCAGCTCAACGGATCACGTTAATTTATGATGCAAAATTGTTTTACCCAAAGAAATTTAATATTTACAATTGTTTCGTATATCAATGAAAAACAAAGACGAAGTGATGATGGAAGCGGATTATTCACCGGGTGACCCAAAATCGTTTTCAGACGAGAAAGAAAATGCGGGGGAAAACACCCCCATTTTGGACGAGTCCAATGCTCGGATGTCTCCAGAATGTAAACAAGAAAAGGCAAACCCAGCTGATGTTTTGATTGCGTCTGAATTGCTAGGTATGTAACAGTTTCATAAGTAGTTATTGTTAATGTTCATTCTTTAAGTGATTCACAATTATGTCTATATGCATAACGATTGCAAATATACAGTGTGTCCAGAGATAGGTTGCTGTTGCATAGAGCACATAAAATTTTTAGCATTGTCTCCCTTTAAATGTTTCCTTTAAAAGTTGGTGTTGTGATGTTTAGTCGTGATTTTTGTGAATATGGTTCACATTGTAGTGTGACAATATTGTAATGTTATGTGTCATTATTGTGTTTAATTGCATGAGCATAGAATAGACCCACATTTTTATAGAGCCACAGCAGACTACAAGTGGCGTTTCAGCCAATGCAGTCGTTCTTCCACATAATATCCAGAACAGAATATATATTGTCCATTACTTCTTATGTGGGTGGGGTAACAACATGATATACAATGTAATTGAAAGTTATTATTTAACCATTGTAGCCAAGTCATGGTACTACCATGGTAGCAACAACCAAAGGACCACTGTGCAATGAAATGCACTGTGCCGAGGGCGTGAATGCTCCAGAGTGGTCGCTAAATTTTATCAAGAAGACTGGCCAGATAGCTTCAATATAGAAGCGCTAATTAGTAGTTTTATTGTTTTAAGCAGTACTAAAATAACTTTTAAAAAAGCTTTATTTGTCATTTAGTGAACTTATTTATTTTACTTTGATTATGAAATAAGTTGTTACAACTTATATAATATATGTAATATTACAAATCATTGGCTTGAAAGTCTTTCCTTGGTGAAACCAATGTAAAGCATATATATACAAAAAAAGTGGATTGAACCCATGACCATCTGATCATGGGGCTGATGCTCTACCACCGGACCAGCGCATGTCTTTTGTACAGCTAGGCTTAAAATTTTAATTTGCGTTTGTACTTTTTCAGAAATTTCTGTTGACAGCCATTACGAAATGCATAGATTAGGCCATTATGAATTAATTGCTAGAATATCATCAAATTTTTTCTTAAAAACAGGGAAGGCTAGAGGATTTTATTTTCATTTTTAAAAAATTTTTTTTTTTTTTTTTTATAATAAAAAAGGGTCAGGACAGCATGAAAATTTGGGGGTGGGCAGGAATGATAATCTAGAAATTAATTTATTATGGCCTTAACAATATAAGTGTTGAATTTTAGATTTTCATTGTTGGGTTTTGGTTGCACAGTTGATGAATGAAAATCGAAACCACTCTAGGATTCAGATGGTTTCTTCTTTTTGCTCTAATGGAATTATATTAAAATAAAATTTATTAAGGATATATTGTTTATAACAGTTTTCTGAACTTTCACCTTTCTAATATTTTCATATTCATAATACTATTAGCTCCTCGCACAAATTTCATTCAGGTCTTTACAATAAATTAGATCACCCAACAACTTCTTACTAATTATTGCAACAAGTATATAGGTTAGAGTTGAAAGTGATTATCTTCCGATCCATACTGCTTTATTACAAGGCTAGAGGTATTGATTTACTAACTACCTTGATGGACACAAGAGTCGGAAGCAAGTAATGTTATTTCAAGTGGTCAGAAAGTTTTAAGACATTAACAGAGTTTTTTCCTGATACACTCCTTTTAATTAACTGCTAGGGTAAAAGAGACTGTTCAATGTTGAACATATCAAGAACTGGACTTATAACAAATATGTACATTTTCATTCCAGGCAAACATGATAAAGATTTAAATGCAGACAGTGATTCTGAGAGTAATCAGGATGGGAAAAAGCCAAGGAAAAAGCATAGGAGGCGCAATCGCGGAGGCAAGAATCATAGGAAGTGGAAGCCGTATGATAAGATGAGTTGGAGAGAAAAGCAAGAACTCGAAGAGAAGGAAACTCGACGTGCCACTCAAAAACGTGAAGATGCATTTGCAAGTGGCCATCCTGTTGCTCCATATAACACTACACAGTTTCTAATGGACGATCATTTCAAGAATGAGGCCATATCACCAGATCTTCACCGACATAATTCGAAAGATTCAAATGTGTCAAACTCTTCGGATTCATCGTCTGATTTTTACGACGATGATGAAAACGATGGCTTTCAACAGAAGAATTTCATGGACACTTTTAATGATATTCGTAAACAAGAGCTGATGAGTAAAACAAAAGATGATCTAGTCAGAGCTTACGTGGAACTTGAGGTGAAACTTGAGAACTTGGAGGAAACGTCACAAGTCAAGCGTGGAGACCGATCTTCAAGGGACAGCTCCGACGGAAATTCTCTCAGCAGCGGCGGTGAGAAAGACATTGATGTTGGGGAGTACCTACGGTTGAAAGCTGAGAATGAAAAACTCATAGAAGCAAATTTGAAGCTTAAAAGTCAGTTGAGTGAAGTGTTTACTAAATAACACAGAATAAAGTCCATTGTAAAAAATGTATGCCGTGATAAAAACAAATCCTTAGTTTAATTTGTAATTTCCCTGGTTTTATTAAAAAAAACTACATACAAAATGTTGAATGTCACCAAATTATCTTATTCAATAACTTAAACCTGAGAGCATGACCACTTGTTCTGTATAATTGCAACAAAGAAGTAAATATAGCAGTTGTGTTTTATTTTATAAGTTTTTGTCAATAGAGATGTTGAAAAAATATTTTTTTCTTATCTCTACCAGTAAATTGACATTCAGTATATTGTGTGCTAGTCCCTGTAGGTTTATGAATCGTCCATCAAATATATTATGCATTTATTTAAAAGCTTGTCACTTGTTTGCCTAGCAAGCTTACTGGTGACCCATCTGAAGGTCAATCCAGGGCTTGCTAGTTTGAATCCCTACACGGCCACATTCTCTCTTGATTGGTGATCAACTTTGTTTTACGGGTCCCCGAGTCTCTCACCTGAATAATAAGGGAAGTAGTTGATGGCTTGCAGTGGTAGAGGTGTACCGCCAAGCAGATCCCAGATATGTTGAACAAGGTGGTTGTGTAATGGATAGTGTTGGCTACTCACGCCAGAGGTTGTGGGTTCAATGCCCCGATCAACCCAATGTCATTAAATATCTGGAATGCTGGCGATAAAAACAATACAATTATGTTTGGAAAAAAACAATGAGAAATAGTAAGCTGTGTTATTTGTAAACATATGTTGTGATCAGCCAGATTACTTTAAGTAAATCTGTGCGGTAATGTAGCGGATAGTGTTGACTGCTCATGCCACATGTTGCAGTTCAATCTCCAGCTTTATCTGATGTCTCGCTTAGTACTGGTTCTACCCAGGAAGCGGACTCCATGAATGGTTCATACAAGCTCTCGGTTCACATCGCAATTGAGATCAAATAAATTTGTATTAACTAAAACTAGATAACTTTATTTTTGACGAGACGAGCACATCTGTTACTGATTAGTTTATGTAAAGCTTGAAAGTTGAGCTGTAACAAATATGCTTCATTAATGCTGAATTATTAAGTTTACTTGTTTTGTGTTTTTAAGGGTTGTCTGAATGCTTAAATGAGCACTGTGACTGTCTACTTTAATAAATAGTAAAAATGTCATCAGCTGTTGTAAATTAACTAATTTAGTTATATTAACTTTGATAGATAACCAGTTTGTGTACACTTCTTTCTGACAAACAAAGGCTTATTTGTTACGCGCAGGTTGAGGTATGGATTGGACCATAGCAATTTCATTTATTTTTAATGGGGGCATGTTGACATAATTTTTTTTATATAAAACAAAAAGCTTTCTCAATACTTTTACAAAAAAAATGTATTTTCAAGATACCTTGCCCCCATTCCCTCTTATCTTCAAGACATTCCTATGCTTTATGTGACTGGTTGATTTTACTATTTTTATGCCCCCCCCCCCCCCCCCCCCCCCCCAGCCATTTTCAATCCAGGGTGGGGGGATATAGTATCACCGCTGTCTGTACATGCATCCTGTATGTACAAAAATTGTTTCCGACTGATATCTTTAGTTTTAATGAACAGATTTAAACCATATTTGGTGTGTTACTTCACATTCAGAACATACAGGGTCAAGTTTGTATTTCGTTCCGATCTGATGATTTTTGATTGAGTTAGATTATTGACAGATGTCAAGAAATTGGTTTCTGATCGTTCCGATCTGATGATTTTTGATGGAGTTAGATTATTGACAGATGTCAAGAAATTGGTTTCCATTGATATCTCTTGAAGGATTGGATATATTTGATTTATATTTGGTAGAAAGAGGTATGGTGATAAGATACAGCTCAAATTTCATTTACGTCTGAATCATTTACGTCAAAATCCCTGCATATTAATTGGGTGTTCTGGGCTCTGAGTGGCTGATAAGTTTACGACCTCTAAAGTCTTTATTTATGGACCGATTTTGACGAAAATTTATATTCGGCTTTATTGATATCTACAATGTAGTTACAAAGTGAGGGCATCTGTGTCCCATGGACACATTTCTAGTCTCTTTCTATGACTGTCTTCATGGGTATGTGGTACTATGTGAGTGGTACTACAGTGAAGGACCACTGTATGTAGAGAGGAACGCGTATTGTAGGGACACCAATACGCCAGTTGCCTGTATAAACAGCGAGCGGTGATGTAAATGGATTGTTGACAGCTGATGTTTTCATCCAAAGCTTGCCCAATTGGCTTCTCATAATAACATCCGCAGTCAGTACTGGTTCTATTAAGGAAACCAACGTGGGAGTGATTATCATGTGTATGTATATAATTTTTTTATACTCGTTGCTTTCAAGCTAAAATATATAAGTACTTTAATAAAATAGCAACCAAGGTACAAATAAGAATTTCTATCAAGTTGTGATATGTTCAAAACAAAGTAATTGGGGAATGCATTCCTTTTTTTTTCACTTAAGTGTGGAATGTGTTACTTTATTGCTTTGAGACATCTCTATGTTATAATAATTATTGTACATGTAGTACAATGTATAATAAGGAAAAAAGCATGAACACATTTTGTTCATGTTATATTATGTAAAACCATAAACTTCCAGCTAATAATGTGATATGACATGTAACAGATCTATCGTGCAGAAAATTGATACAAATGTAAAAAAAAAATAAGTTTTAAAATTACTAAAAGAAAGTCATTATCATTTATAAATCAAAATACTAATAATTAGGTATTTCAAATGTGAAAAAAATTTTTTTTTTAATTAAGAGTAGTTAAACTGAAATGAAATCCTTTTTCTTCAAATATATGTTATGTACATGCTGCTTCATGACCCTTCACATCGTCAATTCGGACTTGTGTAAATGACAGAACAAATCACAATAAAAATGAAATCATACGACTTATTCAGTATGTTGCAATTTCAAGCGGAAATTCATTTTAGCCTTAACCTGGGTGCACAGGCCAAGATAGGAAGTTCATTGTCGATATGTAATTTCAGAATAGATGTCGAATAATAACAGCTCAATGTCAGAGTATATAGATATATGTATATATACATGTATAGGCATTTTATTGTAAAAGAAAACAATAGTTTTGTAAATTTTAAGACAAACCCTGTATACTTCCTTCAAGTGCATTTACTGCAATTGCAGGTTTTTTACCCATAATGTATTTGTTGTCCTTTCAAAACTATGATTTAAGTGGCCCATAACCTATTTTACTGCTTTGTTATGTGTTGTAATACATGTAGAAGGTCTTGCCCCATTGTTACAGTATATGTGAAATTATTACATGTTTCGCCCAGGACTTCTATTAAATTTATTGCATTTTTTTCCCATTTGAAGTGCTCAAGGCAATACTTTTGTGCTGACCTTGGCCTGCATTGTATGAAACTTACACAATGTTAACTCCTAAACTTATTTTGCTGCAACTTGTAATGGAAGCTGTTTTTTTCTCTTTTACCCTTTACTTCATATAGACGCCTTTGGACACCTCTAATGTAGAAGGCTTTTGAATTATTGGGTGAATTATGTTTATATTAACTGACAGAGTGGAGGAAGAGTTCAGATTGCTCATTACGAACAATCTGAACTTTTCCTGCACTGTTTTCTAAGACCTGTGATTGGTGCAGGAAAACGCGTATCTATGGAATAAATGGTTTACGTATGTTGCTGCATCTATTAAAAGATTTTGATTCTTTATTATATTTTTTTTCTATTTGTATGCATGTATGTTCATCTTATATATGTGGAGAAAGATCTTGGAACATACATGGGTACCTAGAAATTATTTGAATCGATCTATTATAATATTGCAATTTTTTCCCAATTTAAAGTGCTCGAGGCAAAATTATTGTGCTAACCTCGACCTACATTGTATGAAACTTACAGAAGGTTAACCCCTTAACTTATTTTGCTGCAACTTGTAATCAAACTTGTTTTTATCTATTGAAATATTTTGCTTCTTTATTATATTTTTTTTCTACTTGTTCAACTTGTGTATGTGGAGAAGGATCCTGGAACATACATGGGTACCTAGTAATTATTTGAATCGATCAATTAGGCCATTCTTGAATAAATGTTTGTTTGCTCCAACTCAGTATTTTTCATGTGGGGAGGTAGGTAGCTAAAAAAATAAATTTGGCATATTTTCATTTTATACTCTTGACATTAAACAAAAATGGAAAGAAATCATGAAAAATATTTCAATGCCTTGAAAGTCGATAAAAAAAGTTTGGGTAGCTGCAATGTAGTGAGTAGGTAGAGCATGACAAACAATTGTTTTTTAAGAAGGGCCTTATGAATATGTTTTAAGGCGCATTTGGTGGGATATGATGTGCAACAAATACGTGCCAGTTATATGTTTGCGTAACATATCCCAGAACTTTTGTTCTGGGATAAAAAAATAAAATTTATAATAAATAAAAAAACAAAAAATAGAAAAAAATGTAAAATATTTATAGACATTTTAAATGGTTTTCCTGTTTTTAGCATAATTCATTTAGAACTCATTTGAAATTCCGGCATTATTGTACTATATGAAGTTATTTTTGTATTATAATCATTTAACGGCGAGCCTTTTCTCGTCGGTATTGTTCTTAAAGAGCACAGATATTTGTTAAGCATTTGACCGCCAAGTCTTTCTATCATTTTCATTAATTTTTTTCATGTTCATAGCATTGCTATATCGTATATACATGTGTAAATGTTGGGATGAGGGAAATTATCGTTTACATAACTACATTAAGGTGATAACTTTGTTGGTTTATGGATTTTTCAAAAAGAAATTAGGATTGGTTGTGAAATTGGAATAAATATTAAATATAAATTAAGAGTTAAATACAGAAGATTCAGTGAAAAAGGAGTAAAAATATACAAATGATGAAATAATGAAGTCAAATACTGTTATATTGAGATGGTCGTCCTTTTATAAATTATTTTATGTGTATGGTTTTGATATGTCAATGATATCTGTTATTTTCTTTTCTCAAATTTAATATCTTCATTAAGAGTGAACAGCTTAAAATGGGGAAAAAATATTGATGGAATCCGTAAACCTTCAAATAAAAATAATGGCCTAATTGTTTTAGAGGCATTTAATAAAAGTATTTATTGTACAGTAATTAGATGGTAATGCCATTATCTGTAGATGAGTATCATTTATTCACCTTGTATGTGCATGTTTACTTTTTTTAAATGAATGAAAGAGCACAAAAGAAAGATTTGTATTTTTGTTCAAGCCATAAAATTTAGCTGCATTCTTCTCTAGATTCAACGAGCCCAACACTATACAATTAGTGGTATACTAAGGCTCTTTCATGTGTTTGGGGAATATGACGTCACTATTGAACCATAGTTCTACTTGTCCCCAACCATAGTTCTACTTGTCCCAAACCATAGTTCTACTTGTACCCAACCATAGTTCTACTTGTACCCAACCATAGTTCTACTTGTACCCAACCATAGTTCTACTTGTCCCCATCTATAGTTCTACTTGTACCCAATCATAGTTCTACTTGTCCCCATCTATAGTTCTACTTGTACCCAACCATAGTTCTACTTGTACCCAACCATAGTTCTACTTGTACCCAACCATAGTTCTACTTGTCCCCAACCATAGTTTTACTTGTACCCAACCATAGTTCTACTTGTCCCCAACCATAGTTTTACTTGTACCCAACCATAGTTCTACTTGTACCCAATCATAGTTCTACTTGTACCCAACCATAGTACTACTTGTACCCAACCATAGTTCTACTTGTCCCCAACCATAGATCTACTTGTACCCAACCATAGTTGTACTTGTCCCCAACCATAGTACTACTTGTCCCCAATCATTGTTCTTCTTGTACCCAACCATAGTACTACTTGTACCCAATGATAGTTCTACTTGTACCCAACCATAGTTCTACTTGTACCCAACCATAGTTTTACTTGTACCCAACCATAGTATTACTTGTACCCAACCATAGTTGTACTTGCTCCTAACCGTGGTTGTACCCAACCATAGTTCTACCAGTAACTTAGATTTGTAATATATCATCTAAGATGAACAACCTGGCCACTAGTAAAACTTGATGCAATATACATTATCCTGCACTGAAAACTATTTTCAATAATGTTTACATATGCTGTCTCTGAATAAAACCCCTGAAGTGCGGTTTTAGAATCATTCCTACCTTGAATGTGTGCTTTATGAATGAATGGTTCTTAATAGTATTTATAAGTATTTAAGTTTACACTCAACAGAAACAGATTTAAATAAAAATGACTTGTATTTATTTAAGTAAACCAGGTCCGGTTAGCTCAGTAGCTCACTCAGCAACAGTCTCCATGATAATTGATATACAACATTCCGTTTCATTATCATTCGTTTCATGAGTACTGGTTAATCTTACAGGATCCCAGGAAACAGTGGTTAGGTTAACTGATTGTCTGTTAGCCCTCGATGGCATAAACATGATGCTTAATATTTAATCAATCAATCAATTGACTTACCGGGAACTGAATTTCAGCAGATTGTTCCAAACCATTTTTTTGGATCATTCCATTGTCATTAAGAAGAGATGGGTGTTAGTAAAAATCAACTGATTTAGATCCACATAACGTATACCCTGATGGGACTTGTACAATGTACACCGTGATGGAAATTGTACAAAGTATACCCTGATTTGACTTGTACTTTGTACACCCCAATGGGACTTGTACAAAGTACACCCTGATGGGACTTGTACAATGTACACCGTGATGGAAATTGTACAAAGTACACCCTGATTTGACTTGTACATTGTACACCCCGATGGGACTTGTACAAAGTACACCCCGATGGGACTTGTACAACAAAGTACTACCTGATTTGACTTGTACAATGTACACCCTAATGGGACTTGTACATTGCATGCAGTCAACATTGTTTGCATATGGTGTGTTGGCTTGAACAACAAATACCTGTGTCTGGTGTGAATGATTGTTTCATTTATTGTAGGTCATTTAACATAAATAAAATCGAGCAGTTTTTGTTAAACAAAGAAACCTCTCAACTGTTAAGCAGTGAAATATTTCAAAACTGTGATCTGTTGATTTCCATATAACAGGGAAGATAAAGATAGTAAAGTTGATAAGGAGGATCTGTTACCATTATGTTGTAGTTAACATTAATTAATAACAGAACAAGCGACGGTGATCTCAAAGGGAAATGTGTACAGTATGTATGTAAAAGAAAATAAATGCATAATGTATGTTATGGGTAATATGTGCATAAAAGGAATATACGTGCTGAACAACAACCAAAAACCCAGCATATTTATACGGATCATAAAACCAAATCCGTGGAGAGAAATTATATGACTATGGATGGCTTACTAATAACTAGCAAATGTTTCCATTCCTTGACAGTTAAACAAAAGCCTTGACAGGTATTGTTTCCGTCTGAAGTGCATGTGTACTGATTAGGCTGATAAAAATCCATGCAAAATGTTTAACATAGACACGTTAATTACATTACACAATCACAAAATTAAAGACCTGAATTCGTTTGTGAACATTTAAAGAAGCCTTTTCATATTTTAACATTGTGATTGTGTTTTGTGGGTATGTTTTTTGTCGTTCAGTTCGTATTATGTATGAAAAGGGAAATATGTACGTAATGGGAAATGTTCAAATTGTGCATGTGATGGGAAATGTGTACATTATGTACATAAAGGGAAATATGTAGATTATGTACTGAATGGGAAATGTTCAAATTGTGCATGTGATGGGAAATGTGTACATTATGTACAAAAAGGGAAATATGTAGATTATGTACTGAATGGGAAATGTACAAATTGTGCACATGATTGGAAACGTGTACATTATGTACATAAAGGGAAATATGTAGATTGTGTATGTAATGGGAAATATTTAGATTATGTACATGATGGGAAATGTGTACATTATGTACATAAAGGGAAATATGTAGATTATGTACTGAATGGGAAATGTTCAAATTGTGCATGTGATGGGTAATGTGTACATTATTTTTGCAATTACCCCCAGTACCAGAGTGTGCTTTCACCTATTCTCGCATGTAATTAACAGTTTCAGATTATCTGATCAAACTTCTTTGATCATCGAAAACTGCTTCAAATAACTGATTGTCAGTGATAACTTTTTAGTTTTAGATCCAGTTGCTTAAATAATGTATTGGCTGATACCGACATTTCATTGGGTCATTACTGTTGACGTGTTTTAAGAAGGGCAACAAACGTCCAAATTTCTAACTTTATGTAGAAAATGTGTTGATACTGGGCCGACATATCCTGGCTACATGTCATAATTGATTGGACCACTATCAACGATTGTATGGAATAAACATCTCGACTGTATGTAATGTAATCAGTTGGGAGACCGCGGTGGTGAAAACTAAAAAAAAAAAGGTGTTTACTTTGTAAACATTAGTCTTGAAGTTAAAACAACAGTAAATATCATGGTGAAAAAAAGACGCATGCATCTGAATCAAATAATAGGCATCTTATTTTGATCAATTTATGTTGTTTGGACAGGTTTCTATTACATTAAATCAATTATTGCTCGTATTTTTTGGTTGTTTTGAAACTTCCAAGCATTTCTCATGTCCATTGCTTCATCCATTATGACATTGAATTGTTGATATTTTCAATAAAATGTTTTACAAAGTGTAGATGTGTACTGTTTTGTTTAGTCTCGCCAAGGAATGAAAATATGGAGTGTTTACAGTAACTGGTTTAAAGAAGGGATTCTATATCAAAATGTACCAATTATGTCATTTTACTGGGGGAAAAAAGCACTGCCTTTGGAGTTTGATGGGATTTATAATCTTTTATTATAAAGTGGTTGAAACACTTACAAGCATCTTGTTTGAGATTTTCTGATCAAAGCCGACTCGTAATGTATTTGTATTTTAGTCCACTTGAGCTGAAGGCTCAGAGGTTAGCTTTTGTGATTGCCCTCTGTCTCCATCGTCTATCAGTAACATTTGTTTCAAACCATTTTGAAACCATTTGGCAGAATTTCAACAAATTAACTGAGAAGAATTCTTACATGAAGCTCTCGATTTTGTGACACTGGGGTCCTTTTTGGCTCTGCACAAGGGGATTATTAATTGTTTTAAGCTCCACTTAGCCAAGACTGCGGCATGGTCTAGTGGTAGAGCGTCCACCTCGCATGTGGAAGGTCGTGGGTTCAATCTCCTGACGGGTCATACCAAAGACTAAAAATGGTACTAGAAGCTTCCTCGCTTGATGCTCAGAAGTTAGAGGAGAGTTCTAGGTCTGGTCGGCCTGGTGTCAGTATAAAGTGACTGGGTGGGGTATCATACCATGTGTCTGTCGCATGATACTCCAGTGTGACAGCGCTCAGAATACTGTCTCAAGTAGACACTAGCGATATGACTGAAAAATTGTTAAAAGCGACGCTAAACACCATACAACAACTTGGTCGTCTATTAGTAACATTTGTTTCAAACCACTCTGAAAACATTTGGCAGAATTTCAACAAATTGACTGAGAAGCATTCTTGCATGAAGCTCTCGATTTTGTGACACTGGGACCATTTTGGCTCTGCATAAGGGACTTTTTAATTGTTTTAAGCTCAACTGAACCAAAGGTGCAAGTAAGCAATTCAGATTGCTTTTTGTCCACCATCAATATATTTTTAACAACTTGTCTCGAACCACTTGACATATTTCCAGCAGTCTTACATGAAACTCCCTTAATCCATGCATCCATATATCTTCTTCCGTCCATTAAAAATTTCTTTTAATGACTTCTCTGAAAACCATTGACAGACTTTCACCAAATTTTGTGTGAAGCATTCTTACATGAAGTTCTCTAAGGTTTGTTCAAATCATAACTCTGGGGTCATATTAGGTCTTATCAGTTTTTAGCCCATTTTCTCAAGTTGAGCTATTCTGATCACCTTTTGTCTATCTTTCATCCTCCATTCGTCATTAACTTTTGCTTCAAACGACTGGAATCAGTTTTCTGCTTCAAAATTTCAATAATCTTCTTCGGAAGTGCAAGGTCTGGGGCTTTGATATTTTGCATGTAGTGTCACCTAATCAGTTTCTCTCAGATTTGTTCAAGCCATGACCCTAGGGGGCAAAATTGGCCCCACCCCAGGGATTTATAAGTGCAACTTAGGGAAATTTTCAAGAACCGCCCAGCCAGATTTTTTTTATATTTGGTATAAAATTTAATGATCCCTATGAGTTTCAAGTTTGTCAAAGGGACTAGGGTCCATTGCGGCCCAGTAAGGGGACTTTGATTTTTACATAGAAATAGTATGGGAAAACAGGAAATTATGATTTTCTTATCCATTTTTATGCTGCCCCAAAAGGGGGAAGGATATATTCACTGCTATGTCCCTGCGTCCCCAAGTTCTTGTCCGGGCTATTTCTCTACAACCTCTGGTTGGAATTTTATGAAACTTGCTAGGATGCATCATTACCAAGTGCAGATGCACATATTGTCAGTGTGTTCCAGTTTGATGATTATTCACAGAGTTATTGGTCCTTTGATTCTGTCTGTGACCAAATTCTTGTCTGCGCTATTTCTCAACAACCTCATGTTGGAATTTAATGAAACTTGCTACGATGCATCACTACCAAGTGGAGATGCGCATATTGTCTTTGTGTTCCGGTTCGATGATTTTTCATGAAGTAATAGTCCTTAAATTGAGTCTGTGACCAAATTCTTGTCCGCGCTAATTCTCTACAACCTCAGGTTTGAATTATATGAAACTTGCTAGGAAGCATCATTACCAAGTGCAGATGTGCATACTGTATGTGTTCCGATTCGATGATTTTTCACGGAGTTATGGCCCTTGGATCTTTCTGTGACCCAATTCTTGTCCGCTCTATTTCTCTACAGCCCCATGTTGGAATATTATGAAACTTGCTAGGATGCATCACTACCAATATTGTCTTTGTGTTCCGGTTCAATGATTTTTCATGGAGTTATAGCCCTTTCATTGAGTCGGTGCCAGATTATTGTCCATGCTATTTCTCTACAACCTTAGGTTGGAATTGTATGAAACTTGCTGTTTGTGTTCCGGTTCAATGATTTTTCACAGAGTTATGGCCCTTTCATTCTGTCTGTGACCAAATTCTTCTCCGCTGTATTTCTCTACAACCTTTAAGCATTGTTTAGTTATAACAGTTGAGACTGGATCAATAAAGGAGGAATTTGATATTCATAAGGGGCCAGCAGAGGCACCAAAAGGGTTAAAATTGTGAATTTACAAATATATTCTTCTAAGAACCGATAAACCAAATTTGTTTATATTTGGTTTAAATGATCTCTATGAATAAGTTTGTTTATATAAAGGGGCTATGGTTCTATTGGGATCCAGTAAGGGATATTGATTTTTACATAGGAATAATATGGGAAAACAGGAAACTGCTTAGTCATTAGAGTTTAGACTGGGTGATGAAAGGATTTAATACACGTAAGGGTCACCATGGGGCCCAAAAAGGGATTAAATTGGGAATTTCTGAAAATCTTTTTCTCAAGAACAAATCAGCTTAATTTGTTCATATCATAGTATAAATGGTCTCTATGAGTAGAAGTTTCAAATCTTTACAAATAAAGGAGCTAGTGGTCATTGTGGCCCTGTAAGGGGACTCAGTGTTTACATAGGAATACTTTGTGAACACCGAAAATTCTCAAAATTTAAAACGAAGTGACAGTGTAATCAGGTTGGGCCTCTTGTTAGCTCACCTACTTAAGTGAGCTATTCTGGTTGCTATTTCGTTTGTCTCTGTCTGTCTTTCCTTTTTTAAATTCTCTGAAACCGCTTGATAGATTTTCACCAAATTTTGTGTAAAGCATTCTTACATATTTGTTTAAACTATGGCCCCATTTGCTCAAATTTGGCTCATTAATTAATTTGTTTTTCTTTTAAACTGAAGCTTTGATATTTTGCATGTAGTAATCACCAAGCCATGACCTTTGGATCAAACTGTACACTGCCACAAAGGCTTATCAGTAACCATATGAAAGTTTAAGGCTTGTGAAGGTTAGCAAAACGAGGCCGAGCTGAGTGACCACTCGGGCCTCTTGTTATCTCCCTTGATCTATTCTTGAAACCAGCTGTCCATGGTCACTGTCCACAATTTCTTTAAGTGAATAACCTCAGCTGGTGTTATTGAAACTTGGTCCCACTATTTCAAGTGTTCTTTTCAGATTTGCAAATCATGGGGCTGGAATGTATGAGACCCTGTAAGAAGACTTGGTATTTCATATAGGAATACTGTGTTTAACAGAAGAAAATTCACATTTTCTCATCCATTTGTGCAAAAGCAATTTTCAGTTTGAGATCTAAAGTACAGTATTGTCTGGTTATAGCAAATAAATTCAATAACGAGATTTTATTTCCCTGAGGGTGCCTTTTTTAAAGAGTTGATATAATATAAATACTTATATGAGTAGGGGCATGAAGGTTTTAAAAGTTATGGGCTAGAGTATATTATGGGCTCTGTAAAGGGACTAAGAGTTTTACAAAGGTCAATACTATGGGAACATGTGCAATTCTTATTTTTCTTAACCATTTGTGCCAAAATAATGTACAATTATTTGCAATTAACAGCAATGTCTAGTATAGCAAGTTAGATTTGATTCTAAAGAACAATTGAAATTTCACATGGGACCAGGAGAGGCCCCAAAACTTGAAGGTACCTTATTGTATACTTCATTGTCTCTCCCAATTGTGTAAAACAATTTGAGGTCTAAGGCATTGCCTCGTCATAGCAAATTAGAATTGGTTCAATAAGGAGGATTGAATTTCTAGGATGGTTGAAATTTTGAACTCTTTTTTTTTTTTTTTCAAAAGCTGATCAGTCAATTTATTAAGATTTGGTAATAGTTGTCCCAATGGGAAGAGATTTACATTGGAAGATTTTGAGATTTACATTGGAAACAGAACATTTACATTTTTTCATCCCTGTATGGGGATAATGCATGTCTGGTACAGCCATCTGGGTGTAATGTTAACTAAGTGTAGCCACTCTTAAATGCACATCTGGTACAGCCACTCGGGGAACATGTATGTCTGGTACAGCTATCTGGGTGTAATGTACACTTAGTGTAGCCACCTTTAGATCATGTACTCCTGGAGCAGTCACAAGGGGGACATGTTTACCTGGTACAGCTATCTGGGTGTAATATACACTAAGTGTAGCGACCCTGAGATCATGTACATCTGGTGCAGCCACAAGGGGGACATGTATACCTGGTACAGCTATCTGGGTGTAATGTACAATTTAGTGTAGCCACCCTTAGATCATGTACTCCTGGTGCAGTCACAAGGGGGACATGTATACCTGGTACAGCCATCTGGGTATAATGTACACTCAGTGTAGCCGAGCTGAGGTCAGGTACATCTGGTGCAGCCACAAGGGGGACATGTATACCTGGTACAGCTATCTGGTTGTAATGTACACTTAGTGTAGCCGAGCTGAGGTCAGGTACATCTGGTGCAGCCACAAGGGGGGCATGTATACCTGGTACAGCCATCTGGGTGTAATGTACACTTAGTGTAGCCGAGCTGAGGTCAGGTACATCTGGTGCAGTCACAAGGGGGACATGTATACCTGGTACAGCTATCTGGTTGTAATGTACACTTAGTGTAGCCGAGCTGAGGTCAGGTACATCTGGTGCAGCCACCAGGGGGGGCATGTATACCTCGTACAGCCATCTGGGTGTAATGTACTCTAAGTATAGCCACCCATAGATCATGTACATTTGGTGCAGTCACACGGGGGACATGTATACATGGTACAGCCATCTGGGTGTAATGTACAGTTAGTGAAGCCACTCTGAGATCATGTTCATCTGGTGCAGTCACACGGGGGACATGTATACATGGTACAGCCATCTGGGTGTAATGTACAGTTAGTGAAGCCACTCTTAAATCATGAACATCTGGTGCAGTAACAAGGTGGACATGTACATCTGGTACAGCCATCTGGGTGTAATGTACTCTTAGTGTAGCCACCCTTAGAGCATATACATTTGGTGCAGCCACAAGGTGGACATGTATACCTGGTACAGCTATCTGGGTGTAATGTACACTAAGTGTAGCGACCCCGAGATCATGTACATCTGGTGCAGCCACAAGGGGGACATGTATACCTGGTACAGCCATCTTGGTGCAATGTACACTTAGTGTAGCCACCCTTAGACATGTACACCTGGAGCACAGTCAGAGAACATGAATGCCTAGTACAGCCACCAATGGATCATGTACACCTAGTACAGTCACTCAGAGATCATGTGCACCTAGTAAAGCCACTCATGGCCCATGTACACCTAGTATAGCCACTCTGGGAACATGTATACTTTGTACAGCCACTCAGGGAACATGTGTTCCTAATACAGCCACTCACAGACAATGTATGCCTAGTATAGCCACTCAGGGAACATGTATACCTAGTACAGCCATTCATAGACCATGTACACCTAGTACAGCCACTCAGGGAACATTAATGCCTAGTACAGCCACTCGGGGAACATGTACACCTAGTTCAGCCACTCAGGGAACATGTATACCTAGTACAGCCACTCAGGGAACATGTATGCCTAGTACAGCCACTCAGGGAACATGTACACCTATTACAGCCACTCAGGGAACATGTATACATAGTACAGTCACTAAGGAACATGTTTACCTAGAACAGCAACTCAGGGAACATGTACACCTAGTATAGCCACTCACGGAACATGTATACCTACTACAGCCACTCAAATACCATGCACACCTAGTACAGCCACTCAGGGAACATGTATACCTGGTACAGCCACTCAGGAAACATTTATACCTAATACAGCCACTCACAGACCATGTATGCCTATTACAACCACTCAGGGATCATGTATGCCAAGTACAGCACTCACAGACCATGTATGCCTAGTAAAGCCACTTAGGGACCATGTACACCTAGTAGAGCCACTCAGGGAACATGTATACCTAATACAGCCACTCACAGACCATGTATGCCTATTACAGCCACTCAGGGATTATGTATGCCAAGTACAGCCACTAACAGACCATGTATGCCTAGTACAGCCACTTAGGGACCATGTACACCTAGTAGAGCCACTCAGGGAACATGTATACCTAATACAGCCACTCACAGACCATGTATGCCTATTACAGCCACTCAGGGATCATGTATGCCAAGTACAGCCACTCACAGACCATATATGCCTAGTACAGCCACTTAGGGACCATGTACACCTAGTAGAGCCACTCAGGGAACATGTACACCTAAAACAGCCACTCATAGACCATGTATGCCAAGTACAGCCACTCAGGGATCAGGTACACCTAGTACAGCCACTCAGGGACCATGTACACCTAGTACAGCTACTCAGAGATCATGTATGCCTAGTACAGCCACTCAGGGACCATGTACACCTAGTATAGCCACCTATGGACTATGTTCACCTGGTACAGCAACTCAGGGAACATGTATACATAGTACAGCCACCGATGGACCACGTACACCTGGTACAGTAACTCAGGGAACATGTATACATAGTACAGCCACCCATGGACCATGTATGCTTGGTACAGTCACTCAGAGAACATGTATACCTAGTACAGCCACTCAGGGAACATGTATAACTAGTACAGCCACTCAGGGAACACGTATGCATAGTACAGCCACTCATAGACCATGTACACCTAGTACACCCACTCAGGGAACATGTATACCTAGTACAGCCATTCAGGGAACATGTACACCTGGTACAGCCACTCAGGGAACATGTATACATAGTACAACCACTCATAGACCATGTACACCTAGTACAGCCACTCAGGGACCATGTACACCTAGTACAGCTACTCAGAGATCATGTATGCCTAGTACAGCCACTCAGGGACCATGTACACCTAGTATAGCCACCTATGGACTATGTTCACCTGGTACAGCAACTCGGGGAACATGTTTACATAGTACAGCCACCGATGGACCACGTACACCTAGTATAGCCACCTATGGACCATGTACATCTGGTACAGCAACTCAGGGAACATGTATACATAGTACAGCCACCGATTGACCATGTACACCTGGTACAGTAACTCAGGGAACATGTATACAAAGTACAGCCACCCATGGACCATATATGCTTGGTACAGTCACTCAGAGAACATGTATACCTAGTACAGCCACTCAGGGAACATGTATACCTAGTACAGCCACTCAGGGAACATGTATACATAGTACAGCCACTCATAGACCATGTACACCTAGTACAGCCACTCAGGGAACATGTATACCTAGTACAGCCATTCAGGGAACATGTACACCTGGTACAGCCACTCAGGGAACATGTATACATAGTACAACCACTCATAGACCCTGTACACCTAGTACAGCCACTCAGGGAACATGTATACCTAGTACAGCCACTCAGGGAACATGTACACCTAGATCAGCCACTCATGGAACATGTATACCTAGCACAACCACTTCTGTCTCATGTATGCCTAGTACAGCCATTCCTGGAACATATATACCTAATGCAGCCACATATAGACCATGTACGCCTAGAACAGCCACCCATGGACCACGTACACCTAGTACAGCCACTCATGGACCATGTGCGCCTGTTGTAGCCTGTTAGGGAACACGTTTACCTACTACAACCACTCATGGCTCATGTATGTCTAGTACAGCCATTCTGGGAACATATATACCTAATGCAGTCACATATAGACCATGTACGCCTAGTACAGCCACCCATGGACCATGTACACCTAGTACAGCCACTCATGGACCATGTATGTCTGGTGTAGCCTGCTAGGGAACACGTTTACCTAGTACAGTCACCCATGGACTATGTATGACTAGTACAGCCACTCATTGAAAATGTATACCTAGTACAGCCGCACATGGACTATGCGTATACCTAGTACAGCCACCCAGTGAACATGTACACCTAGTACAGCAACCATGGGAACATGTAAGCTAGTACAGCCACACATAGACCATGTACACCTAGTACAGCCAATCAGGGAACATGTATACCATTCATAGACCATGTTTGCCTGGTAAAACTACTCAGAGAATATGTATACTAGCACAGCCACTCGGAGAATATGTATACCTAGTACAGCCACTCATAGACCATGTAGGCCTGGTACAGCCACTCAGGGAACATGTGCACCTAGTACAGTCACCAGGGAACAAGTATACCTAGTACAATCACTTACATACCATGTATGTCTAGTACAGACCCACAGGGAAAAAGTATACCTAGTACAACCACTTACAGATCATGCATGCCTAGAAAAGAACCTCAGGAAACAAGTATACCAAGTACAACCACTAACAGACCATGCATGCCTAGTACAGACCCTCAGGGAACAAGTATACCTAGAACAACTATAAACCGACCATGCATGCCTAGTACAGACCCTCAGGGAACAAGTATACCTAGTACAACCACTTACAGACCATGTATGCCTAGTACAGACCCTCAGGGAACAAGTATACTTAATACAATCACTTACAGACAATGTATGCCTAGTACAGACCCTAAGGCAACGTGTATACCTAGTACATCCACTCATAGACCATGTACACCTAGTACAGACCCTTAGGGAACAAGTTTACCTAGTACAGCCACTCATAGACCATGTAGGCTAAGTACAGCCACTCATAGACCATGTACACCTAGTACAGCCATTCAGGGACCATGTACACCTAGTACAGCGACTCAGAGAACATGTATACCTAGTACAGCGACTCAGGGACCATGTACACCTAGTACATCGATACAGAACATGTACACCTAGTACAGCCACTCAGGGACCATGTATACCTAGACTGAACAGCCATTCAGGGACCATGTACACCTAATACAGCGATTCAGAAAACATGTACACCTAGTACAGCTACTCAGAGACCATGTAGGCCTAGTACAGCGACTCAGAGAACATGTATACCTAGTACAGCCACTCAGGGACCATGTATACCTAGACTGAACAGCCATTCAGGGACCATGTACACCTAATACAGCGACTCAGAGAACATGTTCACCTAGTACAGCTATTCAGGGACCATGTACGCCTAGTACAGCGACTCAGAGATCAAGTTTACCTAGAACAGCCACTCATAGACCATGTAGGCCTAGTACAGCCATTCAGGGACCATGTACACCTAGCACAGCGACTCAGAAAACATGTATACTTAGTACAACCACTCATAGACCATGTACGCCTAGTACAGACACTCATAGACCATGTACGCCTAGTACAGCCACTCATAGACCATGATGGCCTAGCACAGCCACTCAGGGAACATGTACACCCAGTACAGCCACTCAGGACACATGTTCACGTAGTACAGCCACTCAGGGAACATGTATACATAGTACAGCCACCCATAGACCATGTACGCCTAGTACAGTCACTCATAGACCATGTTCACCTAGTACAGCCACTCAGGAAACGTGTACGCCAAGTACAGCCACTCATAGACCATGTACACCTGGTACAGCCACTCATAGACCATGTTCTGCCACTCAGGGAACATGTATAGCTAGTAAAGCCACTCATAGACCTTGTACACCTAGAACAGCCACTCAGGAAATGTGTACGCCAAGTACAGCCACTCATAGACCATGTATGTCTAGTACAGCCATTCATAGACCATGTACACCTAGTACAGCTGCTCACAGACCATGTACGCCAAGTACAACCACTCATAGATCATGTACACCTAGTACAGCCTTTCATAAACCATGTATGCCTAGTACATTCACTCATAGACAATGTACACCTAGTACAGCCACTCATAGACCATGTACACCTGGTACAGTCACTCAGGGAACATGTATACCTAGAACAGTCCCCCAGGGAACATATATGCCTAGTACAGCCACTCAGAAACATGTACGCCAAGTACAGTCCCCCAGGGAACATGTATACCTAGTACAGTCCCCCAGGGAACATGTATGCCTAGTACAGCCACTCAGGGAACATGTATACCTAGAACAGTCACTCAAGGAACATATATGCCTAGAACCGCCAGTCAGGAAACGTGTACGTCAAGTACAGTCCCCCAGGGAACATGTATGCCTAGTACAGCCACTCAGGAAACTAGTAAGCCAAGTACAGTCCCCCAGGGAACATCTATGCCTAGTACAGCCCCCAAGGAACATGTATACATAGTACAGCCACTCAGGAAACGTGTACGCCAAGTACAGTCACTCATCAGACCAGGGACATGTTTACATAGTACAGTCCCCCAAGGAACATGTATACCTAGTACAGTTCCCCAGGGAACATGTATGCATAGCACAGTCACTCATAGACCATGTATGCCTAGTACAGCCACTCATAGGCCATGTGTGCCTAGTACAGCCACTCATAGGCCATGTGTGCCTAGTACAGCCACTCATAGGCCATGTGTGCCAGGCACAGCCACTCATAGGCCATGTGTGCCTAGTACAGCCACTCATAGGCCATGTGTGCCTAGTACAGCCACTCATAGGCCATGTGTGCCTAGTACAGCCACTCATAGGCCATGTGTGCCTAGTACAGCCACTCAGGGAACATGTATGCCTAGTACATTCACTCACAGACCATGTATGCCTGGTACAGCCTCTCACAGACCATGTATGCCTGGTACAGCCACTCGGGGAACATGTATACCTAGTACAGCCAACCATGTACACCTGGTACAGTCACTCATGAAACATGTATACCTAGTACAGCCACTCATAGACCATGTTTGCCTAGTACAGCCACTCACAGACCATGTATGCCTGGTACAGCCACTCATAGACCATGTATGCCTAGTACAGCCACTCGGAGAACATGTATACCTAGTACAGCCAACCATGTACACCTGGTACAGCCACTCGAGAAACATGTGTACCTGTTATAGCCAACCATGTACACCTGGTACAGTCACTCACGAAACATGTATACCTAGTACTGCCACTCATAGACCATGTACACCTGGTAAAGCCGCTCACAGACCATGTATGCCTGGTACAGCCACTCGGAGAACATGTATACCTAGTACAGCCAACCATGTACACCTGGTACAGTCACTCAGGAAACATGTATACCTAGTACAGCCACTCACAGACCGTGTAGGCCTTTTACAGCTACTCAGGGAACGTGTTTACCTAGTACAGCCACCCATTGACCATGTAGACCTGGTACAGCCACTCAAGGAACATGTACACCTGGTACAGTCACTCAGGGAAAATGTATACCTGGTACAGCAATTCAGGGAACATGTACACCTAGTACAACCACTCATAGACCATGTACACCTGGCACAGCCACTCACAGACCATGTATGCCTGGTACAGCCACCCGGGGAACATGTATACCTAGTACAGCCAACCATGAGCACCTGGTACAGCCACTCAGGAAACATGTATACCTAGTACAGCCGCTCATAGACCATGTATGCCTTGTACAGCCACTCACAGACCGTGTAGGCCTTTTACAGCTACTCAGGGAACGTGTTTACCTAGTACAGCCACCCATTGACCATGTAGACCTGGTACAGCCACTCAAGGAACATGTACACCTGGTACAGTCACTCAGGGAAAATGTATACCTGGTACAGCCATTCAGGGAACATGTACACCTCTTACAACCACTCATAGACCATGTACACCAAGTACAGCCACTCAGGGAACATGTATACCTAGTACAGCCACTCGGGGAACATGTACACCTGGTACAGCCACTCGGGGAACATGTACACCTAGTACAGCCACTCAGAGAACATATATACCTAGTACAGCCACTCGGGGAACATTGACACCTGGTACAGCCACTCAGGGAACATGTTTACCTAGTACAACCACTTACAGACAATGTGCACCTAGTACAGCCACTCAGGGAACATGTATACTTAGTAAAAACACCCATGGACCAGATACATCTAGTACAGCCACTCATGGACTATGTACGCATGGTGCAGCCACCCAGGGAACCAATTTACCTAGTACAACCACCCATTGACCATGTACATCTAGTACATCCACACATGGACATGTACGTCTGTACGTCTGGTACAGCAACTCAGGGACCATGTGTGCCTGTCGCAGCCACGCTGGAATGATGTGCACCTTGAAGTAGCGCTGGAGGGTCCTTGGTTCGATTCTCTCAACACGGCTATGCGGATTGTCCTTGAGCAAGACATTTTTCCGCATACACTTAATACTGGTTCTACCCTGGAAGACTTCGAGCGTGATTTGAATTGTATCACAATCGAAATTAAACTAAGCACACGCAATGGATCATGTACGCCTGTGATGCAGCCATACGGAATGCCTGGTGTATTATACTGCACATCGGTCAATCATGTTGCCATCTGACGATGATAATATTCTTGGTGTAACACGATACTAGTTAAGCCAACCGCCGATAACGTGTGCCCAGCGTTGTCATCCAGGGACCACCTTAACATGTTGCCACCAGACACTGACACCCGGGGTAATACAAAATAGGCACATCTGCGTTGAAGCCAAGGTTATGGTGTTAAAATGATTATGTTTCGTACTACACCCGACAAATTTTATCCGAAAAATACACACTTATCCGCACCTGTAGTTTTCGTAAGCAAACTGAAATGTAAATATAGTTACATGCTGTACACTAGATGTAGAATACACAACATTTACATGGCTAACATAGGCCGCATGTATATTGGCCTATATAGTTATTTATAGCTACCGAAGCTCCCCGAAGGAGTAATTTAACAATATTTATAGTTTTACAGGTCACGAATCCCCCTTCCATATAGTCGGTAATATAAGTGAGTTAATTACTTATGTCTCTGGTTATATGTGCTTAACAACTCGGCTAGCGTGCATGTACGTACGCGTATTAAAATGAGGGCTCTACGAGCTTGGGTTTGGAGGTTATGGGGGGCACATTGTGGGTGTGTTGAGCCAACATTCACTGCTCTTCTGCAGACTATAAATATACATGTATAACGCCATCGGTGTTACAATAGCCGTGTACACAATCGCAAGAGGTCTATCGAAAAACAAGTGGGTTTGTGAATCAGCTGTCGATTATGTCAGTTATGCATTAGTGCGGAGCGCGCATTATACAGTAGAAACAGCATCGGATCCAGCATAAAGTGAGTTTGTGTCGAACCTCCCGCCCACACACACACACACACACACACACACACACACAAAATCACACATTCGGCATGTCACTATTTACCATTCAGCGCAATTTGTACAAGTTGCAAAGAATGTTTTGTGATTCAGACATCTATTGGAAAAAAATACAATAAAAAAAATGTGATTTTCTTTAGGGGAGGGTTGTTGCTAATGTTGTTCATAGGCGTAAGAACCGGGGGAGCAAGGCGGCCCCATCCCACCCCAATATTCATGTTCAGCATATACTTTGGGACCTGGAAGAACAACCTCATAAACTCTATCCTCGGGTTGATCCCTAATAATTGAAACGCTCCTACGCACATGCTGTTAAAACCTGTTGCCCCGACCCATTTTTGCACTAAATATATATAAAGCCTGTGTGTATTGTTTTTATTCATGTCATTATATATATTATATATCTAATAGATGCTATGAAATATTATTAAACTAAAAAACAATCCAGGGGCATCTCAGATACTCGATGAAGGAGTCGCCCTGCACCATGAAGCACCTTGCACTGTAAACAAGAGTTCAAGATAGCCGTCTTTCGCTCATCTAATGATTAAAATAAATAACACATTACAAATATAAAGTATAGATTCGCCTGTTGCTCGCTTTGCAGCGTACATTTCTTACATCTACCAAAAATAACGTTGACTACGGTATTAAATCTAATAAAAAAAATGCTGGAATAGTCAGGCGTACACACTAGCTGTAAAAGTATAAAGTCGAGAAACAATTTTCTGGCTTCACAGGGCCATAACATGTTAATATCGACAAGCCCTTTAACTAGTACAAGTATTGACAACAGTAAATATTATTAACAGTAAATATTCGGCCAGCACAGTGTAAAACTTATCAGATATACACCATATATAGAAAGGCGTTAATCTACATTCGGTCCATTTAATCCCGAGCTGGAAAAAACGGGTCTCGCATATATAAGATTTAATGTGAACTGCCAAAAGGGAATTACATTCCATACGAATCAAATGTTGTTTACATTCCTTCAATGTTTCTCTTCATAAACCTTTCTCTCTCTCTCTCTCTCTCTCTCTCTCTCTCTCTCTCTCTCTCTCTCTCTCTCTCTCCGGCGTAAGTGAGGTCAACGTAGGACATACTGTCATACTGAAATACGTTTCATATTCGTCTTTCGTCTTTCATCTTTCGATAGTCAACATGGAGCTAATCCTGACCTTGTCAGCCTATATTAAAGAGTTACACACTCAAGTACCACACCACTAGAAACACTAGTAAATTGTACAAATCTCTATATATAGTAAAAATAGTAGCGGATCGAAATAATAACGGATATATATATATTGGTATATGGAAACAACATTGTATTTATATTCAATAGAACTTATGCCCAAACTCGACCGAAAAAAAGATATGTGGATCTAAGTATAAAAAAAATCAGTATATATATATTCGCTATTCTTATAGGAATAGATAGGAAACACTCTCTAGCTGATCTAGATAAGGAAACAAACAGTGTATCTATATTCATTCGCTATTTTTTATTCCCAAATATAAGTGAGGTAATATAGGAAATACTTAGTAACGAATCTAGGTATATAGAAAAACGGATGTATCCATGTCCATGCATAATTTAACTTGAGTAAGATAAGCAAACGAGCATATTCAGTAGCGGATCCATCTCTCATCGCTGTTTCAAGTGGAAAAGTTATCAGTTACTTGCGGAGATGGGGTGTGCTCGAGTACTGGTTAACCTTTTCAGGAAACAGCGGTTAGATAAGCTGATCGTCTGTAAGCCCTCAATGGCATTTAAATGACGCTAAATAGTCAATAAATCAATCAATCATGTTTACTTGCATGCACAGTTCCATACCAATTCCAACACTAGAGATAAAACGCCGATATAGACAAAATAAACCGATTCGCTGTAGTGAGGCAAACCCTAGAGAATAAAAGCAGTTTAATTGGTATATATAAAACCGGTAATGCGAATTAAGTACATAGAAACAACGAACGGTGTATACCTTTGCATATATAATTACCAGCCATAAATGGAATATTGGTAGAGTATTTCATACAGGGATATGGAAACAGCGTATTTATCTGCATGCCATTATGTGGAATGTAAACCAACCACATTGAATATTGTGTCAGCATATGGATATAGAAACGGGTATAGGGATATAAAATACCTGTTTATCTAAACCATTAGAGGGGCGGATCAAACGATTTACCCCATAATAACAAATAAAAAATAAACCCAAAAGCAGATGTAACATTCAAATAACACTGCCACACGACACAAATACATTAAATTTTGCATAACCAATGAGGTAAGTATTGTAACCAATAAATGAGGTAAGCATGTAGATATAGAAGTAGGTGTAGGTACCACGAAAATGAGGTTCGCAAAATGATGTGGTAATGGGCACGAAGTATTGACGGTGCGCTGTTGTATAAAGCCCCCCCCCCCCCCCCCCAAATAACTGAAACGCTCCTAAGCCCATGGAAATGGGAGATATTATAATACCGGCATGCCCAGTTCTTTCCCACCAGTAGCTGGGACATCGATGTATTGCCGGTCCAGTATATTTGCTCAGCCGCACAAAATTATAATGATGTAAGTTGATTTTATAGGACTATAGCCCTATATATATATATCAGTACATATACGGCAGCCAAGGTGTACTTCCAGGCTATATCTCTTGAATATACCAATCGTGAAACATCGGGTATTTCCGTATCCTCCTCTATTGCGTAGCATAAAGGCCGAGGTGATCAGATTGTTGAATATATGTCAGAGAAATTTCGAACAAAGTATTCGGTCAACCATTTATGATGTAAACCTAAAGGATTATAACAATGGGTCAAATCGATCTATAGACACGAAACACCAATACGTCCGTAAGTCATGGCAATTGTACATACTCGGCCAATTCCGCCAATCTTCGGTAGTAGATTATGATAATTGACGACATGGTCCGAATGAAGTCACGGATGACTGTGTATTTCAACCGCTTCGTAATCATGTATAGGCATAGTGCCACCATTGCAAAAAGGAAGTGCTTCCGTGGGGTAGTCGCATAATGGCGGTTGTAAATAATCCTCAATTCTTCTTCTTTAAAAATGCATTTTCCTATTTTTAATGCTCATTTTTTTATTTGAATGGCATTATTGATGTATTTTGAACATTTTGATAGCATTGTCATGTTTGAATTGTGAATTTAGAAAAAAAAAATGATGCTTGGAAATTGGGGTATGAATTCATGATTTCGGAAGTCTACTTTCACTTTGTCACCAGTGTACACACTGAGCAGAAAAAAAAATCTCTTATATGACACATGACCCCTACTTTTCTCATCATATTTTGATAGTGCAGAGGTTGACAAACAGTAAAATGTAGGTTTCACTTCTTTCATTTGGGACCCTCTATGAATGACAAGCCTTCAAACTTTTATTATTTACTATAGAATAAAGAACAAAAATCAATGGTGGGGTTACACCTATACTATCGAACGCCGGACCGTGTAGTATTGGCAATGGCGGATCCAAAATATTTTAGTTTGATCAGGGCTTCGCAAGAAAAGGGATGGGGGATGGTGATAGGGCTCGTAATTGAGAAGTTAATGTCGGGGTTCAAATAAGTACTTTTCACATATTTGTCTTTGCAAATGACTTTAAAAAAAAAGAATAAGGGAGGAGGCTACTATGCACCCACCCACTTGTTCCGCCATTGTGTGTTTGTGACGTACGTGACACAATGGCTGATCGACCCTTTAAAAAACCTGCGTGACCTATACGAGTATTTCGTTATTTCTGTAAGTCAGATTAGGGAGTGTCATACTTGTCTCAGAAAGATCCTGCAACATCCCGGGTCGGCCCTCGCGTAGTCGAAGTATCCCTCCAAAACAATATATGGGTTGAAACTACGCAATTTCTCTAAACCCCCCCCCTTGTCGTAGTCCAGAATTAAATATATAATTGGATCAATAACGCTTTATTCTGGTAACCAGTGTGAGTTTAAAACGTTGAAGAAAATAGGGCTTTACGATATTGTTTTTGTTTACCATGTCTACTAAGGACTTATTTTTGTAATTTTAATCGAATATTTGGTGTTGAATTAAGTGTTAGCCAGCTTCAAGTCAGGGTTGTTCTTTTCTAATGGTCCCTTTCTTTTATTGTATGTGATACGTAAATCTTGTTTGCCCAAATTGCAAACGAGGACGTTTCATCCAGTAGGTGTACGTGGTTGGTATATATCGGTCACACAAACATCTAGTATTATTATCATTAATATAGTTTGTTTCAAATTTGTTATCCGCATAAAAACAGTCAATAATGGACTCGTCCAGTCACAAAGAAAATAAGAACTGACTTTAACTCCCTGGACCGTGAAATACAGGCGTGGATCGCGCAGTACCAAAAGGTGTATTGTTTATCCGACAGCTGTGTAGGGCTGTAAGGAAAGATTACTCTGACGAACTCTTGGACAAAATCGATTTTCCCAAAAACCTGACAAAGTGAAAAGTGTGTAGCCATGGTAGCGATGGTATCTATACACAAATAAGGAAAAGGGATATTCGTTTCTTAAAAACAAAATTAAATAATTATATTCTTTAAACTTGATAGGCCTACAAATAATATTTTAGAGATAAGGTGTCTAGTATTGATTTAATCACTTAATGGATCCCAGGAGCACTGGTCAGCGTTAAAAAACCGAAATACTGTCGAAAAAAGACGAAAACTAGATCTACATACAAAATAATCATAGTCGATAATCTTGATAGTGTGTGGTTTTTAATACCCCCCCCCCCCCCCCCCCCCAAACATTTTTTTAGTAATATCACGACGGTGTCTGCTTTAGACGGTTTTTGAACCACTCCCTCACTGGAGTATTATGATTAATTGTATACCTATAGTTTTCTATAGAGGACGAGCGTGCAGTATTTTGTCATATTGCACGCATTGATATTGCACGGGAACTTTAACACTTGCAACGGAAGTAGGAACTACGTTCGCCATCTTATCAAAGTGCATGCAGTATAAATAAAAAACATATCAATTTGATCACATGTTACATTTGGACCCAATGGGTCTTCATTAAGAATAAAATACAATTAAACACTTCATCTCATTGATTGAAACAATTCTGACACAAATGACAGTTATGAAAATTATTTCTATGCCGGACGTGACGTCAACGCAACGTTAAATTGCGAAATGACGTTATACTATTTACCGCGACGTTACGTTAATATGATAGCGTTAGCTTTGTGTGTAACCAAATTATTAGTTATATTAACAATTTATAGAAAAATAGCAGTTAATGGGTTTAACTGCCCTAAACAGTTTGAAAGTAAGCAAGCTCGTATTCCTCCGCCAAAACAACGAGTAACCTATAATAAGTGCCTTATCCAGTCGCATTATACTGGCACCGGTCCGACCAGTTCTACAACTATCTTCTACATGCTGACTGCATTGTAACATGAATCGAACCCACGACTTTCCGCGCTCTGCAAACAACGGACTGTCACTGGTACCTAATACATGTTTTCTCCTTGGAAACAAAACCAGGTTAAATATAAAATATCTGTACTCAACTCAAAGTCAATCTCAATTTCCATGGGTTCGAAACTCAAACGGAAGGTTTATATGTATGTGTTCACCGAAAATCTCGACTTTTTTTTTAATTTGCTTGAGTTGAGCACAAACTTTGGAGTTCAGCATGAAATCGAACTGGAAAAAAAATGTACACCTCGGACCCGGGTCCAGGAACAGGCATCGCCAAACCGAAGCCACCCTAGTCAAATAGCAATTCCATCAACGGACATGGAAAATAGCAAGCACCGTGCCTATGCATTTGAAGACAAATTTCAAATAAAACAGCAATACTGACGCGACTGCACAGCGGCGAATAATTGTGCATGGAAGTTGCCGGCATGGATACACTTAGCAGTCACTGTTGAAAATACAACCTTGCCCTAATTTTCCGCTATCGGAGTTTATTTATAAACAAAACCTAGATCGAGGTCACGATACATATAACACATGTACTATACACCGTTTGTACTATTTTCTTCCAGTTTTTGTAACAGCATATTCAGCGACATTGTATAAAATGTTTTAGCAGTACAGTGGTCTCACCATGCACCTTGGGGAAATCAGTGCGATTTTATGCAACAACAAATGTTATTTTTTAGAACTGTGTGTTTTAAAAAAAAATCATCTATAAACAGTTGTATTCGTGGTTGTTATCATTGGCAACAAAGGCCAAAGAAGGACTTATTCGCTCTACTGGCAACAAAAGAAGAGATAAACATTTCACAGGAAATGTTTTTTTAGGTTCCCCTCAAATTATGTTTGTAAGCCTCTTGCCGTGGCCCGTGTGGCGGCCCCACATATGACCAACGTGGACCCAGCTTCCACAAACCTTTCCGTGAACCACCAGGCAATAATGCATGTAAATTAGCTAGGGTTACGATACCTGTAAAATATACTTATAAGCCATTTGTGGTCGAATCTGGCTGGTTAAAGACAATGGCTGAGATCTTGTGATTATATAACTGCTGTGTACGTTTGGTTAAGATTCAATAGAAAAAACGGGGTGCTACCAGGTCTACACGAATATTTTAAAATTTTCACTATTTAACTATGTAAAATAGTAACCCCTGTGCAGCAGTCCCAAATTTGCACTTAAAGACCCGACTTCTAACTTTTTAGAGGACTTCTGTGTAATGATTAATATAAGATAGCTAAGGTATTGGGGAATATAATTTTTAAAGCTGCCCTTGAAATATGTTAATAAGCCCTGTGGCGGAGACATGCATTTGTGGTCAAATCATGTTGGTAGTACAATCTGTCCGAGATCTTGCGGTTATTTAACTGCTGTGTTAGAGGTAGGTGGGGTTGCTATTGCGTCTAAACGAAACATTTCCTCGTGTAATTCTATGTAAAACAGGCGACACCTGTATAGCGACCCAAAATTTGAACCTGGGACTCGATTTCAACACATATTTAAGGGGTTCACCTTGCAGTTCTACAGCGAAAATATCTAAAAGTCTAAGTCTCAGATGTTCAAAGAAAACATACTTTTAATTTCCTTAAACTATGTTTATACGCCCTTTGGCGGTACATTTGTGTTCGTAACTGAATGGTTAAAAAACTTGTCCGAGGTCTAGTGGTTATATAATTTCTGTGCACGGTTGGTTAAGATTCAATGAAGATTAAGGCGACTGTCACATCTGTAAATTTTTGCTACGTAACCCTATGTAAAACATAGACCCATGTGGCGACCTCGGAGACCCGACTTCAACCAACCGTTTTGGCAACCTTCGTGTAAAGGCCTTAAGCTTTCAGAGAAAATATGTTCTTAAGTTTTGCTTAAAATATACGTATGAGCCATGTGGCAGGGTCATTTGTGGTCAAATCACGCTGGTTCAAGAAGAAATTATTCAAGACATGATGGTTATGTAAATGCTGTGAATGTTTGGTTAAGATTCAATGAATGAAAATTGGCCCGAGAAAACGGACGTCAACAAATATTTTAGGGTTCAAATCTATTTATTGTTATACTTCGATTGTGAAACAAGTTCTTACAACTTAGACAAATCACGCTCGAAGTCTTCCTGGGAAGCATTTACAGAAAAAGTGTCTTGCCCAAAAAACAACACACATAGCCGTGGCGGAGGATCGAACCCACGACACCCCTGATCATGGGTTCGGAGATTTAGGGTACCTATATCCAATGTTAAATATCCCGGCAAGCTCTAGACACCTAACATTTGCAGAGAAAATGTCTACTTAAGTTTTGTTGAAATGTGCTTATCAGCCATGTGGAGGAGTCATTTGTGTTCGAATAACGCCGGTTCAAGAACTCCTCCGATATCTTGTGGAACTTATATTACTACTGTGCAAGTTTGGTTATGATTCAATATGTAAAATGAGGATGCTAATGCATCCACAACAGTTTCTCTATACAACTACAAAAATGTTACCCCTGTGGCGGTCCCAAATTTAACCCCAGGGACCGGACTTCCAACAAATCTTTTAGGAAAACTCCATGTCTAGGCCTTAAACTTTCAGAACGAATTATATAGTTACGGTGCAAGTTTGGTTAAGATTCAATGAAAAATGGGGGTTCTATCGCGTCTACAAGAAAAGGGTTCACAGACGACGACGGACGACAGTTAATGTATCATGACACAAGCCCTGCTGGTGTTTGGCCAGTAGAGCTAAAATCCGAGTCACTTCGTTTATTACGTAGCAGAAATTAACATGCTGAGGCATTCGGATTGTTGTTGCTGTGCACTATAGAACATGGCACAATAAAGTAGACAGAACATCTTCTGGCCACAGAATAAAATCCATAAAACAGAATTTCATATCAAAACGATCATATAATGGATTTCAAAGATTGCTTTATATTAGAGTCTTGTCATTTTTTACATATTTATCCAAAAATGTATATATTATAGTGCAATGCCTGTCTTACGCAGTCTATGCAATAATGTTTCAGTCATTCCACAATGAATGAATGAATGAATGAATGAATGCAGGGTGGGGGGGGGGGGGGAGGATTGAAGAACACAAAGGTGTTAAATGACGATAACAGGAAAGACGGATCATTAGTATTTGAGCGGATATTGATTAACATTACCCTCTTTCTTTTAATGGGGTTTAACGCCATTTTCAACATATTTCAGGTTATATATAGCATATCCAGTTTTACTGGTGGAGTAAGACCTCAGACTGAGGTAGACTGAGTAGAACCACCGTCCTTGCGTAAGTAACTGGAAACTTTCTGACATAAAATTTTTGGAGCGAGCGGGACTCGACCTACGACGTTAGCGGTAAGAGGTAAGTGATATTGAGACGGCGTCTTAGAATACCCGGCCACGTTTTTTAAAGGTCAAACTCACGTAACTTAAAACACTCTGACTCAGAACTGAATTTTGTTCTCATGTGAAGCAACCTTGTGTGCCAATTTTAAAAAAAGTCAGGTTATGTTTGTTTGAGCTATTGAGCAGATATTGATTAAAATGCAAGTTTTAGAAAAATAAAAGGGCCGTAACTAGTATAAATTAAAATAAGAGGGGAGCTGTATTTTAGTCCGATGCAAGGTGTGACAGGCAAGGTACGTATTGTGACAGACAACCTTTTGTGTAAATTTAAAGAATCAAGAGATGATTGTTCAAGTTACTGAGCTGCATTTTTCTTTGTTAAAAATGGGTCATAACTCGTGTGAAAACAAATCAATTCACGCAAGCTCTTGGGATATAGAGTAAGAGTGCCTTTTTAAAACTGATAGGGTAAACTTGTTATTTAGTGGATGGTGCACGTGAGAGGCCGACACCAAATGTGGTACAAAAGCTCATATATTCATGAATTAGTGGAGCTAATGATTTAATAAATATAATGTTTCAGTTAGTAATACTTTGAGAATGGTTATGTCAATATGGCGTATAGATTGATTCAACGCAAGACCATAAGTAAACTTCAAATTACCATGTGTCCCTTTAAGAGTGTGATATATACATGTACTAGTACTTAAAATGTGTATAAATATTGAAAGCAACTTTCAAGAAAAATCATGTTATATATGGCATATCCAGTTTTATTGGTGGAGGAAGACCCCCAGGATGAATCTGAGTAGAATCACCATCCTTCCGCAAGAAACTGACAAAATTTTTCACATAAAGTTTTTGAAGCGAGCGAAACTCAAACCTACGACATTGGCGGCGAATGGTCTTGAGACGGCACCTTAGACCACTCGGCCTTAACACCGGATACATACTGAGGTATTTATTTTGTTTTTGCTTTAGTTTGATGATGTACAAATAAGGCGAAAACTCGTCAAAATTGCAACATGTCCCTTTAAAGCGTATAACTGTGTGGATTCCGTGACAATCATAAATCTGCTGATCTTGCTAGTTTACACATTTCCCATGTCACGCAAACCTATAAATTATATTAATGTCGACATCATGCATCGGTCACAACCACCGCTATAAAACTGATGATTGCGTTTAATTGATATTTAATGGTATATTAAAGGAGATAGTATTTCTTCAAACCCTCTTAGAGGCATTTAAGTACGTGGTAGGACACCTTGACCTAAGTTCGTACATTAGAAACAGAAATGACAAAGTTACATTTATTCCATTTACATAATTTATACAGATATTTTATTTTATACATTTGCTGACATACTCATATGTCCCATTTTTAAAGATAGATAGATAGATAGATAGAATATTGTATCTAACGATTAAAAGGCATGTAAATCGTGCATGTAACTCGTGCATTGATATTGAGTATGGTAAGGTGCTCAGCTAAAGGTTTGACCAAGTTGTTATGTTCAAACAGAAGAACATGATTTTCCAAGGCATTGTAAGGCCCCACTTTGGTGAAAATGCTTTATCTTTATATACCTGCTCATAATCCAGTCAAGTACATATATAAAGCTATACAGTCCCATGGTCCAGTCAATTACATATATAAAGCTTTACAGTCCCATGGTCCAGTCAAGGACGTATATAGAGCTATGCAGGTCCATGATCCAGTCAAGGACGTATATAGAGCTATGTAGGCCTATGATCCAGTCATTGACTTATAAAGAGCTATGTAGGCCCATGATCCAGTCAAGGACTTATACAGAGATATGTAGGCCCATGATCCAGTCAAAGACTTATACAGAGATATGTAGGCCCATCATAATCCAGTCAAGGACTTTTATAGAGATATGTAGAACCAGTTTCCTGTCATTGACTTGTATAGAGATATGTAGGCCGTCAAGGATTTATACAGAGATATGTACGCCCATGATTCATTCAAGGACTTGTATAGAGATATGTAGGCCTATGATCCAGTCAAGGACTTATATAGAGATATGTAGGCCCACGATCGAGTGCAGGACCTGTACAAAGATATGTAGGCCCATATTCCAGTCAAGGACTTCTACAGAGATATGTAAGTTCATGATCCATTCAAGGACTAGTACAGAAATATGTAGGCCCATGATCCAGTGAAGGACTTATACAGAGATATGCAGGCACATGATCCAAACAAGGACTTATATAGAGATATGTAAGTCCATGATCAAGCAAGGACTTATACAGAAATATGTAGGTCCATGATCCAGTCGAGGACTTATACAGAGATATGCAGGCCCATGTACCAAACAAGGACTTATATAGAGATATACAGTTCCATGATCCAACCAAGGACTTATATAGAGATATGCAGGCTGATGATCCAAACAAGGACTTATTTAGAGATATACAGTCCCATGATCCAACCAAGGACTTATACAGAGATATGCAGGCTGATGATCTAAACAAAGACTTACATAGAGATATACAGTCCCATGATCCAACCAAGGACTTATACAGAGATATGCAGGCTGTTGATCTAAACAAGGACTTACATAGAGATATACAGTCCCATGATCCAACCAAGGGCTTATACAGAGATATGCAGGCTGATGATCTAAACAAGGACTTACATAGAGATATACAGTCCCATGATCCAACCAAGGACTTATACAGAGATATGCAGGCTGATGATCTAAACAAGGACTTATATAGAGATATACAGTCCCATTATCCAACCAAGGACTTATACAGAGATATGCAAGCCCATGATCCAACCAAGGACTTATACAGAGATATGCAGGCTGATGATCTAAACAAGGACTTACATAGAGATATACAGTCCAATGATCCAACCAAGGACTTATACAGAGATATGCAGGCTGATGATCTAAACAAGGACTTATATAGAGATATACAGTCCCATGATCCAACCAAGGACTAATACAGAGATATGCAGGCCCATGATCCAAACAAGGACTTATATAGAGATATACAGTCCCATGATCCAACCAAGGACTTATACAGAGATATGCAGGCTGATGATCTAAACAAGGACTTATATAGAGATATACAGTCCCATGATCCAACCAAGGACTTATACAGAGATATGCAGGCCCATGATCCAAACAAGGACTTATACTGAGTAGGCCCATGGTCCAGTCAAGGACTTACACAGAGATGTGTAGGCTCTTGATCCAGTCAAGGACTTATATTGAGTAGGCCCATGATCCAGTCAAAGACTTATACAGAGATATGCAGCCTCATAATCCAGTCAAGGACTTTTATAAATATGCAGGTCCATGATCCAGTAAAGGACCTTATACAGAGATATGTAGGCCCATGATCCAGTCAAGGACTTATATTGAGTAGTTATATAGAGATATTTAGGCTCATAATCCAGTCGAGGACTTATACAGATATGTTGGCCCATGATCTAGTCAAGGACTTTTACATAGATATGTTGGCCCATGATCCAGTCAAGGACTTATACACAGATATGTAGGCCCATGATCAAGTCAAGGACTTATATTGAGAAGGCTCATGATCCAGTCAAGGACTTATATAGAGATATGTAGTCTCATGATCCAGTCAAGTACTTATATTGAGTAGGCCCATGATCCAGTCAAGACTTATACAGAGAAATGTAACCCCATGATCCAGTCAAGGACTTACATTGAGTAGGCTCATGATCCAGTCAAGGATATATACAGAGATATGTAGTCTCATGATCCAGTCAAGGACTTACACAGAGATATGTAGGCCTTTGATCCATTCAAGAACTTACATTGAGTAGGCCAATGATCCATTCAAGTACTTATATTGAGTAGGCTCATGATCCAGTCAAGGACTTATATTGAGTAGGCTCATGATCCAGTCAAGGACTTATATTGAGTAGGCTCATGATCCAGTCAAGGACTTATACAGAGAAATGTAACCCCATGATCCAGTCAAGGACTTACATAGAGTAGGCTCATGATCAAGTCAAAGACTTATACAGAAATATGTAGGCTCATGATCCAGTCAAGTACCGATACTGAGTAGGCTCATGATGCAGTCAAGGACTTATATTGAGTTGTTATACAGAGATATATAAGTCCATGATCCAGTCAAGGACTTATATTGATTAGGCCTATGCTCCAGTCAAGGACTTATACAGAGAAATGAAAGCCCATGATCCAGTCAAGGACTTACATTGAGTAGGCTCATGATCCAGTCAAGGACTTATACAAAGATATGTAGGCCCATGATCCAGTCAAGTACTTATATTGAGTAGGCTCATGATCCAGTCAAGGACTTATATTGAGTAGGCTCATGATCCATTCAAGGACTTACATTGAGTAGGCTCATGATCCAGTCAGGACTTATACAGAGATATGTAGGCCCATAATCCAGTCAAGTACTTATATTGAGTAGGCACATGATCCAGTCAAGTACTTATATTGAGTAAGCTCATGATCCAGTCAAGGACAAATACAGAGATATGTAGGCCCATGATCCAGTCAAGGACTTATATTGAGTAAGCTCATGATCCAGTCAAGGACAAATACAGAGATATGCAGGCTCATGATCCAGTGAAGGACTTATACAGAAATATGTAGGCCCATGATCCAGTCAAGGACTTATATTGAGTAAGCTCATGATCCAGTCAAGATTTATACAGAGATATGTAGGCCCATGATCCAGTCAAGGACTTATATTGAGTAAGCTCATGATCCAGTCAAGGACAAATACAGAGATATGCAGGCTCATAATCCAGTCAAGGACTTGTATAGAGCAGTGTAGGTCCATGCTTCAGTCAAGGACTTAAACAGAGATATGCAGACTCATAATCCAGTCAAGGACTTGTATAGAGCTGTGCAGGCCCATGATCCAGTCAAGGACTTATACAGAGATATGTAGGCAAATGATCCAGTAAATGACTTATATTGAGTAGGCTCATAATCCAGTCAAGGACTTATACAGAGATGTGTAGGCCCATGATCCAGTCAAGGACTTATACAGAGGTATATATCCCTATGGTTCAGTCAATGGCTTAAAAAAAGATATGTAGGACCATGCTCCAGTCAAGGACTTTTATAGAGCTGTGTAGACCCATGATCCAGTCAAAGACTTATACAGAGATATGCAGACACGTAATCCAGTAAAGGACTTAAAAAGAGAGCTTTGCAGGATCATAATCCAGTCAATGACTTATATAGAGCTGTGTAGATCTATGATCCAGTCAAGGACTTATACAGAAATATGCAGGTACATAATCCAGTCAAAGACTTATAAAGAGAGCTTCGCAGGATCATAATCCAGTCAATGACTTATATAGAGCTGTGTAGACCTATGATCCAGTCAAGGACTTATACAGAGATATGCAGGCTCATAATCCAGTCAAAGACTTATACAGAGAGCTTTGCAGGATCATAATCCAGTCAATGACTTATATAGAGCTGTGTAGACCTATGATCCAGTCAAGGACTTATACAGAGATATGCAGGCACATAATCCAGTCAAAAACTTATAAAGAGAGCTTTGCAGGATCATAATCCAGTCAATGACTTATATAGAGCTGTGTAGACCTATGATCCAGTCAAGGACTTATACACAGATATGCAGGCACATAATCCAGTCAAAGACTTATAAAGAGAGCTTTGCAGGATCATAATCCAGTCAATGACTTATATAGAGCTGTGTAGACCTATGATCCAGTCAAGGACTTATACAGAGATATGCAGACACATAATCCAGTCAAAAACTTATAAAGAGAGCTTTGCAGGATCATAATCCAGTCAATGACTTATATAGAGCTGTGTAGACCTATGATCCAGTCAAGGACTTATACACAGATATGCAGGCACATAATCCAGTCAAAGACTTATAAAGAGAGCTTTGCAGGATCATAATCCAGTCAATGACTTATATAGAGCTGTGTAGACCTATGATCCAGTCAAGGACTTATACACAGATATGCAGGCTCATAATCCAGTCAAAGACTTATAAAGAGAGCTTTGCAGGATCATAATCCAGTCAATGACTTATATAGAGCTGTGTAGACCTATGATCCAGTCAAGGACTTATACAGAGATATGCAGGCACATAATCTAGTCAAAGACTTATAAAGAGAGCTTTGCAGGATCATAATCCAGTCAATGACTTATATAGAGCTGTGTAGACCTATGATCCAGTCAAGGACTTATACAGAGATATGCAGGCACATAATCCAGTCAAAGACTTATAGAGAGAGCTTTGCAGGATCATAATCCAGTCAATGACTTATATAGAGCTGTGTAGACCCATGATCCAGTCAAGGACTTATACAGAGATATGCAGGCACATAATCCAGTCAAAGACTTATAAAGAGAGCTTTGCAGGATCATAATCCAGTCAATGACTTATATAGAGCTGTGTAGACCTCTGATCCAGTCAAAGACTTATACAGAGATATGCAGGCTCATAATCCAGTCAAAGACTTATAAAGAGAGCTTTGCAGGATCATAATCCAGTCAATGACTTATATAGAGCTGTGTAGACCTATGATCCAGTCAAGGACTTATACAGAGATATGCAGGCACATAATCCAGTCAAAGACTTATAAAGAGAGCTTTGCAGGATCATAATCAAGTCAATGACTTATATAGAGCTGTGTAGACCTATGATCTAGTCAAGGACTTATACAGAGATATGCAGGCACATAATCCAGTCAAAGACTTATAAGAGATATGCAGGCTCATAATCCAGTCAAAGACTTATAAAGAGAGCTTTGCAGGATCATAATCCAGTCAATGACTTATATAGAGCTGTGTAGACCTATGATCCAGTCAAGGACTTATACAGAGATATGCAGGCACATAATCCAGTCAAAGACTTATAAAGAGAGCTTTGCAGGATCATAATCAAGTCAATGACTTATATAGAGCTGTGTAGACCTATGATCTAGTCAAGGACTTATACAGAGATATGCAGGCACATAATCCAGTCAAAGACTTATAAGAGATATGCAGGCTCATAATCCAGTCAAAGACTTATAAAGAGAGCTTTGCAGGATCATAATCCAGTCAATGACTTATATAGAGCTGTGTAGACCTATGATCCAGTCAAGGACTTATACAGAGATATGCAGGCACATAATCCAGTCAAAGACTTATAAAGAGAGCTTTGCAGGATCATAATCCAGTCAATGACTTATATAGAGCTCTGTAGACCTATGATCCAGTCAAGGACTTATACAGAGATATGCAGGCACATAATCCAGTCGAAAACTTATAAAGAGAGCTTTGCAGGATCATAATCCAGTCAATGACTTATATAGAGCTGTGTAGACCTATGATCCAGTCAAGGACTTATACAGAGATATGCAGACCCATGATCCAGTCAAGGACTTATACAGAGATAAACAGGCTCATAATCAAGTCAACGACTTGTATAGAGCTTTGCAGGCTCATAATCCAGTCAGCAATTTATACCGAGTGCTTTGCAGGCTCATAATCCAGTCAACGACTTGTATAGAGTGCTTTGCTGGCTCATAATCCAGTCAACGACTTATATAGAGTGCTTTGCAGGCTCATAATCAAGTCAATGATTTATATAGAGAGCTTAGCAGGCTCATAATCCATTCAGCAATTTATACAGTGCTTTGCAGGTTCATAATCCAGTCAATGACTTGTATAGAGTGCTTTGCAAGCTCATAATCCAGTCAACGACTTATATAGAGTGCTTTGCAGGCTCATAATCAAGTCAATGATTTATATAGAGAGCTTAGCAGGCTCATAATCCATTCAGCAATTTATACAGTGCTTTGCAGGTTCATAATCCAGTCAATGACTTGTATAGAGTGCTTTGCAAGCTCATAATCCAGTCAACGACTTATGTAGAGATATGCAATCCCATGATAAGTCAAGGACTTATATAGAAATATACAATGGCAATAACTCTGATAGTAGTAGTCTCCACATGCAAATTAACTAAAAGGAAGTATTGATTAGATACATATACCTCCCTGATCCATATAATTTAAACAATTCAAGGGCAACAACTCAAACCGTAATAATCTCAATATGAAAATCAAATAGAAAGAAATTAACTGTTAAGGGAGTATATCAGAAAAATAAACGCTATGAATCTCTAAAAAAATAAAATTATTTTTAAAATGTTTTAAAATGCAGCTCGTTATCAGTAATAAAACCTGAATGATCAACCAAAATGTGACAAAATCAATATTTAAATTGGAGTGTTAAACTTGAAACGAAATCCCCATTCTAAAAATAGACAGCACTTAAATACTGCTTGACAGCCTTCACATTATCTTCCGACTCTTTCTCAGATGAAACAATTTCTACTACAGGTAAACCTGTATAACAGATCAAACTGAAATCAAAATAAAATCTCGTGTCTTATTTAATACGTCACATATGTTGCAATATGATATCCTTTTGGCAATATAGGTCAATGCGTATATATTCTAAAATTATGAAAAATCCTGATGTATTCCCTTTAAGTATTGACCAGATCATAGCCATGTTAGGTGAAATACTAGTCAATTCCATGTATATGTCCATTTCTTGCGATCATGCATGGTCTGCTGGAAACTTTATATCCCTGCTACTGATTTAAGATTTTCATGTTGGGGGTTGGGGCTGGAAGGGTATGGTCATTTTGACAAATTAATAAATTTGGCAATTTTGGTATAGGAAAGTGTGGAGATAAATTGTGAGGTCGGACAGGTCATACACAATTTTAAGGAAGTAGGGAATATATGTATACATGTATTTGATATTTGATCATTTATGGGAGTGGGAGTTGGGCACACATCATGTTTTAGCATCATATTTTTCTTCAATTTAACTATAATTTTAGGCAGGGGTGAGGATGCATACACCCGGATTCCTTAATCATATCAGACCCAGGGACAAGATCTCCATTTGATATCACAGTAGAACACACTGCCTATATGGTACAAGACTGGGCACATAGTCTTAAACTGAGTACATACATTTATAATAGCCCGTCTGGCTATCAATCGAGGGGTCATTTTAAGTTTGAATCCCCCCTAGTCAGTCTCTGTGATGATTGATATACGATAATGCGTCTCATTGTCATTTGTCTATCATCACTGATTCAAGTGATACCTGCGGTGACAGGTGTGTTTGAGTACTGGTTAACCTTCCAGGATCCAAAGAAATAATGGTTAGGTTATCTGATTATTTATTAGGCCTTGGTGGCATAAAATCCAAGAGTGGGCATGGGGTACCCATATATCTGGGTTAGTACGTTGACCTCTCTTTTTGGACATATAATGTAGAGTTTTTACCCTTCTTTCTTCTGCACAATACGATATAGAACTTTGACCCTTCTTTCTGGACAATTTATAGCTTGTAAAATGTCAACTGTTCTTAATAGAACTGTTGAAATGTATAGCTGTGTCAATGTTTTTCACTGCAATACAGTTTCAACCCCTATACCTGGTTTGAATGTAGAGTTTTGACCACCAAATTTTAGGCTGCAATGTAGAGTTTGTGCCTATGTTTTGAAGTTTACAGGGCACATATGTACCCATTTTCAGGTCAAGTTACCCACCACCCCCCACCCCTCCCGCTCCCCAGGCATAACATGGTGCTACATACTCAAATTTTTCACAAATGAATGAACGATAGTATATGTATACGTAATCTATTACCACTATGTATGTCAGAGTAATCTACAGTAACCGAGCCTGTAAGGTTGTTGTAGACAATGTCATGTACTTTTCGTTCATTTGTCTTTGGTGTAGTTGTTTGTTATTTTATTTAGAATAATTTTTAGGGGAAAATAATAGAGTTAATAGCAAATTCGACCTTCAGGTATGAAAAATTAAAACAATTTTAAGGAGGCATTTAATGGGGAATACGGTATTTTATTTTTTTATGTGAGGTTAGGAGGTTGGGAGAGGGGTGTTTAGGGTGTGTGTGTGTGTGTGTGGTGGGGGGGGGGGGGGGGGGGGGGGGGGGATTTTCAGCCACTTAAACTATACTTGCCAACTTAACATCTATTGCAACCTTTGAAAAGTGTACGTGTCCTTTTAGAGAAGATTCTACTGTAAGGTGTTAATCAGATAGTCATCAAAATTTACTACCTTTTTATTTACATCTTTTTTTTTTTTATTCAAGGGCATGTTTTTCCTACCACCAACATCCTCCAAGCAAATCTTCAACATTCTCCAAGCACATATACAACATCCTCAAAGCACATATACAACAGTAACTAAGTGTTCATGCCCTTGAAAACATTGAATTTAATTGAGGACAATTTGCTGCTGGGAAAATTCAGCAAAACTTGCATTTATTTCTATTTACTTACTAAAGCATTTACTATCCTTTTCTATATTTTGTAATAGATAAATTCCGGTAATTTAAATGTAATTTTTTTTTACAAACCCTCTCTCATAAATTTTAGGTAAGGGTTCAAGTTATGTAAATCAGACATGGTTTATTTCATTTCACATTTGCTTAATCATGACTGACGTAAGTGATGCCCATGGTAAATCATTAAACTACAGGTATATGCTGCTACAGCATGAAATAATGAAATTATCAAGAGTGGTGGAGAGAGGGGGGGGATGCATAACCATTGTTATATATTCTCTCCACATTATGTTGAAGAAGCGTTATTAATCTTTTGTTTTAATTATGGTTTAAAGCTATGTTAAACACATTTCCGGATACATGTAGATAAGGCATTCAGTTTCGACGGTGGAGAAAGACCTCAGAATGTCTTTCCATGTTATCAAGCATATGGGTAGTTTGTAAATACAGTATTTATGTTCAGTCTCCTTCAAGGACATTACAAACTATGAAGTATGATAGGAGCATGTACAATACATATAACACACAATACACTATATATTGTCACATGTACACTACATATTGACACATGTGCACTACATATTGACACCATTATACACTACATATTGACACCATGTACACTACATATGTACACCATGTACATTATATATTGACACCTTTTACACTATATATTGACACCATGTACACTACATATTTACAACATGTTCACTACATATTGACACCAGTACACTTCATATTGACACCTTGTATACTACATACTGACACCATGTACACTACATATTGATACCAATACACTACATATTGACACCTTGTATGCTACATATTGATACCATGTACATTACATATGTACACCATGTACATTATATATTGACACCTTTTACACTATATATTGACACCATGTACACTACATATTGACAACATGTACACTACATATTGACACCAGTACACTTCATATTGACACCTTGTATACTACATAATGACACCATGTACACTACATATTGAAATTTTGTACACTACATAGAGTCACAAGGAAGCTACATATTGACACCATGTACACTACATATTGACACATGTGCACTACATACTGACACCATGTACACTACATACTGACACCAGTACACTTCATATTGACACCTTGTATACTACATACTGACACCATGTGCACTACATATTGACATTTTGTACACTACATTTTGAAATTTTGTACACTACATATTGAAATTTTGTACACTACATATTGACACCATGTACATTACATATTGACACCTGTAACTACATGTTGACACCATATACACTAAATATTGACACAATGTACGCTACTTTTTAACATTTTGTACACTACATATTGACACCATGTACATAACATATTGACACCTGTAACTACATGTTGACACCATATACACTAAATATTGACACCATGTACACTACTTTTTGACATTTTATACATTACATATTGACACCATGTACATAACATATTGACACTACATACTGACACCATGTACATTACATATTGACACCTGTAACTACATGCTGACACCATATTCACTACATATTGACACCATGTACACTACATATTGATACCCATGTACATTACATATTGACACCTGTAACTACATGTTGACACCATATACACTAAATATTGACACAATGTACGCTACTTTTTTACATTTTGTACCCTTTATATTGACACCATGTACACTACATATTGACATTTTGTACACTACATATTGACATTTTATACACTACATATTTACACCATATACACTACATAGTGACACCATGTACACTACATATTGACACCATGTACACTACATATTGACACATTGTAGACTACCTATTGACACCTTGTACACTTCATATTGACACCTTGTACACTACATATTGACACTCTGTACATTGCATATTTACATATGTACACTACATATTTACACATGTTCACTACATATTGACACTCGGTCAACTCCATATTTACACATATACACCACATATCAACACCTTGTCCACTACATATTGACATCCTGTACACTACAAATTGACACCATGTACACTACATATTAACGCCATGTAGTTTGTACTGTCTTAATGAAAACAATACAAGTTGAATGTAAAGAATAATTGGATGGAGGAACGAACAAACAAAGGAACATTCACACAAGGCAACAACTATATGGAATCTTTCATTTTGTGGTTCTAGGTCTTGTCATTTACATGATCTCTTAACACCAAGTCATGGGTTGAAACCCAGATTGGTAAAAAAATCAAGTTAAAGCAATATTGATTGTCAGTAACTTGCATGAAACTGGTTCTATACAGAGTCACAAGGTTTTCATCCAACAATAAAACTTGATGTAATATATGACCTGCAAAGTGTTGAATAGGATTGTAAAGAAATACTCGGCAATGTTGAGGTCGAATTCTATTCATGTTGCCATGTCAAACCCATCTTTACTTTCATCCATGAACATATAATCATATGAAGGAAATAATCCCCAAGTATAGCTTTCTGTAAATTTATCTGTAAGAAATAATCAAAACTTTGAAAAAAATTAGTGACGTCATTATGAATAAAAATTGATATTTCCTTCCACAATTTTCTCTAAATACTAGTAAACAAATAACATTTTTTGCTACGACTGATAATGAAGAAGCAAAATTTTTTGCCTTTTAACCATTTTACACGTTTTATGCATGCTCGCTTTTATAATGAAAACAAAATTAAAAATTAGCCCACATTCAATTTCAAATTTGTATCGTGTATATATATGTAAATTTCAGAAATAGTTCTAACTGAAATTTTATCAAAATTGCCATATTACCAGTATGTACCTTTAAACCGCATTACAAAACAAGATGCCCAAGTCGCTCACCGGAGTTTACCTTTCATATCTTTTCAAAAATCCAAGTCCCCTTTCTGAGCCTCAATGGACCCTAGACCCTTTAAATGAATGAACTTCAACCCTTGCTCATACAGAGCATTTATATCAAATATGAACAAATTTGGATAACCAGTTTTTGAGAAAATGATTTTTACAATTTCAAAATGTTAGTCCCCTGTAGACCCCTTATGGATACTAAATCCCCTATAAAAGATTCAGTCTTAATTGCTATGACTGGACCCCAATAGATCCTCACCATTTAATTTGAACTAACTTGAAACCCCTACTCATAGGGATCATCAGGTCCCTGGAGCAGAGCCAATCTTGAGACTAGGCTCATTACTTGAACAAAGACCTCGGCGTGATCTAGTGGTAGAGCATCCGCCTCGCATGCGGAAAGTCGTGGGTTTGATCCCCAGCCAGGTCATACCAAAGACTTAAAAAATAGAACTAGAAGATTCCTCGCTTGGTGCTCAGCATTTAGAGCAGAGTTCTAAGTCTTGTTGGCCCGGTGTCAGTATAATGTGACTGGGTGGGGTATCATACCATGTGTCTGCGGCATGATACTCCAGTGTGACAGCGCTGAGAATACTGTCTCAAGTAGACACCGTCGCGATATGACTGAACAAGAGGCCCAAGAGGGCCTGAGAACTCTACTGACTCATAGTGGCCATAGCACTTTTTGAAATTCTACTATGCAATAGAAACATCGGGGCGGGTCATTTTTAACTCTAAGGACACCATTTGAACAAATCTAACGAAACTATAGTTGGTCATCATTACTACTTAAACATTTTGAAGATCTGTTGGACCGTTCATGAGAAGAAGATTTTTTAAGTTTTGGACTATTTTAAGTAATGGTGGCCATCTTGAATTTTAGATAGAAAAAATAAATCTTTTGTATAGTCTCCTATGCAATAGAAACATCCATGTGAAGTTTCAGTTTAATTGGCCTAGTGGTTTCAGAATAAATGAAAAAAAAAGAGAGTTTTCTGTTTTCCCACAGTATCCCTATGTAAAATTCTAAGTCCTCTTACAGGGCCCCTATATACTTTAACCCCTAAATTCTTATCTGCAATCAAACCCCTGCACTTAGGGATAATTTATATCAAATATGTACAAATCTGACATACCGGTTCTTAAAAAAACAATTTTATTAATTCCCAATTTGTACCCTTTTGGGGCCCCTCCTGACCCCTTAAGACATAGGAACCCAGTCATTTTTACAATTTTAACCTCCTTAACCTAACAATGCTTTAGTGAAGATATAGGCAAAATTATTTCAATTTAAAAAAAAAAAAAAAAGAGAATTTTCTGTTTTCCCATTTCCATTTTAAAAAAAATAAAAAAAAAAATATTATAATGAAATGTGTCCCCTAATTGAACCCCTCGGGGCGGGGTCATATTTAACCGTAGGGACACCCTTTGAACAATTCTAACAAAACTATAGTTGGTCATCATTACTACATAAACATTTTGAAAATCTGTTGGGCCGTTCATGAGAAGAAGATTTTTTAAGTTTTGGATTATTTTTAGTAACGGTGGCGATCTTGAATGTAGATCGAAAAAAAAAAAATCTTCTGTATAGTCCCCTATGCAATAGAAACACCCATGTGAAGTTTCAGTTTAATTGGCTTAGTGGTTTCAGAGAAAGTGCTGCTAACAGACGACAGACGTCAGATGACGGACGACAGACAACCCGCCATCGCATAAGCACTTCTGGCCTTTGGCCAGTAGAGCTAAAAAATGTTGAAAGTGACGCTTAACACCATACAACAACATTACTTGCACAAACTGAAGAGAAAATGATTACGTGATAATAATACAGGCAAATATGGAAGCTCAAGTCCTTGTACTTTCCGATGTTTTGAAAAATTAAAAAAAAAAAAAAGAACCCTGATAAACCCCTTGGGGCGGGACCAAATTTGACCTCAGGGTTTTAATTTGAACAAACTTGAGAGAGCTTCATGGAAAAATAGCTTCACATCAAATTTGGTGAGAATCAGTCCAGCAGTTTCAAAGAAGTCGTTACAAGAAATTGTTGACAGGCGACATTCTAACAAATGGGTAATTTAAGTGGCTGCTACGTGTCCAGTTGATTATTTGGCTAATTTAAGCCACACACGATATTTTAGCCACATCAAAGCATTTTTTTAGTCACTTAATTTTTTTTCCAACTGTTCTTCAAATGTAAAAAAAATTACGTACTCTAGACTTTAAAATACCCATTCGCAAACAGAAGAACAAAGGATGATAAGCAATCACAATAGCTCACTTGAGCCTTTGCTTCAGGTGAGCTAAAAAAAAAATATATATTAATTAAGGCCAAAATAAATTAACTGCTAGATTATTATCCCTGCCCGCCCACCCCCACCCCGCCCCCCCCCACCCCCCCCACCCCGCCCCCCCCACCCCCCCTAATTTTCATGCCGCCCTGACCCCTTTATTTTCATAAAAAAAAAAATTATAAAAAAACATAAAAAATTTAAGAATGAAAATAAAAAATAAAATCTTCCCACCATCCCTGTTTTTAAGAAAACTTGAATGATAATCTAGCAATTAATTTATAATGGCCTAACCATATATATATATATACTTATCACTACCAAACTGTTAACACAACTCTGCACTCACTAGACCCATGTGGACAGAACTATGTGTGTGATGGTAATTAGCCTCTCACAATAGCTTCTATATATGGACATTTAATTTACGACACTTTTGTAAATGAGAAAGTCTGCTCCTTAAAATGGATTTATATCAAGTCAATTTGTTAATACAGTAAGTGTAAATCCTCTGTTAGTGGTATTACGCATCTATAAACAGAACACATCTATAATCACCAGCCTTAAATTAGGGGATTGCGTTCGTGCTCAGCCGAAGTTAGATATTTAATAGACAATATTAAGAGAAATCAGGCATATCTGTTTCCCTGTTCAAGAAATACAAGGTATAACATCTAACAAAGGACTCCCATGATTAAATGATTCATTTCACTGGTATAAATGACAAAGTACTATGTTAAGTAATGAGAGTTTTCATCAAATAAATTGCAAAAATGATTTCTAGAGAATATAATCACATTCAATGAATAACAATTATATAGTAAAACAAACACTGATACATCCATCAGAATATATACAACAGTCATGTGTAAAGCTTGGGATCCATGTATTCACACTTTTCTTTGCATGGTTGGGTTGTACAATGTTTTTTAGTGTGTTTTTTTTTAATGGGATTTAATGCCATCAGGTTATGTATGGCATATCCAGTTTTACTGGTGGAGGAAGACCTCAGACTGAGTCAGACTGAGTAGATCTATCGTCCTTCCGCAAGTAACTGGAAACTTTCTGACATAAAGGGTTGTACAATGTGACATTTCCATACACAGGTTACAAGTTGTTGTTGTTGTATGTTGGTGTTCAGCGACGCTTTCAACAATTTTTCAGTCATATAGCGACGATGTCTACTTGAGACAATATTCTGAGCGCTGTCACACTGGAGTATCATGCTGCAGACACATGGTATGATACCCCACCCAGTCACATTATACTGACACCGGGCCGACCAGACCTAGAACTCTGCTCTAAATGCTGAGCGTCAAGCGAGGAAGCTTCTAGTACCATTTTGAAAGTCTTTGGTATGACCCGGCCGGGGATCAAACCCAGGACCTTCCGCATGCGAGGCGGACGCTCTACCACTAGACCACCCCGCGGTCCCACAGGTTACAAGACTGCTAGATATTCAAATATATTTACATTTATATTCCAACATCTTCAATCTTCAAAAGAAAGGACCCGGTTCTAGAAACACCCAATATCAGTCCTGTATTTCTTTTAAATACATATTTTTCAGCAAAGTGTGGTGTGTATTAAATATACTTTATATTTTGAAAATAGATATATTGTATTTTTTTAATTGATCTTTTTTTTTTCTATCATGGAATGACTTCAAAGAGGTCAACTTTTTTTTGGCATTTAAATAGTTTTTTGATTATGAAGGCCCCTTTGCCACACAAAGACATTTCTATTTACCATCACACTCTGAGTAATGTGAAAATATTTTCACTGTTAACATGATGTAATATATTTACCTAAAATGGCTTAAAGATGTAGGGAAATTGCATATTTTTTGCTCTACATGTACACTTTGATGCCATTATATCTAAGGGCTATTCCATTTAAACATACAACCTACCCATGGAAGGCACTTTGAAATTTGACCCTCCCTCTTTATATTTTTAATTCATTTTATCAGGCCCCCCATTTTGGAAAAACCATCTCACCTAAGAAGTTTATTATTTTGCCGTCCATGGGATTGGATATATGTTTAAATGGAACAGCCCTAAAGCGAAAAGTGTAAAATTGAAAAACAGAATTTACATTTTTTTTAAAAAGAATGAAGTATAACTACAATAAAAAACATAAAATTTTGCAAAACATGGGTTTAATTTACTGAAATTATACAGGGCCATTTTGGAGGATTTGTGAACCTTGTCCTTTCTTTAGCTATATTGAAAGTGAATCCATTACAACTATATTTGTTTGCCTTTCTTTTGGGCAAAATCACAATATGGACACATGGATCCCAACCTTTGTCAATTTTTTCTGTTGAACATGTATACTAAAGCAAAAATATAACACAATTCACAAAAGAAATAAGAAAATCACTTAACATATAAATTAATAATATACTTTCATAAATACAATTAAGCATGCAAAAACAGAATGTCTTTTCAATGTTATTAAAAAGAAATTTCAGTTAGAAGTCAGAACTGATAATAAAAAAATACTATTTAAATTACATGTCTTACATTTTCCATTGTGGTTATTATTCAGTAATAAAAATAATTTATTTTTTTAATTTCCTTTTTTGTAATATTGTGATACAAAAATGCGAACTACACTATTTGGTGCCAAAATAAGAAAAAAAAAAGTTGATATCCAATGAATATCAAATCAAACCTAAAACATGCACACCTCTGGAAATGAGAATTTCATTACCATCTTATTAAATGAGCTTCTCATTCAAAATTCACACCTGTCACATGGGGTGTATTTCATACATTTAGTACAGTGAATGTGTGCTCAGTCAATGGAGCACCCCAGACCAGTCTCCAGTACTCAATGAAACATGTGTAAAATGTTCACCCAAAGCTACACAAAAATATGCCCCAAACCATTTATACCTACACCATATTTAAAATATATGTATTAATCATATGAACAATTTCATAAATATCACCAGTTTAAATTCATGATTAAGATCAGTTCTTAAAGGGATTATATTGGCATATTACCATCAATTCCACCCTAAATACACACACCCATCATGAAGATACACTTATAACTTAGAGATATACAAGACTAAAGTGTCTAATTGCATAACCTCTTTATTACAACCATCGGGTTTCTGAAGCCACGTTTTTGTTTTTGATTACATTCGCCATTTTCAACCAACCGCTTTCGGGTTTCCAATCAATCATCGGACAACATCGTGAAGACTCATTCCCGATCTTGTTTTCGAGGCTTTGTTCTGGAAGTTTACGGAGTTCAATGTAAACATTGCGCAATACTTTATTGCGGGACGTATTAAAGTTTTTGGCCAATATTCAGTTACTGTTAATTTGATAACTTTCAAGTAAATAAAGGTTATACATCAATACATAAGCATTATTTTGTGCACACTGCATAAAGGAAAAGTCTGGATTAACAGTGTTTGTGTTACTTGCCAATATAATCCCTTTAAACTATCAAATAACACCCAGGGTTGAGATAATTTCAATGACCCCTGCATTAGAACCCCTGGCATCGGAATGCAAAAAGGTGCTAAAAAAACCCAAAAGGAAATAGTGTATACTTGGGTACCATCTGTGGTTAAACTGCGCCCCAGCCTAGGTTATCCTGTTAACCAGCCAAGTGTGTACCTAGGAAATAGTGTATACAGGCACCAGCCATTGTTATACTGTATCCTGTTTACCAACCTAGGAAATAGTTCATACCGGAGTACCAGTTATGGCTAAACTGTATCCCAGTTTAGGTTATTCTGTTTATCAACGAAGTTTGTACCTTGTAAACAGTTTATACTAGAACTAGTCATGGTTAAACTGCACCCCAGTCTAGATCATCCTGTTTACCAACCTAGTGTGTACCTAGGAAATAGTGCATACTGGGGTACCAGCCATGGTTAAACTGTACCCCATCCTAGATTATATTGGGGGACAAAGACAATCAGATACACACAACAAATAAAGAAAAGATGATTTCTAAATTTTTAACACAGACTTGATCACAGTTAATGATTAAATATTAAACCACAAGTGCAAGAATTCTATTTTCTAGTGTGATTAAAAACAGTTCACTACTTAGTCTGATTGAATTTTTAGTATAATTTTTATGCCATTGAGGAACAACAGATGATCGGTTAACCTAACCACTCTTTCTTGAAAAGGTTAAACAGTACACGGGCACACCTACGTCTGCAGGTAACTGATAACTTTCCTGTTTGAATCAGTGGTTAGAGAAGAATAACAATGGGACACAATGTTGTATATAAATCATAACTGACACTGTACAAGGGTGATTATTCGAACTCAGAACCTCTCAACAGATAGTCAGATGTGCTACCAACTGAGCTAACCAGTCTCAGCTGAGAACTTTATCACCATTAAAGCTTAAATATCAAACTTCAACAACGAGAATTCTATTTTCTGTTAGAGATGACAATACTCAGACATATCAAACATTAACACAACATTCTATTGTAACATTTAAGCTTCCCAAGTCCTATATAAATTCTACTCTTGCAGCAATAAATGAAACAATAAAACACTTCCTGTGCTGAATGACAAGAAACGAGAAACATCAATATTGCTCTGACAATAGAGCATTATTAAAGCAAGAACATGTATCACCATTCATCAAAATGGAATGATCTATGAAAATCCTTCATCTCTTTTCATGAAATACACTATTAATCAGTATTAGTTTGAATTTAAAAAAAAAAAACTCAGAGCTTTTGTTAATTTGTGAGAGGCTATAATGTCGAGTCTTGAATCAAACCCACAACCTTTGTTATGAGTAGTCAACTATGTCTGCTGCACCCTGGCCTGATTGGCCCCGATAAAATATTTCATATTAAAATACATCAGTTGTGAATCTAAATCTGTAATTTACACAATTTATAGTACAGGCAGAGCATTGTCAACTCTTGATGTTTACAAAATATTTCTCATCTACAAGACGGGGGTATATTGGTCACGAAGGGGTGTCACATGGGTAAAATGATAAAATCATATGTCATAATTCTGACATAAATTCTAGCTCTATATTACTGTTTTCTACAGCAAATTCAAGTTATAATATATTTTCATATGTGAGAAAATAAATCTATAATGAATTACAAGTTATGTATACCAAAACACAATCATGGGGCCAAGATACGAGCAAGAAACTTCACAAGTCTCATTTTCACACAAGTATTCAACCTTCAGATGGAATTTCATTATCCACAACACAACGCAATCATGAATTCATTTTTCCTGAAACAAAATAAATTGAAGAGAAAATTTGCATAAGACAGCTTTGTGACATATATTTATAAACAACGGTAAATGGCACAAAATGAACACACTGTAAGCATACTCTGTATGTAAGGGTATGGGTCACATTGAAGTTTTTGTTGACAATCTTAACAAACCATCCACAAAATCAACAATATACAACATGCACATGTAGATGGAAAAAAGCATGAGTGAGATTAAATGAACCTTCACTGTAATTAAAAGACTAAAAGCACAAACTGCATGATCATTTTAACTGCCATGAAATTGAAAAAAATCAACTCAAACTTTCTCGTGTGCATGAATTCAATTACCTAAAATAGCTATTTCAATAAAGACACTACAAAGAAGATATCTCCATTACATTTAGCGCTAATTCACTATCCTACAGGCTACACAAAGAGAGAGTGAAAGAAAAATGTAATTCCTTCTGAATGCATACACAGCCAGGAATGTCATATATATATTTGATCCGACATGCTTTTTTTAAATGGGGTTTAATGCCAATCTAAGTAGAACCACTGTCCTTCCGCAAGTAGCTGGAAACTTTCTCACATACAGTTTTTGGAGCATGAGGGACTCAAACCTACGACCTTAGCGGTGAGAGTCAAGTGATCTTGAGACGGCGCCTTAGACCACAGGAGACCCTCTTACATACTTACAGAGTACTTAGAATATAATCATCCAAATTCTGTTTTTGACTTGGTAATGATGAAAAACTATTTCCTCAGTGTTTTTAATTTAATTGAATCTGCTAAATTTCTCACATGCATTCATACTGGTAACTAAAGGATATCTACCACACTGAAGTGTTAGACAAGATTAATTATTGGTTCTCAACCAAAGATATAGACTACTGGTTCACGTCCTGTTAAAAAATGGAAAAAGAACAAGATTGCATTGTAGTTTTGTTTTTATAGTATTGTTAACAAATCACAATTACACAGGTATACAACAATTACATCAAATTCTAGTGCTTAAGTTTTCACACACAACACTTATGACTGGTATTGATTAAATAATATTCAAATAACCTGTCAAAACTCACTTTAGTTTTTAAATATTAAAGTAAAACTAAAGAAAAAAGATCCAATGCTTGATGTTAAACTGTATCTACAGGTTTTTTTTGTCAAATAGTGAATTAAACTAAGTTATTTTTTCATATTGGTCGCTAATTCCCTTCCCTGAAATGACCCTTGGTCAAAAATGGCATATTCAGACTTTTCTATTTTCCCAGTCTGGTGACCTCGTCACTTTGCTTCCCGAGTTTAGAGACTCCGCTATTAACAGTATTTAATAACCAAAGTGTACCTGCCACCTTCATCGAGTACGGTTACAGACAGTCGTGCTGGTCCTGGTTATGGCTATTCACATTTTTACCGTAAATCAGTTTGGTCTTTAGAATTGCTGATGTGTAATTATTTACAAATTTTACTATCTTTTTATTTTCAAATTTCTAAGAATATTAACACTGCACATCTACAACAAATGAAGTCAATCTCATGATTATAAATATTTATTAAAGTAAAATATTGTACAAGATCTCATATTAAAGGGACACACAGCAATGTTGAAATCAAGATTTACTCATGTGCGCGCTTTTAATCAATATTTACATCTAAGACCATATAACCAGATGGAAATATCAATATTCAAGTATTACTTACTGGAATTTCATATTTAACCCTTTATTTCATATAGACGCCTTTGGACACCTCTAATATAGATGCCTTTGGACACCTCTTATATAGATGCCTTTGGACACCTCTAATATAGACGCCTTTGGACACCTCTAATATAGACGCCTTATATCACCTAATATAGATGCCTTTGGACACATCTAATACAGAAGCAATCTGTAACGAGCAATCTGAACACTTCCTGCACTGTTTTCAAAGGCCTTATGTGATTGGTGCGGGGGAAAACGCGTATCTATGGAGTAAAGGTTAAGGAATATGTTGTTTTTTTTTTTAAAACAAATGTGACGCTAGTTTTAAAAATATGACTGATAATAAAATTTATTTAAAACTATTAATTGATAATTACCTGATTTTTTTATGAATAGGCTTTATATATAAGTCCTTTATAAATAAATACAAGGCAAAAAAGTATGCAATCAAATGCCTTTTTACAAATTAGCAGATTAGCACAACAGAGCCAAATGCATATGTATTGTTTTAAGCTCATTTTAGTGTCATAAAATTTTTAAAAATCTTTTCTTTTTTTTTTCTTTTTTTTTTTTGAAGTGAAAAATGATCAAAATTGTCCTATGTCCCTTTAAAATGGAAAAATGTGCATTTTAGGCAATTGACTTACATGTTTCCATATTGTGTAAAAACAAGGACTTGTATAGACCAATAGGAAACTTGCATCTTTCTATTAAATAATGATAAAATAGCATGGGAAGAATTAATACTTTAGCAAAATAATCATTTAAATTTCACAGGCAACTGATTTCTTTTACATAAAATGTAAGGTGCATGTAACCTTAGATGTTTTATAATGTTTAAAACACAATCTTGAATTCTAAAACTTGCAGTTTGAAGTAAAAATTCAAGTACTTTCCGTGTTTTTTTAGGTGCACTATACAAATTCTGTAATCCTAAGTACTTTTTGCTTTTTCTTCTCTATATCAGTCCTTGGCAAAAATTACATGAAAAAAACACAACAGGAACAATGAATAAATGACATATCACAGCTAAATAAATACAATGATATTTTACATACAACTTTTTTTTCCTTAAAATTAAATTTTAGATTATATTAGATAACTTGACCATTGACACTTTAAACTTGTCAAAATGCACACGGAGCACACCGCAATTTTTTCTGCTAGCAACATATCCCAGAATGCAATACATATTCAAAGGGAAACAACTCTTCTCAGTTTCATTTACCCACTGATATTACAACAGAATATCTGAAAACTTGAAAGTATGCGTGTTAATTTTGTATCAAGAGGTATGTTATGGCAGAATGGACAATGTTATCAACATATCAACAATGCTGGTACCAACGACAAAATCAAACCACAGAAAAATGTTCTGAACATTTTCTTATCCTTGCAATAATACAGTTAAATTCAAGGTATTTTAATTGCTGTTATGTAGATCAAGTATATTATGTGTTCAGCCATCTGTAGTGCTACACAAACAACCTGGACATACCAATATTGTGATTCATGTAAACCGAGACCGGTATAAACATCATTACAAATCAAATCCATAGAAAAACAATTCATTTAGATATATATCTGAATCATGGTTTATTTCAAAACTGTGCACAGAAACTATCTGAAAGATAATCTTAGGTAGTCTCACGTTCATATTGAATTATAGTCTCATTATGTTGAAGATGGTCTCACATTTATATTGAAATATAGTTTCACCATCATGTTGAAGATGGTCTCATCTTTATATTGAATTGTAGTCTCACCATCATGTTGAAGATGGTCTCACCTTTATATTGAATTATAGTTTCACCATCATGTTAAAGATGGTCTCACCTTTATATTGAATTATAGTTTCACCATCATGTTAAAGATGGTCTCACCTTTATATTGAATTATAGTCTCACCATCATATTGAAGATGGTCTCACCTTTACATTGAATTATATATTCACAATCATGTTGAAGATTGTCTCACCTTTATATTAAATAAAAGTTTCACAATCATGTTGAAGATGGTCTCACCTTTATATTGAATAATAGTCTCACCTTTAAATAAAAAATGATAATTTCACCAGCATAGTGAATGTGGTCTCACCTTGATATTGTTATTAGTCTCACCATCATGTTGAAGATGGTCTCACCTCTACATTGAGTTATAGTCTCACCTTTTTATTCAAATGTATTCTAACTGCTTATAACCATGGGGAAAGGCGATCTAGATTTAAATAGAACTCTACATGACTGGAAACACATACGTGACTGGATATACGACTGAATACACACATACATACAAAACATGCATAAGAGTACAATATTAAGAAACCAGTCAAATTTCAGAAAAAATTGAACTGAAGAAAATACAAGAACCATCCCATTTTTGTGCCTCATAAACGTCAAGTTCTATTCTGTTCAGCCATGTCTTTATTTTAATTTGATACACTTTGATCATAATTAGCACTTTTATTACCTTGGTTACCGTTCCACTTCCTGTATAAATTTTGGTACATAATTTAAAAGTAAGCTCTAAGATGTTTGATAACTAAACACTGTTTTTTAATCACTGAATAATCACTATATATTAATGATTTGTAGTACAGGTTATCAAAAAGTGTCTCCATGGCAACTGTTTCCACAGTTACTGTATCCTTAGTAATGATCTTATCTCCACTGTTGCTGTGGATAGCCAGGGGCTGTAGGGTAGGGATACTGTTGCTGTTGAGGGTAGCCAGGGTAGCCCTGGGGTGGGGGTTGCTGGTTGGGGTAAGGTTGTGGTGGCTGTCCTGGTGCTCCTGTGTAACCTAGAAAAGAAATGAAAAAAAAATAAAATCTCAAAATATTATTGTAATTGAAGTTTTGCTTCTTTAATCAAGAACCTGTAACCTGGAAAATTTAATGACCACCGCAAGAGAGAAAGGATAGTGGCCCCTCACTTACCAGATACTGTGGATTGTCCTCCTATATCCATACAGTAATAGCACCTTCATCTGTGCACGCAAACATGTTTTGCATCATCATCAAAGAAAATATTGAAAAAAGTTGATATTATGCTACTAAAGGAAGGGTATAAAAATTCATAGTTAATACACATACAGACTTAACAAGAGGCCAGAGAAGCCCCGAATCACTCTACTGGCAACAAATGGACAGATGAGCATTTCAGAGAATTTTTTATTTAAGTTCCTCTTAAATTGAGGGGTTGCTATTGTTCCTACATGAAAAGGTTGATTTATATATGTTTAACATATGTAAAACTGTGACCCCTGTGATGACCCGGGACCTGGCTTGAACAAACCATTTAAGATTCCCTTAAGATATGCTTATAAGTCCCCTGGTGGGATCATTTGTAGTTAAATCTGGTTGGTTTGAGAAGTTGTTTGGGATCTTTTAGGGTGCTATTGCATCTACAATGTTTTCCCTACACAGCTCAATATAAAACCATGACCCCTGTGTTGGCCCCGAATTTGACACCAGGGAACTGACTTCAACAAACCTTTTAGGGAACCTCTAACTTTCAGAGAAAATTTTTTTTTTAAAGTTTCACTTAAAATGTGCAGATAAACCCTGTGGCATGGCATTTGCGGTTGAATCAAGCTGGTTCAAGATCTTGTCATTATATAACTGCTGTGCAAGTTTGGTTAAAATTCAATGAAAAATGGAGGTGCTATTGCGGCTACAACATTTTCTGTATGTAACTCTATGTAAAACCATGATCACTGTGGTGGCCCCAAATTTGACCCCATGAACCTGATTTCAACAAACCTTATAAGGGATCTCCCTGCAATGCTACATGTAAAATCTTTAAGGCCTGGGCCTTGAACTTTCAAAGAAATTGTTTTTTAGAGTTTCGCTTAAAATGTGCTTATAAGCCCTGTGGCAAGGGCATTTGTGGTAGAATCATGCTGCTTCAAGAACTCGTCTGAGATCTTGTGGTTATATAACTGCTCTGCAAGTTTGGGTAAGATTCAATAAAAAAATGACGACAGACAGACGACGCACAATTTACCACAACATAAGCCCAGTAGAGCTAAAAATGGAAATCTTTGTGTTTCTTGCATGAAAATATATCGAAAATATATCATTTAAGAAGAAGATTCTATAATTTTTCCCTTTCAACATACCCATTTAACCTTTTACTTCATAAAGACGCCTTTGCATATCAGCAATGGGTGAATTATGTTTATATTATCTGACAGAGTGGAAAACAGTGCAGGAAGTGTTCAGATTGCTCGTTATGAGCAATCTGAACTCTTCCTGCACTGTTTTCAAACGCCTTCTGTGATTGGTGCAGGGAAAAAGCGTATCTATGGAGTAAAGAGTTAGATTGTTTGCTACTACCGCTATACCGATAAAAACCAACATATACTTGCAAACTTGCCTTCAATATACTGTACACAAAAAATGTTTCACACACATTTTAACAAAAGTATGCAGTAAACCAGTCTAGGTTTTCAACTGGATAAATAGCCCATTAAAATTATTTGCTCGGACTTCAAACTGGTAGCAGCTCGTAAACTTAAGTTTTCAAGCCTGTGTGATACAAGATACAAGATTTTGTCCGTCACTTTTGGCTTTAAAATCAGCTTGTGTTATACTTGGGTACGGTTTACATTCATACGGTTATGGCCTGTGAACTAAAATACTTTACAATATGTTTCAGTTACACATAATATGGAATTAGAAGGATTAGAAGGATATTTATGCCATCCATATTTCCTATTATATTTCTTAATTCCTCTCAAATATTCCACCTTTGATATAAAATCTAACATGACACAAACATTTTCACCTCAATATGAAAGTGTGTTATAGGGTAATATAACCATAGACAAGTTTATTCTTCACCTTCCGGCATAATTCTTACCTTGCTGAGGGGGCATCTGTGGGTATCCGCTCATGTATGGGTTATAAGAGCTATAGCCGCCAGATGGCATTGGTGGTAGACTCATGGAGAAATTCTGGGGTGGATATGGGGCTCCCCATTGTTGTGAGCCAGGAGCAGCTGCATTGATAACATGGTACAATTAAAGCCTTTGAACATGCAATACTTTATAGTAAGTATATGTAAAGTGCTAACATAAAGGAGGTACACCAAATCCTAACATTTTTTTACCTGAAATAAATACAGTGGCTAGAATACATATTACTATAATATAAAACATGATCATTGTTTCTGTAAATTGGAATATAATATTGATAAAAAGTACAATCACTGATTGCATATCTGAAATTATTCATATCAACTACAATAACTGCCTCTGAAATTGGGATATAAATATACATGTATTATATAAGATAAACTGATTGTCCATCCAATGTTACACGTTTAACTTTTTTAAATTACTTGTTCCGAGGAAAAAATGCTTGTTCCCCATTATCAATTGCCATTGTTATCAATTGCCATTGTTAATAAAAATTTGGAAAGAAGTTACAGGAGCATGAGTTGCTCATGTGATCTCTCCTGTAACTTCTTTCCAAATTTTTATTGGGCTAAGCCTATTAAAAACTCATAGATGGCGAAAATGAAAATTATCTATTTTCCCATCTAAGCAATCCTATGTAACATTCAAAGTCACCTTACTGGGCCCAAGTTGACCCTAGCACCTTTTATTTGAACAAACTTCTAACCCTCTTCAAATTGACTCATCATTTCTTGAGAAGACAATATTTTTTTAAAAAATCACAATTTATTCCTTTATGGGCCCTTACTAACCCCTTTTGGATATCAAATCCCCTTTAAAGAAACCAGTTTCAACTATTAAGACAATATTTCACATCCTAAGATAATGAAAATAATTTCTAATAAAGACGAGAATATACTGTTTTACCATATTATTCCTATGTAAAAATCAAAGTTCCCTTATTGGGCCCAAATGAACCCTAGCTCCTTTATTTGAACAAACGTGTAGCCCCTACACCTAGGGACCATTTACACCAAATATGAAAAAAAAATGCTGGTCGATTCTTGAGAAAAGTATTTTTTAAAAATTCATAATTTTATCCCTTTAGAGTCCCTGCTGGTCTCTTGACCCTAACAGACCCTGGCTCCTTTATTTGAACAAACTTGAAAAGCCACCTCCAATGATATAATGTAAGTACAAACTTCACTTAAAATATTGATATAACTATGTATGAACCCCCCCCCCCCCCCCCCCCCCCCCCCAACACCCACCCACACCCACAACCCCACACCACCTCTACACACAACATGCACAAGTTGGTCTTGCTAATGTGATTAAATGTCACAATCCATGGAAAATGTTTTATTGATTCATCACTTTATCCATCATGGCACAGTGCAGGTTGGAGGGAAACGTTCAAGTAGAAAACAATGATATAAATATAATGAGCACTTGAACTATTTCCCCACTGTGATCCAGACAGCTCTATATATACATAATGGTAGATCACAGTACTCTACAATATGCAAATGCATTTTACAGCACAAGGGAAATAACTCCAGTTTTATATATCACATTAGGAACAAAGGAAAGGTAACTGAATGTACAGTATGTGCAGATATTATAGAGGAAGGGAAATAACTGCTTTTTGACATGAAGAAATTTTTTTTTATATTTCTGACAGCACTTAATTTCTGACAGAATTTAACTTCTTAAGCACTCTGAAATAGATATTGAATCCTAAACATGAAAATAAAACCAAATTAATTTGTCAATCTTTTCAATTTTTAAAAAAAAAAAAAATTTGAATGGGGTTTAACAACATTTTTCAACACATTTCAGGTTATATATATATGGTATATCTAGTTTTATTGGTAAAATAACACCTCAGAATGAATCTGAGTAGAAACACCGCCCTTCCGCAAGCATAAACTGGAAAACTTTCTTACATAAAGTTTTTGGAGGGAGCAGGATGCCAACCTCTTCAACTGACAGGTCAGAGAGTTAATACGAAGTCCTGTCCCTAGTTTCACTGAATATCTAAACTTGAAATTTTCCTCAAATTACATCTTCCAAGTGCTATAACTTCATTTACATTGATTACCTTGTATGTTATCCTTACTTATAAGGATGTATTCTCATACTTCAATTCTGTGCAGTCCTTCAATGTAATGTATAGTGAAACTGATATTTTTGAGTTGAGGAAACTCTCAGCTTGGGGTGTTTAGTGAAACTGATAATTTTGAGTTGAGGAAACTCTCAGCTTGGGATGTTTAGTGAAACTGATAATTTTGAGTTGAGGAAACTCTCAGCTTGGGATGTTTAGTGAAACTGATATTTTTGAGTTGAGGAAACTCTCAGCTTGGAATGTTTAGTGAAACTGATATTTTTGAGTTGAGGAAACTCTCAGCTTGGGATGTTTAGTGAAACTGATATTTTTGAGTTGAGGAAACTCTCAGCTTGGGATGTTTAGTGAAACTGATATTTTTGAGTTGAGGAAACTCTCAGCTTGGGGTGATTAGTGAAACTGATAATTTTGAGTTGAGGAAACTCTCAGCTTGGAATGTTTAGTGAAACTGATATTTTTGAGTTGAGGAAACTCTCAGCTTGGGATGTTTGGTGACACTGATATTTTTGAGTTGAGGAAACTCTCAGCTTGGGATGTTTAGTGAAACTGATATTTTTGAGTTGAGGAAACTCTCAGCTTGGGATGTTTAGTGAAACTTATATTTTTGAGTTGAGGAAACTCTCAGCTTGGGATGTATAGTGAAACAGATATTTTTGAGTTGAGGAAAATCTCAGCTTGGGATGTTTAGTGACACTGATATTTTTGAGTTGAGGAAACTCTCAGCTTGGGATGTATAGTGAAACTGATATTTTTGAGTTAAGGAAACTCTCAGCTTGGGATGTTTAGTGAAATTTTACCCTGACCACCTCCTGTTTAAATTATAGCAAGAAATACTGTATTTAAATGAACTTAAATAAAGTATCAAAAAATGAAATTAATTAAAGGAATAAAACAGTTTTGACAAGTTTTTAAATATATATAGAGAGAGAGGGAGAGAGAATACCATGTTAGTATCTGATATTATCAACTTTATTAGGCGAGGCTTAGAAAAAAAAACAGGACGAGCTCTGCCGAGTCCTTGTTTTTTTCGTGTTGAACCTGATGAAGTTAATAAAATAAGGCATTAAAATGGTATTCTATTTATCATGTCAATATTTCTAGTTGTTTTTTTATTCATTTTAAGTAAGGTTAAAAGTAGTTCCATCTAGGTCAAAATGTATAAGTATACATAACGACATCATGAAGTATACATTATGATGTCATGTACCTGATAAACTTCCAATGATGTGATAAACCTATGTTTATCAAGCAGGTAGTTTATCAACAGAAATGAATGCATTGACATGATAAATATATATCTTATATATGTTTAAAAATATTGAGTATACAAAGGCAATTGCATTCAAGAGAGGAAGGTTCAATGTACATCAAAGATTTAAGGACTTGTATAGAGAAGGAAAAGCAACTGATTGAAATACTGTGAACACTCGTGAATTCACACAAAATCTCAAGAAATCTCATTTTCAATTATCTTAGCTTTTCATATAAAAAATGCAAATCAAAATTATTTCTTTGCACAATTAAATTCTCCACAAAACGAGACCATTTCAAGCAAACTCTATTTAAAATTGTTGAAGTTCTTATGACTACAAAGTTTATATACAGCAACTAAAAAAAAATTCTTGAAATTTTACATCAAGCTGCAATGCTTTTAAATCAGGGTCATCAATTATAACATTATAAAACATTTAATGTTACATACAGCTTCCATTTTATATACATATGTATAAGAAATCATTTGCCTGTGATTTCTGATTGGTTAATTTCAGTACCAAATACATGTTACTAATAATCTTTAGTGTATTCTTAATCCACAAATATGAAACGTTATATCAGAAATGTTGTATATACTACATCATAATTTGCTTCTTTTACATCAGATTTTGCTAAACTATTACAATGAAATAAAACTAGACCTATCACTGTAGTGATGAATACCCCTGAACGCCGCCATGACAGAAAATGGTTAACCATTGTATGAAGTTTTATTAAATTATATCCAATAGTTTTGAAGTTATGCTCCAGACAAAAAAAATTCTTAATAAAAGAGAATGTTATGGATTGAGTTGTTTGTATTGTTAATTTTTTTATGGTTTTGTTAAAATTAAAAACGGTCTTTTTAATTATTGTGCAGTGTACAAGCTTTCATGGCAATCAATAAATGTTATACTTTTTCGAGTTATGTTGAGGGACAACAATTTTATGGATAAGAAACAAACAAGAGCACTAGGAATATAATATCGAACCTGCTTTGCTCAACTCAATGTATTCATCAACTTGGTTCTTTCATGAACTTTATTAAACTGTTATCACTGATGGCTTTAAAAGTACTTTAAAAGTACTGCACCAGAAAAGGGAAATATATCAAAGGGCAATAACTCTGTAATTAGCAAGAATAGAGTTATGTTTCTTGTACACTGCACTTCCTCTTATTATATTCTACCATTGTATGAAGTTTGATGAAATTCCATCCAGTACTTTAAAAGTAATGCTCCGGACAAGGGAAATATATCAAAGGGCAATAACTCTGTAATTAGCAAGAATAGAGTTATGTTTCCTGTACACTGCACTTCTTGTCATTATATTCTACCATTATATGAAGTTTGATGAAATTCCATCCAGTACTTTAAAAGTAATGCTCCAGACAAGGGAAATATATCAAAGGGCAATAACTCTGTAATTAGCAAGAATAGAGTTATGTTTCTTGTACACTGCACTTCCTCTCATTATATTCTACCATTGTATGAAGCTTGACGAAATTCCATCGGGTACTTTTCAAGTTATGCTCCGGGCAAGAAAAAATATCAAAGGGCAATAACTCTGTAATTAGCAATAATAGAGTTATGTTTCTTGTACACTGCACTTCGTCTTATTATATTCTACCATTGTATGAAGTTTGATGAAATTCCATCCAGTACTTTAAAAGTAATGCTCCGGACAAGGGAAATATATCAAAGGGCAATAACTCTGTAATTAGCAAGAATAGAGTTATGTTTCCTGTACACTGCACTTCTTGTCATTATATTCTACCATTATATGAAGTTTGATGAAATTCCATCCAGTACTTTAAAAGAAATGCTCCGGACAAGGGTAATATATCAAAGGGCAATAACTCTGTTATTAGCAAGAATAGAGTTATGTTTCTTGTACACTGCACTTCCTCTCATTATATTCTACCATTGTATGAAGCTTGATGAAATTCCATCCGGTACTTTTCAAGTTATGCTCCGGACAAGAAAAAATATCAAAGGGAAATATATCAAAGGGCAATAACTCTGTAATTAGCAAGAATAGAGTTATGTTTCCTGTACACTGCACTTCCTCTCATTATATTCTACCATTGTATGAAGCTTGATGAAATTCCATCCAGTACTTTTCAAGTTATGCTCCGGACAAGATAAAATATCAAAGGGCAATAACTCTGTAATTAGCAAGAATAGAGTTATGTTTCTTGTACACTGCACTTCCTCTCATTATATTCTACCATTGTATGTCGTTTGATGAAATTCCATCCAGTACTTTTCAAGTGATGCTCCGGACAAGGAAAATTGCAAAGGACAGACCGACAGACCGACCATAGGGTGACTCCAGTATACCCCCTCAAAACTTCGTTTGTCGGGGGTATAAATATACACAAAAAAATCTTAATTGTACTATCTTATCAAAATTAAGGGAAAGCAAGTTCCTATCCTTCTATATAAGTCCTTGTATACATGACAAAGGTATTTAGTGAGGGTATGTTAGTTTACCATTGCCTCTGGATGATGGCGTCATGTTAGTGTCTGTAACAAGATGAACAACTCAAATGTACAACAGTTGAAACAATTCTCTTTAAAATTGATGACATATATATTTTTATGACATCGTGTCAGTGCAGGATACCCGTCTACCAGCACGAGGGATATATATTGCAAAATCATGATCAAGCTTAAAGTCCCAACCTTTACTGCCAGGGTAGTAAATGTTTGTAAGAGGAGACTATCAATTTACAATGCTACACCAGGCTATCTGTTGATGGTCCATGTGCATACAGTGCATCTCCCTCGAATTTCAAATTTTTGGCAGATGGAATTAAAACTACTTTTTTTCAAACTGCATAATTTTATAAGGCCATTAAATATTAATTGCTAGATTATCATCCAAATTTTTCTTAAAATAGGGAAGGCTGAGGATTCTATTTTTTATTTTCATTTTTAAAATTTTTGATGTTTTTTTTTAATAATAAAAAAAAAAGGTATTTTTTTTTTTTTTTTTTTTATGAAAATAAAAAGGGGTTGGAGCGGCATGAAAATTAGGTGGCGGGTGGGGATGATAATCTAGCAATTAATTTATTATGGTCTAACAAACACTTTTGACAAATTATTTTTTGCCAATGAATGTATTAACAATAATCTAGTAATATGCAACATTATAACAAAAACAATGCATTGGTGACTGTGAAATTTTAAAAAAGGCTTCTCTGATTTGAATCATGTACTAAATTATATAAAACCTGCCCCAAGAGTCACCTTGCAGCTTTTATATTGCAGTTGGGGGCTTTAATTACATGCACAATGACCTTGAAATGCCTATCTGACACATACCAGTCATTATTTATTTAAATTACATTCTGTACAACCAGTAATTTGCCATCATGTTTTATGGCAATAATGAAAATGTCTTCAGTGGTGGATTAATTTATTATATATATCCCTATAAAACTTAACAATGCCATGGTAGTTATCTTAAAGGCAGTGTGTCAGGGAAACTCGCTATAAATTAAAGGCAGTTTGGCAGGGAATCTCGCTATAAATTAAAGACAGTGTGTCAGGGAAACTCACTATAAATTAAAGACAGCATGTCAAGGAAACTCGCTATAAATTAAAGATAGTGTGTCAGGGAAACTCACTATAAATTAAAGGCAGTGTGTCAGGGAAACTCACTATAAATTAAAGGCAGTTTGTCAGGGAAACTCGCTATAAATTAAAGACAGTTTGTCAGGGAAACTCACTATAAATTAAAGACAGGGTGTCAGGGAAACTCACTATAAATTAAAGATAGTGTGTCAGGGAAACTCACTATAAATTAAAGGCAGTGTGTCAGGGAAACTCACTATAAATTAAAGACAGGGTGTCAGGGAAACTCACTATAAATTAAAGACAGCATGTCATGGAAACTCGCAATAAATAATTAAAAAAGTTCAAAATTAATTCAAAGCATCTTGTTATCATTTATATTAAAACTATGGACAACTTGAAATTTCAAATCTGTCTAAATGTGACATAAAACATATTTTAATCAGAAAGTGAAGTCAAATGCATTGCATTTTTATGAAAGAATATTATTTTAGTTCAACCTGAGCATGTAAGCCAAGTTAGGAAATCCTTTTTCAATATATTATTTTGTACTTTTATTGAAGTATAATATATTGGGTAGAAGTGTTTTTAACAATTCTAAAATTGAAAAAAAAAAAACACCGACATATTTGCTAAAGAATAGACTACCTGGTGATAATAAAAGTTAAATATATAGTCACAAAGAGTGCTTGTATCTTTGAAATGTAATAAAAATACATAAAACATCCTTTCTTAATATCTTTTATTTTTCCAGAAAAAAAGTGCCCTATTGAATAAAATGTATTTCAGAAAGCGAAAGTATCCTAATAATATAACCACAGATTGAAAGTAATATATGGTTAAAAATATAACTTTAAATGTATATAAAGAACTTTTATGTAATATAGTTCATGTATATATGAATAACATGTACTTTTTAAAGGGATTATATTGGCAAGTAACACAAACACGCTGTTAATCCAGACTTTTCCAGTATGCACAAAATAATGCTTATGTATTGACGTATAACCTTTATTTACTTGAAAGTTATCAAATTATCAGTAATTGAATATTGGCCAAAACTTAAATACGTCCCGCAATAAAGTATTGCGTAATGTTTACATTGAACTCCGTAAACTTCCTGAACAAAGCCTCGAAAACGAGATCGGGAACGAGTCTTCACGATGTTGTCCGATGATTAATCGGAAACCCGATAGCAGTTCGTTGAAAATGGTGAATGTAAAACAAAAACAAAAACGTTGCTTCAGAAACCCGATGTTTGTAATAAAGAGGTTATGCAATTAGACACTTTAGACGAGTATATCTCTAAGTTATAAGTGTATCTTCATTCTGGGCGTGTGTATTTATGACAGGGACTTGACGGTAATATGCCAATATAATCCCTTTAATCATTTTGTCAAAATATTCATTCAAATGCTAAATATAAACCAATATTTAATATTCTAGCTTAACTGAGGCTGACGGTGAAATGAAAACATTATTTGTTTAAACTTATTTATTTTACTTCGATTGAGAAACAAGTTCTTACAACCTAGGCAAATCACACTCGAAGTCTTCCTGTACAAGCCAGTACTAAGCATATGCGGAAAAAGTGTCTTGCTCAAGGACACCACACATAGCCTTGGCGGAGAATCGAACCCACGACCATCCGATCATGGGTTTGGTGCTCTACTGCTGGCCCACGTGCTCCACATTATTTCTCTTATTTCAAACATCGTAACACAGCACCAGATAAGCATTATTTGGGGAGTATCTAAGTATTGAAATTTCTGAATAAAACATTAAGTGGTAAAATAAGCACTGGATATTCACAATTTTGGAGACATTTAGGTTTATTTTAAATATCAATTTCATTAAAATGTTCATTTTATCATTAACATTTTAAAAATAAACAATGCATACAAATTTAAAGAGTAAGATACAAATTTGAAGAAAAGCTTATCTGGAATGAGTAAAATTATTATCAAGTTCAGCTGAAATTCAATATAATAACAGTTGACAGATCAACATCATCATAAACACTAGCCTGCTTAAATATGTGATCACAATTTATGAAAATGGTTTTGAAAGTGATGTAATTTTTATATGTACTTGTATCATCTGAAAAACTCACACCACCATGGTAGCTATCTTAACCCTTTACTTAATATAGACGCCTTTGGACACCTCTAATTTAGACGCCTTTGGACACCTCTAATATAGATGCCTTTGGACACCTCTAATTAAGACGCCTTTGGACCCCTAATACAGAAGACTTTGAATTATTGGGCGAATTATGTTTATATAAACTGACAGAGTAGAAAACAGTGCACGAAGTGTTCAGATTGCTCGTTTCGAGCAACCTGAAATCTTCCTGCACTTTTTTCAAAGGCCTTCTTTGATTTGTGCGGGAAAACGCGTATCTATGGGGTAAAGGTTTAAATATTTAACAATATGAACAAATTGGTTGTGGTTTGATCCCATTCTGGATCATATTTGGTCATGTCAGCCTTTTATAATAGGGATTTGATTGGATACCATGTTGGGTCATGCCAGCCTCATGATAGGGATCAGGTCTGATCCCCAGCTGGGTCATGCTAAAGTCTTTATAAATGATATATATATGCATCTTCCCCACTTGACACAGCAATCAAAGAATTGGACTGGTTGGCCCAGTGTCAGTTTTTCGTCACTGGACAAGGTAGGGTATCATGTCACCTGTTTGTTGTACAACCTATTAGCTAAGCAGAAATCAGAACTCCACCTCAAGCAGACACTATTATGATATGACTGACAGTTAAAAGCAGTACTCAACATCACACAATACAGGACTAATGTTCTCAGGAGAAAAAAAAAACAGAACAGCATCGGATATGAAAGTTGGGGTAAATTTTGCCTGATACAATCCTCTGGTAATTAGGACAATCACTTCATATTACAGTCAAACCTGTTGTAAGCAGCCAGTCAAGGGAAGGTGAAAAAGTGGCCTTTTAAAACAGATTGTTGCTTAATACAGGTTAATTTACCCAGAAAGCATAGAAATGGGAAATAGTAAATGTGGCTGCTTAAGACAAGTGGCTGCTTAATAGAGGTGACCACTTACACAGGTTTGACTGTATTTCCTATTATAAAACGTGTAACCTTTTTTTATGTTTGTAACGATTAATCTTATATTTGCTTAATCGTTTGAAGTTTGACACATTTTACACTTCTCGGTACTAACTTTATGATATATAAGGTAAGCAAGTATCAAAATGGTAGATGCTCTGATAAAGGTAAAAACAATGGAGCACCATTAACATACCATAGTTCTGTGCAGATGGCTGACCTGGGGCACCTGACGGGGCTGCTGATGGGGCACCAGGAGCACCTGCAAATGAAAATAAATAGAAGTTAAAACAAATCACAAATATTGCCTTCTTGGGTTTCTGTAACTATCTCCTGTAACACACAGGTGTCAATTTATGCAACAAATGATCTTGATACGTTGACCACTGACTTTGATCTGACTGCGTCCAATGTGGGCATGTGATATTTGTCGCAGAGTGTTGAGAATAATCAGGTGGATCGTTTCTACAATGTTTCAAACAGCAAAATATGCCATTGATGGTTAACAGATGATACCAACAGCAGAACATCATGGCAAAGTTCAGTTTGGAACACACGACTAGCTTCATTTATATAAACACAAATAGCCAGTCAGCTCCTGCACGCAAATGTAGATCAGACTACTTTGGCAAAAGTTCCTTTTATCATGGATATCATTGCTAGCAAATGCTCAATATTTTTGTCATTGGGTAAACCCAGTAAACATTAGCAGTTCCTGAACACTAGGTGACATGGTTAATATTAGCAGTTACTGAACACTAAGTGACATGGTTAATATTAGCAGTTACTGATGAACCTAGCTAATGCAGTAAATGCCATGATGTTATCAGACAAGGACACAATTACACAGATGGTAATGAAAACAAGTAATATTTTGTTAAACTCAACTTGTGTAAACTAAAATATATGTGCAAATAGAAAAAAGAAATAAAATAAGAAAAAGAACAACAGTGCAACAACAGTGTATTACAAGTCTATATAAATAGAAAATAGAAATAAAAAAACAGCCAACACCGTTGACGACAATCTTTTCACAACTTGCTCTTCGACACAAAACATATCAAACTTAAAGTATAAAGTACGCTGCATTTAAAGTATGGACAACTTCACGTTTAAGTAAGGATAACTCTGTAATTGATGAATAGATAACTCCACAATGAAAGTACAGATAATGTTGGCAGCATTACTATACTATTGTTTACTCGATCATTCAAATACAAAATTTCATTTTATTTCCAAAAATCACCATCATTTAAGCTAATTTAGAAAAACATTCACTCCAATAAATATTCCTATCCGTACTGATACTTAAACCAGGAAAAAATTTGGATCTAAATTTAAAATGAAAAGTATTGTTACTCAGTACATGTCTAACCATAAACAGCCGTGGACGGTCTGTGTCATTTTTAACAAGTACCTGCATTAGGATTATAACCACCAGATGTCGCCGGTGGCGGAGGTTGTTGTGAAGGAGCAGATGAAAATGTGGGCGGAGGCGGTCGTGGTGGCGGCTGTTGTTGTGCTGAAATAACAAACGTGAAACAGAACGCTAACAACACCGTGTAACAACACAACACTGAGTCTGTATTACGCTCACAACACTATGTAACAACACAACACTGTGTAACAACACAACCAAAAAACTATAAATGTGTGTAGCATGCAGATATACAGTCGAAACTCGTTACCTCGAATTCCTTGGGACCATAAAAATATTCGAAATATCCGGATTTCAATGTTACAGTATCAGAAATCAAATTTTGTGCAATTTTTACCGTAACCCCAAAGGGATAAATTACATGTTTCGTTTCACCAATTATGACCTCTTGCGCCTTCATCTTCACACTGTCTTGAAAATTCGACATAACGAGTGAGAAAGTCAACTGAGTTTATAGTGTTGGGACCATAGACATGGTTCGAAATAGTGAATAATTTGATTTAATGAAATTTTAGATAATAGAGGAGTTAATTTATATAGAAATAGAAGGGAATGAAATAAACTTTTAGATAACAGGAATTTTGAGATATACGTGTTTGAGTTTCGACTGTACCTAGCTATTTTAATCTACAAATCCAAATATGCTAACATTTTTAAAACTTGTAGCATGAATATTACACAGGGTTTCTTCAGAGTGTTTAGTTTATAATTATTTATTTTAACTCGATTGCTTAAATGAATCGTTCTCGAGTTTGTTTCAGCCTAAATTTTGTTTTGGATGTTGACCATTTATTAAACACCTATTGTTTATTATTGCATTGGATTGAACAGTACCTCGTCTATTCTCCAATTCTTAGTAAACTGATTTTATAATTAAAATAATTCCCCGCTCTGACTTTCTTTTAAAAGTAAACATATTTTCCCTGATTTTTTCTTTCAGTATTCAGATTTTCGATAATACTCCCCAAAGTAATCTGATTTTCGCTTTTGTTTGTAATGCAATGTTTTATTTCAATATTTTAACATACAGATCAGTCCTTGTTTATTTTGTGATTGTAATTATTATAAACTGTGATTAAGTGAACTTTAACATAACTGGCTGATTTAATCAATACAGTCAAACCTGTCTTAAGCAACCAGTCAAAGGAAGGAGCAAAAGTGGCATTTTAAGACATGTTGTTGCTTTATACAGGTTAATTTGCCCTGAAAACATAGAAATGGGAAATAGCAAATGTAACTGCTTAAGACAAATGGCTGCTGAATAGAGGTGACCGCTTGCACAGGTTTGACTGTATATAGAAATGAAAAGGAACTACAACATGGCTGAAGTTAAATAAAAGTTAAAATAAAATAAACACAATAAAAAAGTATGATAAAGACTAATGTGTTGAATCAACAGTTGATGCTATTTTCTGTTCAACTTTCTATAATTCTATGCTACATGTATATTTGATAGATGTTTTGTATAGAGAGTCTATTAATACAGAACTAAATAACAGTGCTCAAATATCTACACAAACAAATGAAACAAACATGACTGAAATAAACATCAGTGAAACAAATATCGGCGACAGTAAACAACAATATATCCATAGTATATAAGCCATGGTTGACACCAATTCTATTGGGTCGGTAGATGCCTTGATATTTTGTCTATGGTTTGCATTGTAGCTAGGTGCACTCACCATAATCTGGTCTGTATTATTCACAAATAATTATCTCCATATATATATTTAAGCATTGAAGGTGTGATACATAGATGACTTGCAAAGGACGTGATGTAAGAAGAGGTGCGACATGTAATCATTAAGCATTGAAGGTATCACACGAAAGTGAACTGCAGAGGATGTGATGTTGAATAATGTGTGATATGCAGTGCCCCAGATAAGAACCAACTGAATAGGCTGAATGAGAACTCTTCAAAATTTAAATAATTTAGTGAAATCTTATAATCAATTAATCAATTGGGTGATTTTTACTCAGTAATTTACAATAATTGAATGAAACATAGAGTATTGTCTAAATGTAATTAAAGTAATTCAAATAACTTATCTTGATTAAACTAGTCTATATCAAATGCAGAGTTTTGTACAATTGTTGCTACCTGCAACTATTGATTTACATTATCAGTATTGTATCAAATGTTGCTGTACAAACTAGTTTCTTCTAGCACAAAATGCGCGCACAAAATGACCTATTTATGTGTCGACGTGCCGTAAAACACCATTCATTCATTCATTCTTGCACAAATGCAGCTGCCTGCAACTCAGATTTTATTGTCTAACTCATCATTATAATGTCAAACAATATTGTTTTAAAAATACTAATTGAAGAAATTAGTATTGGGGGCCAAAAACGTTACTCAAAATTGTACTTTGATTTGGGTTAGAACATGTCTTTTTCCTTTGAAAGCTGAGATATTTGTTCTCACTTCGACATTTTGTCAAAGTGTAAAATCTTGATCATCTAGATGAGTTTCACGACTATGTACGAATAATAAGCAAACTCCTGTATGAGAAGGCTGAACAAGCTGGTACCCGTTTCTACTTTCACTCTTCTAATAGCTTGTGAGGTACGAACCATAATAACTGGTAACCGGTTTATCTGGCTGTTACCTATTCACCAAAATACACAAAACATGAAACAGCTGTTCGGATACACATGTACTAACAATGTTTTGCGTGAAAGCAAAAATATTTGTGAAGCGAGTACACTTTAAAACAAAATTGTTTGCGTTTTCCATAAATTTATTTTAGTCAAATACGCAGCTTACCTGGAGCACTGGATATGACATCACTTTCAATGAAGTTTTCCTGCCTTTAATACATGGTTTAAAAAAAACTTCTGTAAAACTACAATAGTTAAACAATCATTCAGAACTTTGGGATTTAAATAATCCCCATAAATTGCAAGCTAGGCAATTAAAAAGCTTATAAAGCACAAACAATTTTTATATCACGCATTTTAACTCCTGACCTATACCAGCATTTAGTCACTGCCTGTACCTAAACATGCAGTAATAAATGCTCCTTGCAACATGGGGAGAGATGTTAATTAGTTGGCGGTGTTTTGATTTTTTTATCAAAGTGATCATCATAACATTGCAATGGTAGAAGATAAGACAACTTTACTATCTGATGATTTTTTATTAAACAGTAATAATGAAGTGTTATGTTTAGGTAACGTACCCGTTATTTTTAAAATAAGCAAACTGCAGTGATAGTGTGCGGATTAAGACGGTTAGATAAGGGGTTCATTAACAAGATTAGAAAAGTTATGGCTTGTCTAACATTATTCATTGTTATTGAGTTTTATTTTCAAAAAAAAAAATAAAAAAATACAGATGTCTACAATAAAACTGTATCAAGTGTAGTGAGCGTTATACCATTTATACACACTGAGAAACAATGAGTGCCGAATACAAGTTTGGTCTGGTAATTCTTGTTTCTGATCCAATACTTTAACTTTCAGTGCACTAAATTAAAGATTTAAAATTTAAATTTATGTTTCAATAACTCTAATAGTTAAATGCACACACTAAAAAGAAAATATCGGATAAAATTTAGATCTAGCTGAGAAAGGTAGGTCTATGTTTTCGGTACAGGTATATGCCATGCAGTACAGATTTAACAAAGTTTTGCCCAAGACCATTTTGTTGAGGTTAAGTTTTGTTGTTGAGGCCCCTACAAAATCAACGAAAATTAGTCCCCTACAAAAATTAATGTTTTCACAGAATCTATTTTTTAAGATATTACTCCTTTAACTTCTAATAGTGCGGCATTTCAAATTAATATGGCAATTTCAACTGATTTTGCTATTCCAGTACTTGTGCCTAGATCTATTCTACCTGAAGTCACAAAACAAAAAAGTCCATATTTTTGTTCTTAGTGGTATAGCGGTAAAGTATGGAATAAAAAACTCGAGGTGTTGAGTTCAAGCACCCACCACAACTATGTGATTTCCTTTTGCGAGTAATTTGTTTAATATGTACAAACTTTTCACAATCAATGTAAAATAAAAAAGCTTACTGAAATTATTTAAAGAGTTGTTTACATGCGGATAAATTGTTCAAAATAAGCCATGGAAAATTTAGACAGGTAGAAGTCACACAAAGACATAGTTTTTTGGAACATCGATAGGTGCAAGGTATGACAGTTTCAATTTTATTTCAATTGGGTTTAACACTATTTTCAACACATTTCAGATATAAAAAAAATGCATATCCACCTTTATTTGTGGAGGAAGACCTCAGATTTCAGGAAAGTCCATCCACAAGTAAATTAGGACTCAAACCCAATTACATATTTGTTACTTGGAGACCTTCTGTAATTATGGACACTGGTGAGAAAAGTCGCCTGTTACTGTTGTGACAACCCTTGTTGATACAAAATAAACAAGTAAGTTGAAATCTTTACAGTCTATTAATTTTGTTTCAATGTTTATTTTGGCCTGGCTACCCTCAAAACTGGTTAAAACAGCTAACTTTGTTTTTTTTTAGGCTCGGCTACCCATAGAACTGGTTAATTTATTAAAAATTGTTTTGGGTCCTGGCTAGCTGCTGTGCAACTTACTGGACTGTGGTTGTTGGTAGCTGGGTGCTGCCGGAGGGGGTCCAGATGGTTGGCGTGCTATTGTCTTTTGTAAATCTGCCATCAACTCTTCTTTCTCTGTCTTACGTGCGAAACAAAAGTCTGAAATCTTGCTCTGCAGCCTCAACAGCAGGGGCGTCAGGTCATTGTAAAACTGCGATAGAGGAAAATAAAAGTCATACACATGCGTACTTCTGAAATATCACATATAAATGTTGTTAACACAATCATGGCAATTTTAAATCAGATAAAATTAAGGAAAATTTTACACTTTTCATCAGAGAAAATAATAAATTATGCAGGAAATACTGGATCAAAGAAGCATTTGCTATCAATTATTGTTTATAATCAATAGATATTTTAAAGAAAAAAAATCAAAAGAGAGACTTTGTACAAGCCAGAAATAGCTTTCTTCTCAATTCTGTTGTTATGTATCATTATATATTGAATATTATGTATATGTCATATGTTGATAACAAATAAATATTGTTTAAACCAAAAAAAATCAATTAATTTCATGTAGATGTAAGTGGATTATCTCAGCTCAACTTAAATCATAACAGAATACCTTTTTTTATTTCAGAAATCCAGTGCATGCAACAATAGCATTCAAAAGTAAAGATAAATGAATAAGAGAATAACAAGTTTTAACAGACCACCTGCTCGAAAATATCCATGAAATATATACAGACAATATATATATATACATGTATATATAAATTATGTATATTATTACACAAATATATGTATGCATATATAATAGGGAGAATCATACATCAAACAAAAGTTAAACACCTATCAGAAGCACTGGACCCACGAGATACATAAATGATACAATGTAGTACAGTAGAGGGAATTACCATTTTAAAGTGCTAAAACATTTAAAAATAATATCCTTGGTAGAACTAAAAGTAAAACTATTTAAAATTGATGTGAACAACATCATACAGAGCCAGTATACAAAAGAATTACCCTGTTACAGAACTGCAGTTAAAATAACACGGATAATCAAAGTACTAAAGGTTCAAGGAGTCGCCAATTCGTTAGTTTGAATATTTAGTCATTTTTATGCCATCAAGGACTAACAAACGATCAGATAACCTTTTGGCTTTTTCTTGGAATCCTGGGAACTAGTCCTCAAGCACATCCCATCTCCACAAACATGTAAACTTACGCACTTTGATCAGCAGTGAGAGACAAATGAAAATGCAATGTCATATATCAATCATCATTGAAACTGTGGCCGGATGGGGATTCAAGCTCACTACTCCTGGATTGATAGTCAGGCATGATACAGATTGAGCTAACCATGACAGTGTCTACATGAGACAGTTTCACTATTTTAAAAGCTTCCACATTGGAGTATCATGCTGAAAATACATAGTATGACACCCTATCAGGTCGTAGTATACAGACACCTGATCTACCAGACCTTGCAGAATCCTCTTAATGCTGAGCACCAAGCGAGGAAGCAGCTTATACCATTTTTTAAGTCTTTGGTATGACCCGGCCAGGGATTAAACCATGCGTCTTCCACATGCAAGGCAGATGCTCTATCGCAGTTTTCAAACCCTGTATTAAAAGCTTTAATATTATTTGATTTCTACACAAAGTGCATTTACATCGAGTACAGCTCGTCTAAAGCATTTTAATTATTCAATGAAAATTGTATTATTAGGTAGACATTTTTTTACAATTTGTACGATTTAGGTAGAATACTTCCACTTACCTTTGTTCCCTCCTCGAGATTACCCTTAAGGTCCATAAAGGCATCATAGCCCGCCGCAAGTTCCTTCAACAATGCCTCTCGCTGTGCTCCGCTCTGGTTGGATGCTCTAGATTGACAAAATTGTGTGTTCGTATTCTGTGAAAAATAAAACACATGATTTACGCGAAGAAAAAACAAATAACACATGTTTTGTTTTTTGTGTTAAAACACACACACATAGGTTTTAAAATTTAAATTTTGTGTAAATTAAAAACTTAAATATTTATTTTTCAAAATACCTGTCCTTTCACATATGGCATTTTCAACCTGAAAACAGGTCCATTTTTTGGCTACTTAGTGGTTTTGTGATAGAGCATGGAACTCAGGATTAGGTGTTGTGTTCGACCCCTATCAGAAACTGTGGGGTTTCCTTTTGTGACTAAATGTTTAATATATACAAATTTTTCACAAACAATATTAAATAAATAACGTTTACTGACAATATTCAAGGTTTCTTTATACACAGAAAAAATGTTCAAATTGAGCCATTGAAAAAATGGACAGGTGAGTTGGATTAAACATATTTTATTTTCATTATTTTCAGATAAACAAGTACAATATAAGAATATAATTCTTAAAGAGTTCTTCTCCAAGACAACAACAACAGAAAAGTTGACTCTACAATTACTCCATAGCATTTATGGCATGTTACATGTATGTGGAAAACTTCTGTGCTCTAAACTGTAGTCCCATTATAACTTGACACCTTTCATACACATAAGTCCTATAGGTGACCTTGATTTTTGAAGAAGTGCCAAGGTTTTGAGTATGACACGTCATCCTGTTATGCTGAATATTTCTGTAATTTGGAAGAAAGGGGGGCAGACACCACCAACAATGCAGTATATAGTTTAATATAGAAGTACAATGATTGATTGATTGATTGAATATTTGGCATCATTATCGAATGATAATTGAGACATAATGTTGTATATCAATCATCACAGGGAAGGGGATTTAAACTCACAACCCCTGGATTGATAGTCAGACGTGTTACCGATGTTCGGATTTTTACCAGTAAGGGACTAATAACTTTATAACCTGATAACTTCAACAACCCATTTTCATAGAAAAAAACACAGCAATTATACAAATATATTATGATAAAGGTAAAGAAAACATTACCTGTATTCTTGCCATCAACATATCTTGTCTCTGACAACTATCTACGACTTGTTGGCGCAATGGGCCATAAACTGTGTCCAATTCTTGTTGTGAGATAGCTTCCTCGTTAACTAGACCATCTTCTGCCAGCGCCCTCATGAACTTGCCAGCTGAATACAATAAAAAAATAGGGTTTATAGGTCTCGATTATCTTCCCTCAATGATGGAGGGAAGATTCTTGTGCCAAAGAAACTAAAACGTATTTTGGTTATATCTAATGTGAAAGTTTTGTGAAGATTCATTCAAAAATGTAGGTGTCAGAGTGCACAAAAAAATCAAGTTTACATAGATATATACATGTATGCATATATGAACATAATAATGGATTACTGACAAAGGAAGATCTGGTGACGTAATAAATCCAAATTTGCAGATTTTTGTTAAATTTTGTACAAATAAATTCTGTAATTTACATAAGCTTATCTGACTAAAGGATAACTACAAAGACAGCCCTCAAATCTTTCTGACTAAAGGGTAACTACAAAGACAGCACTCAAACCTGTCTGACTAAAGGGTAACTACAAAGACAGCCCTCAAACCTTTCTGACTAAAGGATAACTACAAAGACAGCCCTCAAACCTTTCTGACCTTTCTGACTAAAGGATAACTACAAAGACAGCCCTCAAACCTTTCTGACCTTTCTGACTAAAGGATAACTACAAAGACAGCCCTCAAACCTTTCTGACTAAAGGATAACTACAAAGACAACACTCTAACCTTTCTGACTAAAGGATAACTACAAAGACAGCACTCTAACCTTTCTGACTAAAGGATAACTACAAAGACAGCACTCAAATCTGTCTGATTAAAGGGTAACTACAAAGACAGCACTCAAACCTGTCTGACTAAAGGGTAACTACAAAGACAGCCCTCAAACCTGTCTGACTAAAGGATAACTACAAAGACAGCACTCAAACCTTTCTGACTAAAGGGTAACTACAAAGACAGCACTCAAACCTGTCTGACTAAAGGGTAACTACAAAGACAGCACTCAAACCTTTCTGACTAAAGGATAACTACAAAGACAGCACTCAAACCTGTCTGACTAAAGGGTAACTACAAAGACAGCACTCTAACCTTTCTGACTAAAGGATAACTACAAAGACAGCACTCAAACCTTTCTGACTAAAGGATAACTACAAAGACAGCACTCAAACCTGTCTGACTAAAGGATAACTACAAAGACAGCACTCAAACCTTTCTGACTAAAGGGTAACTACCAAGACAGCCCTCAAACATTTCTGACTAAAGCTTACCCATATCAAACTGTCGTTCTTTTAGTTCACTTTCTACAACTTCTCGTTCTGCTTTAATTGCTTCTACTTCCGCCATCATCTTTTTTAAATCCTGCACCACAGGGTTACTTGATAATGAGCCGCTGTCACCTGCACTGGGAAGTGACTTCTCTATTTCATGCTGGAATGTGCAAACATTTACATTTAATTAATGTGGTATGCATATTTTACATTCTCACTTTACATCTGCCTCTCTCTAAACGAAGGTTGGGAAATGACTCAAGCAGACTCGAAATGCACTCAAGCTTCTTTTATATAAAAATCAATTCCCAGTATCCTGTCCTTTGTAAGAAAGATCTATTTTTTATTACTAGCACTGACTCTTTGATACACATAAAAACAAACTATTTCCAGAAAGCATAATTTTGCATCCACTAAATTTCACTAATGAGTCATTCAGTCCAATATCTTTTAAGATAAAATGTTAAATAATCATTAGTATAATGCAATTCTATAAATAAAGCTTTTTTTTTTAAAACATTTTGATATGAATCAATGTAATTTCTTTTTTTCTTGCTTCTGTAATATGAATTAAGGGTGAGAAGAGACAATGAAGTGTTCTTGTTGTCTACTTTACCAGGCCCTAGTCTAAAGTCCACAACATGTGATAAAATGGAGTGCATGGTCCAGTGGTAAAGCACTGGACCCAGGATCCGGGGGAACTTGGGTTTGATCCTCTGTCACAGCTATGTGTAGTGTCCTTGAACAAGACACTTTATCCACATATGCTCAATACTAGTTCTACCCAAGAAGACTTTGTCTAAGATGTAAGAACTTGTCACAACCGATGTAAAAAAAATAAGTTTAAAACAATAAAGATTCCATGCAATTTTTCTTTAATAACTGAATTCTCACAATACCACATAATATCAAACTTTAGAATTTCCAGTAACAAACGAACTTCATTGAAGTTTTCTCCAGATTTTATTTCACTTTAAAAAATCACGAATACAATTTTACAGACAACCTTTTTATGCAGAGAAAATCATCCATGGTTTTATTTTAGACTCTGTTCCATTTGGATTAAGCCCGTGTGGTTCCAGTTAAGAATAGAATCACTGCCGATCTCTGCAGATGGGTAGGAATCCTCCAAATGGGTGTCATGTTCATTCTATCATTTTTTGTCATGTTCACTATTGTGGTTAAATTATCAACCCCTGTGTGGTTTCAGGGAGCCTAATGAGTGATGGCAAGAATAGGACCACTGTTGCTCATGCATGTCGTAAGAAGCGACAATTTGAGTAATACAATAGAATTTGCTGAAACTCTGCAGTTCTGCAGGTATCAAGGTTCTAGGTTCATTCTGCATATTCATTTGTTAGTGTATTTTTGTTTAAATCTGTATGTTAATTTTTTTTTTGTACATTGTAGAGTGAACCTGGAATCTTCCTTCCTGTTGGCGTCAAATAACCTTTAATGTGTTGGTAGGCCGTAAAACCCTATTCATTCATTCATTCCATTTGGATTATTTAGTTGGCATAAATACATCAGTGAAGCATCTGTAAAATATTTGCATTATTATACCTATAAAGTTATGAATGTTGACAAGCAAACAATTGCAACACTCTCAGAAAAGCACTTACTGTTGGTTTGGAGAGCAATGAGAATGCATTTTTATGTGCACCATATTTTTCTTGAACAACTCTATCAGCCCCAATGGCTGTATCAAGAATATTCTTATATTTTGCACTCTCATCTCTCATGGGCTTGGTGAGATTTGTTGATGGGGTCCGCGTCCATCGCTCCTTGAACTGGTCCTTGAGTTGGGAGTCAGACTTCTCCTCCTCATCCAGCATTCTTATAGACTGTAAAGATGATAAATAGTTTCAAGAGATTGTAATTATAATTAACTGACAAAAAATACCTTAACCATTTACTTCATACAGATGCCTTTGGACACCTCTATTATAGACGCCGTTGGACACATAATATAGACGGCTTTTGAATTATTGGGTGAATTATGTTTATATTAACTGACAGATTAGAAAAACGTTGCAGGAAGAGTTCAGATTGCTTGTAACGAGCAATCTGAACTCTACCTGCATTGTTTTTAAAGGCCTTCTGTGATTGGTGCGTGAAAACGCATATCTATGGAGTAAAGGGATAAACTAATAAATTGTATTTGTTGAACATTATCAAGATATCAACTCGAATGTGGTAATTATGCACCAAATAACACACAAAGTAAGCAAATGATCTCATACTTTTCATGTTATACTCCATACAAGATAGCAGGTGGAAAATCTGATGGACGGACGAAGAAATGTTTTTCAGACAGTATAAAGCTCATCAAAATATGCAATAGCAAACTAACCAACTACAACAACGACACCACGATAATGATGAACTAAGTCACCACTACAATGATGGTACATATAACACAATGTTACCTCATCTAGGATTTCTCTATTTCTAGTCAACAGATCAGGTAATTCTGACATCAGTTTGTCTAGATACTGCAGGCCACCCATGTCTCGAATCTGCTGAGCCTTGTCCAACACAGACTGTGGCACCTTGTCACCACCCACATCCTCCAAGGCGGCAGGCAGATTCAGAGAGGCTAACACACTGGAACAGTCAAAGCATCATTTGAGACTCATTTTACATGTATAACAGAAATCAAAGTTATGAAAAACCAAGTACATGTAAAACTCTTACAGTCCCACAATCATCATCAAAGTCGCAAAAATACTGAATAAACAAAAGCAAATACAATCCTCATAAACTAAACTTGTATTACCATAAAAAGTATTATTTTCTCTATGCAATTGCCAAATTTCGTAACTATACTGAATACAATTATGTAGCAACAGCGCTAGAAAATATGCATGTAATGGCTACCAGGAGCGTTGATGTCAAAGTTTTACATGTCTTTAACCGGCGAAGTACTAACCGGAATCCAGGCTTTTTGTACATATTTTTTATCACACACATCTTTATATCACTTATCCTTGAACTATATAATAATGCAATGAATTCAAAACTAAAGTTTATAAAGATTGGACTGGTTAAACATTGTACAAATAACTGACATTTAAGTCAGACTACTCTAGGTAATCATTACATTTTCTAGCGTTGTTGCTACATAAAGGTATACAATATCAACATGAAAATTGGCAACTACATTTATAGGAACTATTACTTTTTATAACAATATAATTTTAATTTTTGTACTATGTTAAAATGTTTAAAATATCACAAAAGCCCATGTACATTTTTTAACGCACATCATAAATTTGTATTGTACTATGCCGAGTCATCGAAATTATCCAGCAATCATTTTATTAACACCCTCTGATAATGTAAAATCAAAGGCCTGAAGAACCTAAGCGTCATCTCGCTGAAGGACCAGAACATGCTACACCAATACTTGAACTACATCACTTATCACCATTAAACTTACATGCAGTTGGCTTCATATAGGACAGAATTTTAGGAGAATACTTCTTTCTGCTTATATTTAGCAGGAAGTGTTTTGATGCAAGGATGAGGCGAATTTAAAAAAAAAACACACAAACAAAATAACTTATTATAACCATATGTTCTGTTGTAAAGAGTTAGTTTAGTTTAGTTAAAACATACTTTATTGCTTTATATATCACAAATTAGCAAAAGGGTCAGGTTACAAGTTCTATTAACAAAATTAATTAAGGCCCTTCATGACAAAATGTTTTCATACAAATACTAATCAAGATGAAAAACAATACATTGAAATCAAATAACATTTAAGAAATATTTGATGTCAAAAAATTAAGGTGAGAGGTACGATCAACAGAAGATTCAAAAGTAAAGTGTTGTATTGATTGGTTGATTGATTGAATGAACATTTAGCGTCATTTTTATGCCATCAATGGCTGACAGAAGATCAGTTAACCTAACTACTGTTTCCTGGGATTAACCAGTACTCGAGCACACCCCATCTCCGCAAATAACTGATAACTGTCCCAATTGAATCAGTGGTGAGAGACGAATGATAATGAGACACAATGTCTTATATCAATCATCATGGAGACTGTTGCCGGGCGGGGGATTCAAACTAATGACCCCTGGATTGATAGTCAGACATGTAACCGACAGAGCTAATCGGGCCCAGCTATAGTGTTGTAAAGAGGAAAATGATCATCATTTTGTTTGTAAACACTCCTTCATGTAAATGTGTATGGTGATTATTCTGCTCTACATAATGGCACTTGTTCTCTTTCCAATACAGTGATACAAAAGTTGGTATTAACTTCCTTACTTCATATTAACACAAGGCATGTACGTTTATAAATATATAACAGCAATCAACAAGTCATTTTTTACATTTTGAACATGAAATTATTAATTCATATACATACTATCTGACCCATCATATACATATGGTGACCAACATTTTTTTTAGCTGTTTTTGTTTGTTTGTTTGTCGTCTTCTTTTTTTTTGGGGGGGGGGGGGGGGGGGTATTTTTTTTATTTTGTGATCAACAGTTCAACTTCAAACACTTTAAATTGCATTTGTCACTATTTTCAACGTGTTACTACTGCAACCAGTTTTAATTGTGGAGGAAGACTTGTTACAAGGTACACATAAATCTGAATAGCATCTCGGGCCTTCTACAAGTTACTGGTATATTTTCACATAAAGTTTTCAGCCAAGCTGGCTTGAATCAATGTCCACAGTAGTGAGAAGTAATTGATCTTGAGACAGCACTTTAAATCACTGAGCTGAAGAAAACTCGACTGTCATTTTTGTAAGACCACTTGACAAAAATAAGATTAAATCTCAATATACCTTAATCATAATTTCTCTTTCCATTATGTTTATACTATTAAATTTATTTTAACTTGATTGTGAAAAAAGTTCAAAGCTCATATAAACATCTCTGAGTAAAATCAGTATCAAATGTTTTTTGAGAGGCATTGGGTTGAGCTGGGGATCAAACCTGCAACCTCTTGTGTAAGTGCGGCCAACACTCCATCTACTACATTATTTCCCAGCTTTCCATAGTATGTTGATGAAGAAATAAATTGAAATATTTACCCATTCATCAGTGTGGTTTGTTCTCGGAGACGCCCAATCTCCATGTTGGTTATCTGTGACTTCCTGCCCTCAAACACATTCATAGCATCATACACAGGGATAGGGACAATTTTCTCAAACAAATCTGCAAATCATCAATTATAAGCTAGATGTTGTTAGTATGAAATTGTATAAATGACAAAAAATGTTTAAAGTTTAATATCTGTATATATAATATCATAATATTCAAATGAGTCAAATCCAATGTATTTTGTCATTTTTTCTTAATATATAGATTTAGTAAAGAAGGCCGCAGCCCCAGGGCGAAACCACGAGACCCAGGGACATGCAATTCACAAATTTTATAAAGGACCCATGTATGTCCACAATCATGGTCACCATTTGTTTACTAGTGCTTCCTGTAGTAAGAAGAAGATTTTCAAATTTTACCTTGAATTTGACTGTTTTGGTCCAACCCTCAAGGCTCCAGTGGCGAGGGGACCATGTAATTCACCATTTTGATTCACCCTTAGGTACCAAAGCTGCATACAACATTTCAATAGGACTGAGATAAGGGTTTTTGAGAAGAAGTCGAAAATATGAATTGTTTACGGACACACGATGGATGAAGCACGATGACGGACAAAGGTGATCACAAACCTTGCTTGAGACAAAGTCTCAGGTTACATCTTCATCTCTCTTCCATAAAATGAATATCAGTGTTTATCAGGTGTAAGTATTTAACAAGAGTTGTCAGAAGACAACAAAGCTCACCGATAGGATAAAACTCACCACCAATGCAAAGACTGAGATTGGAGGCCTGATCAGATACTTGATAAAAAACTTCAACCTGAAAAATTAAGTCGAAAAACGGCAATAACTCTGCCAAAATGCAATCCAGAGTTATGGTTCTTGTCTGTGTGTGTTCCACTGATGATGGTAAACACACATGCAAAGTTTTATTCATATCCAATGAGTAAAGGTCATAACTGTGGCAAAATGCAATCCAGACTTATGGTTCTTGTCTGTGTGTGTTCCATTGATGATGGTGAACACACATGCAAAGTTTCATTCACATCCAATGAGTAGTTGCATAGATATCTTAAACTTAACGCAAAAGTTTAACCTGGGTGTCTACAGACGACGACGACGCCAGGGTCATGACAATAGCTCTCCTTGGACTTTTGTCCCGGCGAGCTAACAATAAAATCTATAATTTATCAGGTTCTTACCAACAAAACCTGTTGAAAGTTTATCAGATACTGGGAGTGGTTTCGCTACAGCTGCCTTGCCGAGGCCAGGTAGTGCCTTGACATCTGGTATGATGTCATGATAAATAAAGTCATTGTCCTTCTGGGCAGCATCAAGCTCTCTTTGGATCCGGGCTTGTTCATTTTTAAAACTAAACGAAATACCACCTCTGGTTGCCGCAGCTGCCATCAGCTCTTTGGCATGCTGCGAAATATATAGAAATAATGATTGATACCAGAAATGAGTTTTCATGTAACTGTAGTCATACATGTATCTTTCATAAAATGTATCAGTGGTTAAAGTTCTGCTTTGATAATTAATCAATCTTTTGTTCATACTAATTGACTTAAGCTTGATTGTGAAAAATTCTCGGAGCTTATATGAACCGCTCTTGAGTCGGCTTCCTGGGTAGAACCAGTACTGAGTGTTTTTAACAGGCATCGGGTCGAGCTTGAGATTGAACCCCCAACAGTTTCTACAGAATGGACTCTAACCCACAATTTCTGCTGTGAGCCTGTGAGTAGAAAATGAGCTTGAGGCATCCTTTACTTCTTATTTTAGAATACCTTTCAAGATATTGATAAATTATCTAACAGACAGAGAAAGCACATTTACATATTTGGAAGTATACAATGTATCATCTGCATAAATGTAGTTTGAAAGATTCTCATCCAGAACTTTAATATTCACATATCCAAAAATTTAAAATTCCAAAAAACAAAATTTTTTGTGCTACAAGTCAAAGAGTCTTTGATCCCGCAATAAAACTATAACTTAAATTAAAACATGTGAAACAAGATAGAACCGAGGATATTTACATTTAATCTGGCAATTTGTTCACCATAACTCTTTGACTTCTGAGCGACGACCGATTGAAAAAACTCAGCCATAGCGTGGAATGCAGCTTGTTTCATGGCAACTGTAGGAATCCACTCCTGCAATAGACATAGACAAAGACATGTGCAATGGAATAAGCTACAGTATCATGAAATACAACACAAAAATAAAAACAGGACTGGTGCAATTGTAAAGTTTATTGAGAAAAAAAAAAATATAATAATCATATTTAAGTGTTTGTTTGCTCTCTTCCTATCTCTCCATCAAAATGTGGATTACTCAATATTTAGTTTTAGAGACATTCTTTTTCTTTCATTCCGGTAATTGCATGTACATGTATGAGTAAGGGCTTTTCCAGAATTAAATGTATGGTGGTGGTGGAGGGGGGGGGGGGGGGGGGGGGGGGGGGGAACGGCACTTATTTTTTTTAACCACAGAGCATAAAATTTTAATTTGATAAAATACCACCATGCACAAAATTAAAAAAAAAAGAGGCTATAATCCCATTTCTAATGTTTTCTTATTGTAACACTTGCAAAATTAGTAGTCTGGACGGTTGCCTACTTTCTTTGAAGTACGCCGACGTTACACTTTTGATCTAATGCCGAAATGCAAGTGATTACGTCACACTTTACCACAGGTCGAGAATTAAGTAAAGGGGCACTACAGATAACAAACGAAAAAAAAAAACAACATAATAATGATAATCATAATTAAAGTTTAGTGTTTGTTTGTAACTAGTTGTCTTCTAAATGTTTATTTCCAGTATACCAATTTCTTTGAAAAAAGAATTACTATTAAATTGATACAATCTGTAAAAAGAGTTATGTTTATAACTACACATGCCTAAATTTATGTAAAGAATGAACATGCTGTCCCTTTCATTAACATCTTGTGCCAATGTCTGATGATGTCACTTTGACAGTGAAACAAACACTATTATGACGCATGTTATTTTCTCCCAACTATAGATAAATGTTTAATCTAATTTGACCTCATTTCACACACCCGATAACAAACAATCTGGTTATGGATGCCCAAAAACAATTTCACAGTCCAATTTATGTTTTTTTATGACCGCTAAGAAATATCTGCCTTTCCCCACGATTTTTTCAGATGCTGGGGTAAGAATGATGTGCATGGGATGACAAATCTGAGAATGTGGATGTTATTTTCACTGCTGACGCAATGTCCCAATTTAGATTTTTTGTCATAATAGACTTTGCATTACTTGGTGTTTCTTTTTGTGCCAAATAAATTAGCGTTTTACACCATCTGACAAACAGCGCTGATACGCATTATAGCAATGCCGCCGTATAGTTGAATCGGCGTTTTTGCAGAATTTAATAGTATACATGTTTGTATATTCATATCCGTAGTGGAGTATTTGTAAACATACCCGATGCGTCAAATACTGATATATAATTCGTGAAATTTACTTGAGGAGATAACGTTGTGACACGGCATCTCAGCATAAATGTAATAAAGTAGGTGGGGTTACGGGCGGGGTTACGGCCTGCTACGAGTGTATTCTGACATCTGATTAGCTCGTACATTTCCGTGTTAATAATTTATTTATAACCAAGAATATGTTTCTTGTCACCTTTCGGGAAGTCCGAAGGTAAGTAATTATACTTGTTTCAAACAAATTAAATCATTGTAGTCGGGTGATGAAATTAAATTATGTAAACATTGCTTTAAGCACAATATATATGAAATGTTGGTACATTGCCTTGATTACATCATACACACAATATTGGTAAACAACCATTGCCTTGATTTTCAACAAAAATTGTCATAATTATAACTTACCCGTGGCCAGAGTTCCCTTAGAGATGGCAACTGCATCAACTTCATGGCATCAGCATACAACTCTGAACATTGATATGAAATCTTCACAACCATGACTTCTTTCATGCCTGAAACACATTATTTACCCATAATGCACATTTTATATCTAGAAATCTGCATAAATCACATTATTTACTCATAATGCGCATTTTGTATGTAGGAATCTGCATAAATCACGTTTAACAGAATCAGTTGTTAATTATTTACCCATAATGCACAGTTCATATCTAGGAATCTGTATAAATAACATTATTAACCCATAATGCACATTTCATATCTAGTAATCTGCATAAATCACATTATTTACCCATAATGCACATTTCATGGATATCCATAATGCCCCGTGTCAGCATGCAAGTTGCATATCAATGTAACAGGTATCTATATTATACAGACATAATTATGAGAGTTGCTTCCCTTGTTTATGCTATTAGTTTTGACTTTGTTTATGTTCGCTCAGTGTAACAATGATGCATTACTCTTGAGTATGTGGGCTGTGTTGAGGTAACATTCACTGGAGTTGTGACAGTGGGGGGATACAAAACCACATTTCCTAACAGACTGGTGGACAACCCTTGTTTCTCTCAATGGCTCTCTATACTGGTCAGTATTTAAATGTTTTGCTATATCTTTACTTCATATACAGTCAAACCTGTCTTAAGCAGCCAGTCAAGGGAAGGAGCAATAGTGGCTTTTTAAGACAGGTTGTTGCTTAACACAGGTTAATTTGTTCTGTAAACACAGAAATGGGAAATAGCAAATGTGGCTGCTTAAGACAAGTGGCTGCTTAATACAGGTGGCCGCTTACACAGGTTTGACTGTATTTTTGCTACATTTAGATAAATATCTCCCATCTAAACACACATCTTTAGATTGATTAAGACATATGTATCTATAAAAATAAAAAAACATTAAAATACCACAGCGCACATTTAAATATTTTCTATTTCATTCATGTTCCTTTATCCGAGACATTGAAATCCAGCATAAAGTACCAACTCTTTATACAAATGTCTACGAATCAAAAGGTTAGCAGTCCAAGTAAACCAAACATTGCAAGTTATCAAATTTAATGTTATATGCACACTTACTTGTGGCAGCCTTCCTATAAATAGCTTCCTGGCCCTGCGCCAACATCAGCGCTGAGAGGGCATTTAGTGTGTCTGGTGTTAGGTCAGGGGTCGGGTCTTGCTGACTGATGGACAGCGTGATATCTTTCAGGTGTCCGAATATACCACTGGCTTGCTATTAATCAATATCAAAAAATTTTGAGTTAACTATAAATCAAGTTTTTTTTAATTCTGACATCTGTAATCTATGTACAGTATGTGTCATGCAAAACAACCATTTTTATACTTTATGCAGAGATTCACCTAAATGAATAAAAATGTGCCACGACATATATGAATGTAGCATAATATTCACATAGTGTGTCACACCAACTCTCAACGACTTCATGACTTAAGCGTAATATAAAGTAAGTTTCATTCTCCAAACTTTCAAAATGTAGCTCACCGACTCTACTCATTCTACAAAAAATCTTAAAGAGTTTATTCCTAGGTATGGATCAATATTTTTTACTAAAGGCATTAAAATTTGTGTAACTTTCAGAAAGTGTCAATTAATTTAGAAAGAACTTTATAATTAACCAGAAATGTGTCTGTCTAGACACATGTTCTCACTACTGGAAATCAACTTAATATGAAAAAGGGCCATAACTCCTGTAAATTTTTACCAACGTTGACAGATACTTCACCTATATCTTATACTTATACAGCTATCCAGTGGTAACACCTCTTCACCACTTTTTGAATGCGGGGGCATATTAAAAGTTGAGGCTAGTAACATTTTATGGCTTATACATGTACATGTATACAGCACAAACCTGAAAGTACTTTGCGGACCCTTTGAGCCCCTCATCACTGTCATGGTTCAGCACTTCTGCTACTTGTGACTGAAGGGCGGCAATATTAAACAGCACACACACTCTCTCATATGGCCCCGACGCGATAGCTGTAAATATAAGAAAAAAAGTTACAATCATGAGGGTCATTCAAAATGTTATAACAATTTGCAGGGCAGCAATATTAAACAGCACACACACTCTCTCAAATGACCCTGATGCGACAGCTGTAAGTATGAGAAAAAAGCTACAGTCATGAGGGTCATTCAAAATGTTATAAAAATTTGTAGGGCAGCAATATTAAACAGCACACACACCCTCTCATATGGCCCTGATGCGATAGCTGTAAATATGAGAAAATGGCTAGTCATGAGGGTCGTTCAAAATGTTATAACAATTTGCAGGGCAGCAATATTAAACAGCACACACACTCTCATATGGCCCTGATGCGATAGCTGTAACTATGAGAAAATAGCAGTTAGTCATGAGGGTCATTCAAAATGTTATACTAATTTGAAGGGCAGCAATATCTAACAGCACACACACTCTCATATGGTCCTGATGCGATAGCTGCAAATATGACAATATGGCAGTTACAGTCATGAGGGTCATTCAAATTGTTAGAACAATTTGCAGGCCATTACATTAATTTTTTATTTCACTTGTCCAGTTGGACAAGTATTTCTAAAATCTACTTGTCCTGACCAAAATCAACTTGTCCTGACCAAAATCAACTTGTCCTTACTTTAATCTAGAACTATGGTTCTTAAAATTAAGAATAACTAAATAAACTGTTTTATTACACGGATGTGCAAAAAGAGAGATGACGTGTTTAATTTCTGAATTTTCACTTGTCCTGTCTGGCAAGCAGCCTTATATTTTACCTGTCCGTACCGACAATTCAGTTGTCCAAGACAACCGGGCAAGTATTAACTTATAAACATTAATTTTCATCTGAAAAGTATCAATAAGAACATTAATAAGAATTTAGCTGATAAATGCAATAGACAAACATGTACCTAACTGACATATTCAACAGTTACCAGGTTCTACTATAGTACTTTCCTGCCTCATAAAAATTCAGACACCTAGTCAGGCTTCTCCACAGGCCATTTGAGCACACGGGTACCCCAGTGCTTGAATGGCGCAAAATGGTATTGCCAAAGTGCTTGAAATCTAAAACAATATCTTTAAAAATTAATCCTTTAAATCTTCAATTTTCTTATTTTATGCATAAAATGAAACATACAAAATCTAATGAGTTTTACTGTTGTATACCAATTTTCCTATTATAAATGTTGTTGTTGTTGTATGTGTTTAGCGTGGCTTTCAACAATTTTACAGTCATATTGCGACGGTGTCTACTTGAGACAGTATTCTGAGCGCATGGTATGATAACCCACCCAATCACATTATACTGACACCAGGCCGACCAGACCTAGAACTGTCCTCTAAATGCTGAGCGCCAAGCGAGGAAGCTTGTAGTACCAAGTCTTTGGTATGACCCGGCCGGGAATCGAACCCACGTTCGTCTGCATGCGAGACGGACCCTCTACCACTTGACCACGCTGCGGTCTTCTATTATAAATGTAAATCTATTTTAATGAGTGCTCTACACATAGAATGAAAATGTTTTGGTGCAGACCCTTGAGTGTGCACGTTCTTACCCCAGCGCTTGAATTCCAAATTGTGGAGAACCCTGCTAGTGTTTCCCTGACAAATGTTAATTTAACACAGTGTTTTTTTTTTCTCACCATTTCAGAAAGATGACCCCATACCCTTGGAATTGGGAATTTTAGCAGCACTTTCATTAATATTGGGAAAACTTTTGCATTCAATATATTTGTTCAACTTCATAATGCAGGGCCCGATTACCTCAGTCAGTTACGCAACTGACTGTCAATCCAGGAGTCATGAGTTTGAATCCCCGTCTGGCAACAGTCTCTGTGATGGTTGATATACAACTTTGTGTCTTATTATCATTCGTCTTTCACCACTGATTCAAGTGGGGAAGTTATCAGTTACTTGTGGTTACTTGCGGAGATTGGGTCTGCTCCCAGGAAACAGTGGTTAGGTTAACTGATTGTCTGTTAGCCCTCGATGGCATAAAAAAAAATCAATCAATCAACTTCATAAAAATGGCCGAAAAAAAAACAATGTTGAACTGAATATACCTATGAACATATACCATAATGAACATGTAAACCTTCAAGAAGTGAACATTAATGAAAACTGCAATTTGTTCCTTTAAAATAAATATATAAATGTTTGAAAGATCCTGGTTTGGATTGAAACAGAACCCGTGTGGGAAAACTAAACTATTTAAAAGCATGAAGATAAATTATACGATGCGTTTCTAGTTTAACAATAAAATTATCTTACACAAACAGGCAAAACCAACAACAAAATTAAAGTTTCTGTTTTTATTATTACGACTATCAAAATGATACAGTGATACATATCGGTAATACCTATCACCTTTTCCCACGACAAATACAAATGCACTTCACTGACACTGACGACACTCGACACGTATTGAGACTCTTTTTACAGTTACTGTAGTAAATGATGCTGATTTGATCTTTATGTAAATCCAAACTATTCGCAAGTTAGCAGATAAGTTTCTGTCAATACATATCATGAAGGATGTTAATTATAAAACTGACTTTATCAACCGTTGTGTCGATTCTGAGTAAGTAAGTAGAAATGGGTATTGAGATATAGAGGATATTTGTTTGTTTCGGTGTTAGACCAAATTATATTTCATCAAGTGATCACCAAAAGTCATATTCTCTTTTTATGTTATGCATTTAAATAAATTTTTAATATAAATGTCAAAATAATTTTTTTTTAAAATAGAAAAAAAACCCCATCTCATTATCATTAAGAAATAAAATACAAATGGTTTGGTATGTCAAATCAACAAAAACATGACAAAATTGATATATAAATTGGAGTGATAAACTTGAAACCAAAACCCCATTCTTAAAAAAGACAGTTCTTAAATACTGCTGTCATTCAGATGCTTTTCAAGATGAAACAATTTTACATGTAAACCTGTATCAATGATGGATCTACTCTTTAAAAAACAGTATACGCCTCTACCCCACACCCCTAAACTCTCCTATTTGATTAAAATTTACTATATTTCTATTGAAAAAACATGTGTGCCCGTTCAGATATTTTGTTACACTCCCTCTGAACTGAAATCCTGGGTCCGCCCCTGTGTATAACTGATCATCTTGATATGAAAATAAAGTCATGTGACTCACTTAATACATCACTAAAAATAAATTACACTTTTAAGTGGGAAATCTATTCCAGTATCATGCTTATAATAATATTACACAAACACAAAGATTCTTGGTAGTTTTATATATATGCACAGAAACAACTATAAAACACTTTGTAATGATATGAAGGTGGGTTTCCTTAAATTTAGAACTGCGGCTGGGCATACATGTGCATTAATTAGCATAAATCGCATACGTTTAGTCTGACTGGCTTAAGCATAGCTTTAGATTGACTGTTTTTAGCATAGCTTTAGCATGACTTGCTTTAGCATAGCTTTAGATTGACTGGCTTTAGCATAGCTTTAGCCTGACTTGCTATAGCATAGTTTTAGACTGACTTGTTATAGCATTGACTTACTATAGCATTACTTTAGACTGACTAGCTTTAGACTGACTTATTATAGCATAGCTTTAGATTGACAGGCTTTAGTCTGACTTTAGATTGACTGGGTTTAGCATAGCTTTAGACTGACTTGCTATAAAATAGCTTTAGATTGACTGGCTTTAGCAAAGCTTTAGATTGACTGGCTTTAACATATATTTAGATTGACTGGCTTTAGCATAGCTTTAGACTGACTTGCTATAGCATAGCTTTAGACTGACTGGCTTTAGCATAGCTTTAGCCTGACTTGCTATAGCATAGTTTAAATTGACTTGCTGTAGCATACTTTTAGACTGACTTGCTATAGCATTGACTTACTATAACATTACTTCAGACTCTAGCTTTAGATTGACTTGCTGTAGTATAGCTTTAGATTGACTTGCTGTAGTATAGCTTTAGATTGACCGGCTGTAGTATAGCTTTAGATTGACTTGCTATAGCATAGCTTTAGACTGACTGGCTTTAGCATAGCTTTAGCCTGACTTGCTATAGCATAGTTTAAATTGACTTGCTTTAGCATAGCATTAGCATGACTTTCTTTAGCATAGCTTTAGATTGATTGGCTTTATCATAGCTTTAGATTGATTGGCTTTAGCATAGCTTTAACCTGACTTGTTTTAGCATAGCTTTAGATTGACAGGCTATAGCAAAGTTTTAGAATGACTTGCTATAACATTGACTTACTATAACATTACTTCAGACTGACTAGCTTTATACTGACTTGCTGTAGCATAGCTTTAGATTGACTTGCTATAGCACTGACTTACTATAGCATAGCTTTAGACTGACTTGCTATAGCATTGACTTACTATAACATTACTTCAGACTTACTAACTTTAGATTGACTTGCCATAGTATAGCTTTAGATTGGCTTGCTATAGCATAGCTTTAGACTGACTTGCTATAGCATAGCTTTAGACTGACTTGCTGTAGAATGACTTTAGACTGACTTGCTATAGCATAGCTTTAGACTGACTTGCTGTAGAATGACTTTAGACTGACTTGCTATAGCATAGCTTTAGACTGACTTGCTGTAGAATGACTTTAGACTGATTTGCTATGGCATGGCTTTAGACTGACTTGCTACAGCATGGATTTAGACTGACTTGCTACAGCATAGCTTTAGACTGACTTGCTACAGCATAGCTTAAGATTGACTTGCTTTAGCATAGCTTTAGACTGACTTATGATGGTATTACAGAATGAAAGAGATTACTGCATAATCTGTTCATGATAAACATGATACAGGAATTGTTATCGAGGCTCTTAAAGATATATGTTACTTAGACAAATATTTATAAAAAAAAGTGTAGAAAAAAACAACAAATCTTGTTTCTTCATACACATTCAATGTACAGTATAAATGAACTGTGGAGGACATGGTCTAGTGGTAGAGTACCGAACCTAGGATCAGAGGGCTGTGGGTTCAATCCTCTCCCACAGCTACGTCTGGTGTCCTTATTGCACATATGCTTCCCTGGAAGACTTTAAGTGTGATTTTGTATAAGTTGTCATAACTTAATTCAAGATCAAAGTAAAATGGATAAGTTTTAAACTAATAATACTTAAGGATAGTACATACTAGACTTATATATAACTCATACTGTCAGAATATTCAAAAGTGTTATGGAAGAATATTTTTTGATAATTTTGTATTGCTAATCAATGTGAATTGGCCTATACAATGTTAAAGATTTAAAAAATGAAAAAAACAGTCTAATTACAATCAGAGCCGCATCAGTAATGTTTAAATAGACATCAGGGGCCAGTTTCATTAAACATCTTAAAGCTGAGATTTTCCTTAACTTGAAAATTTAATTTCTGTAAATGATTGCTTTAACTCACTACACTATAAAATGACCACACAGAACTGAAGTCACAACAAATATTTACTAATTTGTAAATGGTAAAATGCAAAATAATTTATGCAAATGAAGTTATAGTCTTTCAAAGATTTGAGTTGAGGAAAGCCTCAGCTCAATATGTGAAACTGGGACCTGAATCTCAATTTTTATTCATGATCAAATATATAAAAAATCTTATCTAAAATTTTACTAAATGTTTTTCATTTATTGTTATTTAACTATTAATTGTTACAAGGTACAATATCAACACTAGTGACAAAAACACAGATTTCAACACGGACTTATTCCAAAGGTACATTGTGCAATCGAGATAAAAAATTTATTTCAATATACGAAATGGTCAAAACATGTTGTTGAATTTTAATCTATATAAACATAAACCAACATAATTTTATCAATGTATCAGTTAAAAGTGACACATTTGAACATACACGACATAATTACATCATCCCACCTAGCATGTAGTGACGAATCTGACCCAATCAAAAGTGATGCCTTACTCATACAGGCTGCTTCTGTGTAAGGTTTTCCTCATAACCCAATCAACTTCCTTATTGACAAGTGACAGACAAGTAATTGACATCATTTCCTGTAAATCTATGTATTTCTGAGGAGATTTATAACCAACGTATAGTTTCAATTAATTTAAGTCATTTTAGCTTTAATTACAAATCACCCCCTGTACAACCAGTGCTGGATGTTGCTTTAGAGTGGCAACTGGTCAAACCTGGGATTAAACCCACAACCGCTGCTGTGAGCAGACAACATTTACAACAACCCTATTCATAGCATAATGATTTGAAAGAGCTACCATAACTTTATCTGCTCTTTAAATACTTGTAACAATTGTTTATTGACCTCTTCGAAATCCCGAACTCTCGTAGCGTGCGAGAGCAAGATTTCGCGCGAGACTAGGAGCTCAGGGGAATTCATTTCACCGCTGTCGCTGCTGAAACAATGTAGATTTCAAGTAAGTAAACTGAATTTTCATACATTAACAACACAAATATTTATTAAAGCAGTTTAATAAAGTTTAATTTGAGAGAGTATGCTAGTATCAATGATGAACATAAGAAATGATGCGGTTGTTGATCATGATTACCTTTTTAATGTGACTTTTATTACTGTTGTAGGTGGGTGGTGTCAGCATAATGTAAAATGGTGTGTGTGTGTGTGTGTGTGTGTGTGTGTGTGTGTGTGTGTGTGTGTGTGTGTGTGTGTGTGGTGTGTGTGTGTGTGTGTGTGTGTGTGTGTGTGTGTGTGTGTGTGGTATATAAGTGTAAATTATTAAGAAAAATTATTCTTGCAGAAGAAATTACTTAATTTGTTTCAAGAACATAATTCATTATAGATATATAAAGACGAGTTAGAAATTTAAAACTCCGTCTCTGAGACTGTTTTGTACCAGTTGTAGAAATCTAGTTTCAACACAGAAACGAACATTCCCGTGTAATTGTACTGTACATGTTTCATAATATTTTTTTAATTTTTTTTTAAATCATCAACTATTTATTAGTGACTAAAGATTATTGTTAGATGAATTTTATTTCAGTTCAATTAAAATGCCGTCGGATGACTATTGTTGTGTCCTTGTGAAACCACAAGAGAAGTAAAGTTCCACCACGTTCTACATTTTACACTATTTCAAAACAGCCCAACAGTGACAGTCTAGGATCAAACGGAGTTATAAGGATTACCTGGACAAATAGGATTTTTTTACCTTTGATGGATAGTGTCATATGGAATTTATTTGCCTACAGGCATATTGCACACAATGTATGCTACTGTCCAGTTACTGGCATCCTGCTGAGCTTTCATAATTCATGAACATTACAGTCACACCATGTGAAAATGAGAAAAAAACATGCATATTGTACCCCAATTTGCATAATTCACCACATGTTTTAGGACCCCGGGGTTTAAGACAGGTGTGTATGTTATACTGCATAGTATTATGGACAATTACTTAATTTAAACATTTTCAGTTATTTATGGGGTCAATACCAATGGTGAGAAATTATGTAACGTTCGTCCCCTTTTTGTAACGTTTATCCCCTATATTAGAGCGACATTAAACAAAATCTCTAAATTTTTGTTCATTTTTTTTTGGATAAATTATTCATATCTTTGATGCACTCTGCACACATAAAATACATTGAAAAAAGTGAAATTGATTCTATAAATTAAAAAAATAGAATGTTTATGCAGGTGGGGGGAGGGGGAGGCGGACGTTACGGAGACGGACGTTCCATTTCCGTGTATATCTTTCCAAAATGACCATTTTTTTTACATTTTATATACATGTAGTACCTCGGTATAACAGCAGGTGAATGTGTATCATTTTATTTATCTTCTTGGAAGAATATATACCAGGGATGCAGTTTTTTGTCACAAATTGAAATTTTCTGAGTTTATGTATCATTTTACAAATACACTTTTATTAAAGAAAGCAAATATATCTCCTCGTGGTCATGCATTACAATGTGATACACGTAAATGTTGTAAATATGATAAAATCAAAATTGTATGTATATTATTTTGTGTGATTTTTGTCCGTAGTATATGGTGTAAATTTACAATAAATATACCAAATTTCTCGTTAATACAATAAATGTATAAACAAAATAAAATGTATTTTAGTTACGTTTCAACCCCAAATTATAACAATCCAATACTATCACACACTACAAACAAATACCGTAAGTAAATGATTGTGACACCTAATCATGGTGTGAAACACTGTAAAGTTTATGCATTAACATATGTGTGGAACAAAACCTCAATTTGGTTGTACGAAACGTCTGCAATTCATTCAAAGCTCTCTTAAATAAAAGAAAATCATAGATTTTTGCAAAAAAGTACATTTCGATTATATTGATATGTTATAGTCATAATGTTTTGTTTTTTTTAAATCATTTACCTACGTTTTAAACAAAAAGGCCCATTAACTGTGCAACAGGCATGTCGTCAGTTGGGTCCGAAATTTGGTAGATAATACATCTAAAAAAAGACAAGAATTATTAATAAAATCCGTCATGTCGCATGAACTGTAAAACAAATAAATTATAACCATTCCCTATTTGTAAATGATAATAGGGATATTGATAAAAAAAAAATAATACAAAACTTCTCAAGTTTACAAATTACCCCACCCATCACCAGAAATCAAGCATTAATTAAAGTATACAAACATGCACAAAATGAAAGTAATTTTATTTTATCATGAGAACTTATTTTTTTTATTTTCTTTCATATCTTGTAATGTTTTTTTTTCTTTTTATGGCTGTTTTATGTAACTTTGTTGTAATTAACTACTGTCAGAAGCACCACCGCGGTTTTTTATGGTGTGACCCGATTCCCCTGAGCTCAAGTCACGCACAGATCTTGTCATGCACGAGAGCGAGATTTCACCTTTTCGAATTGGAGAATAAGACATACATAAGACGGTAGCACATCTGACTATCAATCAAGGGATCATGAGTTAAAATCCCCGCTTGGATGACTGATATACGACATTCCTTTCATTGTCATTCATCTTTCACTGCTGATTCAATCAATAAAGTTATCAATTACTTGCATATATGTGTGTGCTTGAGTTAACCTTCCAGGATCTCAGGAAAGAGTGGTTAGGTTAACTGATCATTTGTTAGCCCTCAATGTCATAGAAATTATGCTAAATAATCAATTCACTTCTCATTGTGTAGTCATGTATCATGTGTAACTTATACTTTTAATATTTTAAAATTGATCTAAATGGATGTACCTAATGTAATTGTTGCAGTTTAACGCTTCAGTGTCTTAATAAAGGTAAAGAGGTAGAATACCAAAAAAAGAATTGAAAATATGTATGACTTCCAACAAAAACATATTACAGTGGTAGTTTCATGGCACAGTATCTGCCACAGGTACTGGGTGTTTGACAGAACTTTGTGGATTTGATGCCAAATCTGGTCATATCAAGACTTGAACAATATTTAACATTTTAAAAGCTTAGCTGTGTATCCATGGTGATCAAGGTCAAAGTAAACAATTCCAGGTGGTACTTCTCATTCTACAACTATAAACTATGACCACTATATTTCAAGAAATATACATAATTATGTAAAAATGTAAAATTTTGTAGTTTACATGTCAGTAACTTATGCGCACTGGTCACGGTCATCTGGAATATTGTAAAACTCATTACACAAATAAATGTCAACGGAAAAATATAATTCAACAAAGTTACTGATCCAAAAGTTCAAGGTCATCCAAATGAATGGTGACTGACTTTCAGTAGTACCTTACTTCTCATTTTACAATTATGTATGATCGGTCTAGACAAGACAATATCCAATAAAGAAAGCAAATTTGATTATTGTTACACCACTTTAATCCAAAAAGTTTTTTTTAAAAAAATGGCTACAGATAAAAACAATACCAGTAGTTTCCATTGTACAAATCTGGTAAATGTACCAAATAGTTTCTGAGAAACAGTGCTAACTTTTTGCAAAAACTTAAAAGTAGAAATCTTGACATCGTTACAGACACTGGAATAGTTCTCTTGCCCAAGAATACCACACATGCGTGTGAAAGGGAATCAAAACTCCATGTACAACCCCACTATCCTTGCACCACAGCTCTACCACTTCAAGTGAACATCTATCGCTGTATGTTACCATTTATATATATCATACAACTATTATTCTAAACCTCAACCAGCCTAACATTTAACATTAAATTTAACATTAAATTTACACGACACAAAATCGTACCTAGAGTGTTTTTTCCAGAGAAGAAAGAGTCCTTATCAAATGCGTCTCTCCACTTGAATTGCACACGAATCTGTAAAGTACAGAGATGAAAGGTTAATACTGGACGATGGTCAACAGTTTGGTTGCAGAAGGTACTGTACATGTTATAAGTGGTTAATTACCAGTGACCTTTACCTCTTATATATCTATTTCAGGGGTGTACTTTTAAAAGACTATAGATTCATCATATAGGACAAGTGATCAATAAAACATATATATGAAAAAGCATCCCAAGTGATACTTTAAACATATTTTATTGCTTTTTTATATACATGTAGTAGCAAAAGGGTTGGACCACAAGTTATCCAACGTTAAAATCGGCCCTTCCCAACAACAAATTATTTACAAAAAACAATCAAGATAGCAGTAAAACATATTCATATATGAAGCAAGAAGAAAAAATGAAATAGGATACATTGTTTAAACATCCCAAGTGATGAACTGGTTTACACTTTTTTATTATTCTTGAGCAGCACGTATGTTGGTCTTAATTTATAAAGTGGTTCATTTATTGCTTTGTGATCTCACATTCAAAAATTTTGATTTTACAATAATATTTATTTTGCATTTTGGAATAATTATACAATGAAAATGTACTTGTTCTATCAGGTTAGCAAAATTCTTACTCATCCAACTGCCACTTCAACTCGTCAATACGACAGACTAGCGGAATTGTAAACTTCTCTATTTAAATATACTGGTATATAAGAATGTAACAAATCATTTAAATCATATCAGTCTGGGATGTTTCACATGTGATGGTCTTATAGCATTCATAATAATTAAAAAATAATATAAAAAACATGCACCTGGTTTTCAGTAATAGGCAGCTTGTTTTCAATAACTGTAAGTTGGTCATAGTACCTGGAATAAAAAAGTTAAACAGTGTACATATACTCAGATAAACTATATTAATTTACCCATGGCAGCATTAATTGTTATTTATTGCATACACATTAGTAGCAATTACAATACTGAAATATTTTTTTTATGATCCATTTAATTTGAAAAAATGCAAACCTGATTAACAACACAAAGATGGCCCAATAAAAATTGTTTCTTCCTAATCACTGTTTCAGAACAAAAATTTCCAATGAATTCATGATTATGATACTTTGGTACCAAAATCACACTTTTCATATAACCTTATACAAATCATCAGTGTTTAAGAACTGACAATAGCCTGCCAAACTCTATTAATAAGACACTGCTGTGGTCTAGTGGTAGAGTATCTGCTTCACATGCCAATGGTTGTTAATTTGATCCCCAGTCAGGTCATACCAAGACAATAAAAACTGGTTTAAGAAGCTTCCTCGCTTGGCACTTAGCTTTAGGTCTGGTCAGCTTGGTGTCAGTATAAGACTGCCCAAGACACATGGTATGATATTCCAGTGTACTAGCACTCAGAATACTGTCTAAACTTTCATTTAGGAATACAAACCAAAAATGTTTCTTTCTACAAGAAAATACTATATAGAATACTAACAGACCAGTCCCAGACAGGAAATCATGTTAAAAGTTGTTGAAGTTGTTATGGTTACAAAATTTGTAAATAGCAGGGATTAAAATAGTGGGAGTTAACTAGGAACTCCAAAACTTTCCAGCAAGACCCTCAACGTGTACAGGGCATGACGATACATTTACTTGATTCATAAAGAATGTCATGCTTCAATTGCTTTTTGCCAAAACCTTATGTCTACATCATATATTTCAACTCAGTCACACTTGACTATTAAAACATGATAATACTAAGACAGTAATTTCTCTGGTTAAGGGGTAAACCCACCATTGATTTTTGTTCTTTATTCTATAGTAAATAGTAAAAGTTTGAAGGCTTGTCATTCATAGAGAAACCCAAATGCAAAAAGTGAAACCTACATTTTACTGTTTGTCAACAGCTGCACTATCAAAATATGATGAGAATTAGGGGCCATGTGTCATATAAGAGGTTTTTTTCTGCTCAGTGTGTACACTGGTGACAAAGTGAAAGTAGACTTCCAAAATCCTTTATTCATACCCCACCCCTAATTTCCAAGAATCAATTTTTTTTCTAATTTCACAATTCAAACATGACAATGCTATCAAAATGTTCAAAATACATCAATTATGCCATTCAAATAAAAAAATGAGCATTAAAATAAGGAAAATGCATTTTTAAAGAAGAAGAAATGAAGATTATTTATAACCGCCAGTATGCGACCCCACAGAAGCACTTCCTTTTTGCAATGGTGGTACTATGCCTTACACAAGAGACATGTATACAGGCACTGACACAACACAACAATAACTGAATAGATATCTTTGATTCTTTTGGGCTGGTATACTAACAATTAGGTTTTAACATGGGTCTCAAATTCAAATTTGCTCTGTCAAAACAGGACTTAATAAACATTGTATTTTACTTTTAAATGAGTTTGGAAGATCAGGTGACATCTTGCTCAGTAGTTTAACTACATCGCATGAATACTGTTCTAGAGTGATGTGAATACAAGAGATGATAATGATCTCTGATTACATGGTTTAAAATCTAGGACAAAATTCCATAAGATCAATAAAATTTGAAAGAATGAATGAGGTTTTAATGATCACCAACACATAATGGTTATACTACACAAATTCAGAGAAAGGCATATATGCTTACTCTACATACACAATAACAAATTAACATAAAGTTTGAAAAATAACAACACCAGTAATTTATAACTTTGATTACAACATAAATTGCGAACTTGAGATAGATTTAAATAGTATTTACATCCAGTTTCATCGCATATGATCACATTACTATTCTGAAAACATATAAGTAAACTTTTACACCAAATAATATATAAATGATTATACAAAATTGAAAAATAAACAAATACCCCACCCATACATTTCACTTCCTTACCTGCACAAAACTTCGAGGGCAGATTCATGTTTGTCCACGGACTTGTTGATCATTAAATTTCTTAATTTATGAAATTCACTGATCGCTGAATTATAATCTTCGGGGCTGGCAGTGCTAAATGTATTCTGTATAAAGTTTCTAAAAGGTTTTACAACATCGACTTCGTAAGTCTTTTTCAGCGGAACCGACAGAAACGTCGCCATCTTGAAAATGTTTGATCACATGGTACGCAGAAAATGTCTATTTTTAGTAACGTGACGTCACGACTGATTCAGCGGCGCATGCAATTTAAATGATGATAAATGGTCATAAATAGGCCTATGCCTGTTTCTACATTTACTTAGTACCATAAATCGCTGTGTATTTAAATTAAAAAAAAACACACAAACAAATTCCATGGATAGCTATATTTTTCAGAGCGACAAGTAGGCCTGGGCTATAATAAAGACTCTATATTGGGATATAAAATGTAGCCTATATATCTAAATAAGAACACTGTCTATTTGTCTTTTACAATTCTTTATGCATAACAATGACCACGGTCATCTGGAATGTAACAGAATATGATGAGTTCAATTAACACATGTACATAGGAAAGTCATAACTTTCTATCTCACTCAAAGTATTTGGAAGCTATAATACTTTTAAGATCAGGCGGCTAATACTGAAATTAAACATGATAATCAACAACAAAAATTGAATGAAAAAAGAATAATCAAATAAGCACAAACTAATGTCCTTTAGGTTATGTGCAAAAGTGGAAGTTATGAATTTTTTTATTTCATTAGTTCATATCATAATTCTAGTGAAAAAAATAAAGTAAACACAAATTAATGTGAAACAGTTTCAGATAGACACAATGTCATGAATATTGTTAGTTCATCTGATAATCCGAGTGCCAGGTTGAAGAGCAAGTGACACAGCTGGATTGACACGGCTGGATCGTCGTTGTGGGTCGCTGGGTGTAAGATCGGGGTTATGTTCGTTATCTGTGACCTTTGTAACTGAAGGCCGTGTGGTTGACGATTGTCCATGATTCTGGTCAGGTATTGCCCGGTTAAAGGTTATATGGTGGTGCTCAAAATGGTTGCTTAGTCTAGATGACGATCTGTCCAATATTACCCTAGTCGACGGAGTACTATTGGCTGGTGTTGTCAGTCAAGTGGATGAGACAGGTGACAGAGGTGATCCTGGTGTTAATTCAGAGGAACTCGGTGTTATTGGAGTCTGTGTTACCGAATAAAGGCGAGAGGGTCCAGAACTTTCTGTCGGCTTGTCAGGTTCAGTACCTATATCTGTTGAGACGGGTTGGAGTTGTCTATGCAATATGTAGTTCTCGATGGTCCGTGTCTGTTGGGGTATCTTGACAGGTATGTATTTTCAATAGAGGTTTGCGGTCAACGGCGATGATGCGATTCTCGCATCCCAAAACAAAATTCTCAGGATGAGTGAACCTACTGCCCACGAGTGTGATCTTCCATCCTGTACGGCAGCAAAACGGTTCCTGTTCTAGACAGCTGCAGTTTTTTTGAAATAGCCAAAAACCGATGCCAGTTTTTGGACCAGTCGGTAGCAAGATTTTTGGTTTGCTGCGGTCAAATATTTTTATGCCTTCACTTATGATTGCAGCATTGGATGCGTCAAAGGCTTGTCGAGGTCGTCGTTCCAAACAAAGGACATTCCCGGTTTCAATAATTGCCCGAATGGTAGCATCTTTTTGGCCATACTGAAGGCATAGGGCACTTGGTTCACAAGGCCAAACCAGGACCGCACATCTGTTAGGTTCTTGAGTGCCGGGAAATCTAGGATAGCACGAAGATATTTCATGCACGGACGGATACTATTTGATGTTATTTCGAATCCATTAAATTCCACAGTCTTGTCCAAATACAAACTTTTCAGAGTTCAGTATGATACCTTGTTGTTCACAGATGTCAAGCCAGTGAACAACTTGAAAGAAGCGTTCTCCTAGGGAATCAGCCCAGGGGGGCGTCATCTACACATTAAGTCTTGCTACAATTTCACCATACCGTCTGGTAGTGGTTGGCCGATAATCGGATGACATCGATTAGCGGCGTGAAGAAGCTTACCGATTCGATAATCGATACCATTTCTCATAATCGATTATCGAGTATAAACGGTGATACGGCACGGAACCGCAAAATACTCCGATGTTTAACCCGTGATTAGAAAACTTGTTTATTTTAAAATTCAGTGTTGACGAACGTTCAATGTTAAATTTGCAAACGATTAATGATATTTATTGCGTTGAAATATACAAAGAATAAATACAATTACGATTTCGGAAACGAATTTTGGTCATTTCTTTTGACAGTTTTTTTTTCGAGTGTCTCATTTTCTTTCGTGTTGTTGGAAATTCAACTTGCATTTTCTAAATTTGTCTCATTCGAATTTTGGAAACAGCAGATTTTAGTTTCGTTTTCAAAAAATAACGACACATTTGAAGATGAAGTTTGGCCATCTTATGCACTGATTTTGAAAGTGCTTTCACCAATCTCTAGCAAAGAGTACACATAGTGAGAAGGTATATTTTCCGAAAATAGACTGTTATCAGTTGTCCTCGGATCTTTTTTTTAGATAAGAAATTTCCGTTTTAAGTCGGTTAAATTAAAAAATATTACTTGTACGATTCACATGATCATGTACACCTAGCTTCACGATTGAAGAGTTTTGTGCGCTCAGTCCAGCAATGTGTGCAGACTTGTTTGTTTACCCGTACAGATTGGCAGTATTTTGTACGGATTTTGATGCAAAAATACGCGCTACGGATCGATGTTTAAAAAATACGGAAATCGCTAAAAAAAAGTATTGATATTATCCGCCCAGTGTTTTTTCTAGCGCGGAATGGAAGGGCGCAGCACCCTGTCCCTTTTTTACCCTGCCCTTCTGTCTTAAAAAGCCGTCTTCCGGCTGCCCTAATTACAAGTCGTATAAACAAATCACAAGTCAAAATTACATTTCAAAGATATGCCGATCGTTTACCGATATGACACACTTAGCCGAATACACAAGTAATTCTTGCTCTGCAAATGTGTCAGGTCCTTCTCGCGTGTACAAATGACGTCACGCTGTTCGTTTTTTTTTTTCGAAGTAAAATATCAGGGTCAAATATTTTGCCGTGTTGATTTTTATGGGTAGTTTGATGCGGTTAACCATTGATGCGGTTAACCAAATAAATTATTATTTTTCACATTTGTTTAAGAATCTGTTGATTGGGAATAAGCATGGGTGCCTTTGAAAGGTTAATTGCAGGAGATTAAAACACCGACACCTTTAATAAATTCTGATGGTAAACGGAGAGGATTGACTTTAAATACAGTCTAGATTATTCAATAAATTACATATTTACTACGAGATTGTGACCAAATGAATTTAAAACTGGAATAGTATTTATTAGAACTTGTGCAATTATTTTAGGTATTCCGCAAATATGTGCAAGGTGTAACAAACGAGCATAATTGTCTTACGTTTATTTTTTAAGTATTTGTTAATAAATTAAAAATAAGTAGATTTATTCAGCTTTCTGCACTTGTAACTCCAAAGTTATTTGATACTAAAGTTTTAATAGTGTTTGGTTATTGGTTCACACAGACGCATGTCACACTACCACTCACCATACTTAAGTGTTGCAAAGCCAACCACTGAACAAGCAGTAAGCAGAGGGTGATGAAGAACTGTAAGGTTCATTACTACTGCCAGTCTACTACACTAATAATTATACACATAATAAAACATGGTAAGCAGTAAAACATCCATTAACATGCAGACTTAAGTAGATCATTCTGGAACTGATTATAATCGGTAAAATCGCATCGGAAGTACCAACCGATTTCAACCGATAATCGATTATGATTTCAAACCGATGTCCCATCTCTAGACTGTATGATGAGTTTCTCGAGTCGCGTGTGCTTTGAGAGGCTGGAAACCATTTTTCTTAGCACATACGACCATCCTATGGCACCAAGTGACGGGTTCCTCGATGTTGAAATACACCCAAGTCGAACATCCTGGCCAAGTCCGGCTTTAACTTCATCCTGCCAGTGAAGCGGAACAGGTACAGGTGTGTGGTTAGCAACAGGTTCAGCACTGGGAACTACTATTAATCGCACACACACACACACACACACACACACACACACACACACACACACACACAGAGAGTTTTGTTTTCTTCCACTTCGTTCAGCCAAATATAAATAATTTGATATCTAAATATATAAACAAACAATTGTATAGTTATTGTATAAGGCCAAACAGGCAGTAGATTTATTTACTAATCAAATTAAGCACTCAACCATACGTTGGTTCCCGCTATAAACAATGTGTGCCATGTTTGAAGAATGGCTTATAATGTGTCTCTGCACTTATAATATCAATATTGAAAAAAATCACTGTTGACAACTATATAGTTGTACAAATATATAGTCCCTGGGCACCACCTTTACTCTGACATGCACGATTTTGTTAGCTAGTGTTCTAACATCGGTACTCACATATGTACTCGGTATATAACGACAAAAATCGTTATAACTCTGAAATATACAATAATGTTTAACATCAAACATATAATATAAAAACAAAAAAATTATTTCTAACAAATGAATGGTCAAATATAACGTGTTATTAAAATATATAAAAATATATATCAAAACCAATATCTTCTTAAAGGGTGGATGGAAGGGTAAACGATATTGAGTATTGCTCGTTTTAACCTCGAATGAAAACAAAAAAAACACTCGTGCATAGATGGTTTAAACAGTCGCTGGTCACGGTGAATGATTTTCCATATAGGGAGGAATCCATGCTAATGTACGTAAACAATATTAAATAGATTTCCTTATTCGACTTTTGGAATCCTGGCAGAATGAAAAGGTGAGATATAAGAGCTAACGAATATGTTTTAATTATCTTAAACATTACTATAAACACTTTCAAACGTATGTTTGTCACATAAATAAAAAAAATTGAAGAAAAAAAATCGTTGGGTAAGATATGAACTTTTCTTCAAATTGCCAACTATCATCACAGTGTGTTCCAAATTTAACATTGCGCTATAATTGTTATTTCCTGATCCTAATTCAGATTGAATATTCAGTAGGGAATTGGTTCTTTATTTATTCCTTATTCGCTGCCGATAACGTACCAACGTTTTTTTTTTATCAAAACCATCAAGTTATATTTATAAGTTATATTTATTTTACAATTTATAAGCGTATTTTCCAATTAAGTATACTTTTTTGCATTAGGTTTTATCATACGTATATGTTATGTTTCATATTCAATTTTATTAGTGAGTTTTGCTATTTTAGTTGAATAAGGAATACGGAACCAAGGAATTATATAGAGAAGGAAATGCAACTGATTGACAGTTTGTGAACGCTCGCGTATTCACGGAAAATCTCGCAATATCTCGTTTTTAATTATCTTTACTTCTATCACCTCAGGAACACAAATCAAAATTCTCACATTGCAGAATGAAATTCTCATCAAAACAATACAATTGTGTTTAAAATTGTTGAAGTGAATCTGATTACAAAATTTGTATTCTGCAGCTAAAATAACGACAAACTACGAGACATTTTCCTTCAAACCTCAATATCTTTAATTCAAGATCATTTTGCATGGTCGAAACATGTTTAAACATCTAAGATTACATACAACTTAAGTTTATGTTAAGAAATCAGTTGCCTTTGAGTTATGAATGATTACTTTGCCAGTAATGAATCCTTCGTGTGCTGTTTTATCAACATTTAGATAGGTGATACAAGTTTCCTATCCTTCTATACAAGTCCTTGACGGAACTAATGATATATGGTTCATTATTCTAAAATAAAAAGGAATAGGGAATAAGGAAGATAAGGACCATGCTTGCTTTAGACATTGCGCGATCACTAAATACTAACAGATTGGCATTCACAACTTCTTTTTACTTTTCCTAACAATTAAAATTGTATTGGTCATCCGCCATTTCAATAACAGATCAAACTAAAATCAAAGTGAAGTCACAAAATATGGTGCCCTTTTAAACGAGAAATCTATTTTAATTTAACATAGGCGCGTAGCTCAAGTTACGAAAGCCCTTTTCAATATTTTAGTTTGACATGTTTGAATTATGATCTATGGCAATACGGGATCAGTGAGTATATATAAACATTATATATATATTTGTGAAAAAAAAAAGTTTTTAGACAATTCTAAACTTTTAAACAGTCCTGATCCATTCCCTTTAGTGTCACGTGATTAAATACAACCAAGCAGATCTCATAGATGTTAAACTTTACAGGATTGTGTTATGAATTGTCAGCTAATACACACATTAATGTTTCCGAACGTATTCCCGATAAATTGTATAAAAAGGTAGGTTTTCCCGTTATATTTTCAAATTTGTCATTTATTAATTATAACTTTTTTTTTATCAATCGGAGAAATCATTTTTTTTTCAAAAAGAACAAAAATATGTAAATAATTACAGTCAAACTTGTCTTAAGCAGCCAGTCAATGTAAGGAGCATAAGTGGGGGTTTAAGACAGGTTGATATGCCCTGGTAACATAGAAATGGAAACTGCTTAGGACAATTGGCAAATGGACAAACACTGAAGTAACCGCTTACACAGGTTTGACTGTATATGGTTTTGATTGTCTTTCATTGCAGCAGAAAACATGTATCGGTTCTATTTTTTAAATACTACCTGCACTCGGAACAAAAACAGATTAATTTGCATTGCATTCCTTTTCCAGTGGAACATTCATATATGGATCTCATCCCGGCTCGGGGTAGGGGTCGTCATGATGCGGAAATCCTGTGTAAATCACACAAGGTAAGAATGAAATCATGCAGTACATCTCAAATGTGAGAAACTTAAAAAATTATATGAGGTTGGCTCGTGATATATATGTATTAAGGAACAATTAAAATCAGATAGGTCAGCTAAAAGAAGTGACGTTATACAGATAAAAGCAGGTCATACATAACGCATCTATGCAAGACAAAAAAAAATCAGGTTATAGTATTTTTAATGGGGTTTCATTTCATATTCAGTTTTACTGGTAGAGGAAGACTTCAGACTGAATAGAACCACCTTCCTTGCGCAAGTTACTAGAAACTTACTCACAAAGTTTTTGGAGCGAGCGGGACTCGAACCTACGACCTTAACGGTGAGAGGTAAGTGATCTTGAGACGGTGCCTCTGACCACTCGACCACAGAGGAACCTTTCAGGTTATAGTAAAATATGGCAGGTCGTATAAAATTATTTGTCAGACTGACTTTTGAAGAAAGGGGAAGCCATTATACTTGCGTTGACTATCGTTTTGTGTTTGTAGTTTTAGAATTATCATATTTCAGTTACCATTAACGTCAATAAAACTTCTTTGTGTGTGTCAATTAACACATTGATGAATCTAGGGTTCACGTGGGATAACTCTATATAAATTTTATGCATAATTATTGCCCCTTTTATACTTAGAAAAATTGTTGAAAGTTTTAGTAATTAGTAGTAACTACTAGCATGCATCAGTGAAACTTCATATTTTTCTTCACTACCTTTCAAAGGACTCAAAGGGACAATTGGGATAACTCTGTTTTGATTTTAGGCAGACTTATGACCCTTTTTACTTAAGCGATTTGGTTTAAGATTTTAGTAAGGTCACATATTCAGAGACTACTACTATACATCAATGAAATTTCACACATGTGTGCTCACCACCATTAAGGGCACTCAGTGGGAGAAGTGGGAAAAATCCCTTTTTATTTTTAGATATAATTGTGTCCCCTTCTATACCTTTATACTCTCTCTTATATTTAAGATGAAAAGTGATTTACCCGCTTCTTCCACTGTTTATGAAAAAAATTGTGAAAATTTAGTTTTTTTGTTTTTTGTTTTTGTTTTTCATTTTTCTCATTCCCATAGTACATTCACATACAATTTATTATTACATACATAATGCAATTTACAATCTTCATATATATTTGTTTATGAACGTAATATCAGAAATAACGTTTAGGATTTTGACAGAATAGGTCGGAGAGAAGAGAAAAAAAGAAAATGAAGAAGATTTTTTTTAGAAAGAAAGGTAAATTACTCCACACTGTCACTTTATAGATTAACATTTTTTTATTAGAAAAGTTGCAGTTTATTTTGTCTTTTGTCAGTGCAATTAATCTTTCAAGGTTTTCATGGTATTTTGAGTTGTTTTTTTTAAATTGTTAAAATTCGGTATTGTGTTTGCATATTTGTTTTTAAAAATGAAGTATTTTGCGTATATCTATGTACAGTTTAATAAGTTAGTGTAGCTACTCTGGTCCACATATCCGAAGGAGATCATTGAATAATTCAAATGTATGTGTAATTGTTTTTCATTTAAAAACATTTGAATTTATGTCCAAAAACTTCTCGAAATGTGACATTACCAAAACAATTGTTTATTTGATTCTTCATGCATATTGCAAAAAATTTAAAACTTGAATAATATTTTAGACAACTATATCGTTTTATTCTGATATAATCCTTTTAATATTGAACATACCAATTGTTTTTCATTTAATTTCCAGTAGAATTTTCATAGATTACTAGTATGGTAGCAAAAGTGCTATTCCTTACTTGCATTGCTGATAGCTATTATTTTGAGACGAATTTCCGAACGTTAAATACACTGTCCCCGACACTTCTCGTTTACGAGCATTCTCAGAATGTCTACGTTAAAGGGACACATGGTAATTTTAAAATTGGTTTATATGTGTTATACTGACATTGAACCACATAAGAATGATAACGAATCATATCATATTGTAAATGACTGCGTTAGAATGAAATTGAACCACATCGTATTTTAAATGACCGCATTAGAATGAAATTGAACCACATCATACTGTAAAATAACAGTGTACTGGTTAAATAATAGGTTAAAAAACATAGAATCAAATAAAATCATTCGAAAGTCTATTACAATACACCGTGTTCGTTTACGATACCATCGATACCTTGAGATTTTCTACACTTTAGTCTCTTTCCGGCTTAGAACATTTCATCTAAGGATATATGTCTGGTTAAAAGCTAAGAAATCCGATTCAATATATCGGGAAAGTTCAATATATTCTGTCATCTGAAAGGTTCTATCATAAATGTCAGTTTATATTGGTAAGAATAAATATGAAAAATATTTTTCAAAACCAGAAGCGATTTCTAGAGGGTTTTCATGTCTAACGTTTGTATCATATAACTGGGTTGTTAAACGTGAACGTCTATTATGTTTACCTTTGATACGACCCCGGACTATTGCATTTTTCAATACGTCATAAAATGTGCATCCAACATTTTTGAGCGCAGTTCTTTGCAAATGTTTTAAATTTTCTTTTTCCATGTTTATACCTGCAATAAGACTCGACTCGCGAACTTTGGTCTGCCTTTGTTCAGCCATGCAATATGCAGCGTTCGCTGATTTGGTGCCTAATTTTAATATCGTGTGTCCAGTACGGTTTAACATAGGCATTGAACTTAGCTAACGGTCAGCATCTATTTGCAAATTCATGAATATTCGTAATTATATATATTGATATATCTACAATATACTGATTCTAAGCACCTAACATATTAGTTATTTAATGATCTAATTACCAATGTGTGCATTTTAGCATTAACCCCGTATATTGAGTTCAAGACGATTGGCACCTCTTTTTTTTTATGGCATTTTTGCAAACCGTTAAAGATTGAAGAAAGATAAAAATATGTATGCTTAGAGCAACATTGAATTTATCGAATTTCATAACACACGTCAAATTTTACGACAAAGCAATTCCGTGTAAACACATTAACAGCCACACACTCTCAGATTAAAAGTATTTTATCAATATCCAGTTTGAACCCCATTGGTGGCTTTACACTTAAAGCACCGTGATCGCATTGATTGTATCACTGTCCTTATATCGCTTTGTGGTATGAGTTCCATCCAGCAGGACAACGCAAACCCCACACTGCGCACGTAACACAGCAATTATCATACACCAACGGTAACAACGTCCTCCCACGGCCAGCGATGTTACCAGACCTGGTATAATATTAAAAAAATACCCAGAGATTGTATGACCTAAAAAAAGTTCAAAACTATATAGCAGAATTATTAAACATTACACTAACAGCTTAATCTTACTTTTTTGGTTTGAGTATTCATAGTTCTCTATTATGCAGAGTGCACATCTGTTCTTGATAATTGTATCTCCTTCAATTTTCAGAAGAGCATATGAATAATACACTCAAACAAAAGAAAAAGTACAAGTCAACATAATGGTGTTGATCGTGCTAATAGATTATGTAAACGTTGTAACCAGAATATCATTGAGCCAGAATACCATTTCTTGCTGTTCTAAAAACAACGATTTTTGAACTAAATATTTTGGCCGTATATCTTGGCCAATACTCAATAAAATTTACACAAATCGTGTTTGAAAATGAAAAAAATGCTGTTAAAAATTCATAATTTATACAAGAAGCTCATGTAATAAGAAAACAATACCCTTGAAAGTATGGTTGTTTCGCAATAATAATATTCATGTAATGTATTGCTAAATGCATTATGTATGTTACGTAATGTTTATTACAATATGTATTGTCTTTGCCATATTTCATTGTAAAAATGAATCATTTTTTGTTACACTAAGGGTAACGGTTGCGACCCTTACATTAAGCGTTTGTTTGGTACATGTATTGACATTTGATTATAAAACGGGTTCTCTTAGTGTAACAATTTTTTTTCAACTAGAAATGTATTTATCCCTGCTATGAAATGAGGGCATATAGTTACTCATGTTCGTCCGTCTGTCCTTCCGTCTTCTTCTTCTTCTTCCGGTAAAGTGCATCACCATATAAGTGGTAACCTCGCACTGTTCTGTTCCGTAGTGTTTCCAATATGCTTCTATATCGAACTTACATATAAACTTTTATCTAAATGATATCAAAATATTAAAGAAACAATGCTGGTGAATTTTGTGTGGTGTAATATTACAGTTCTGTGTAACTTGCATCGGATGCAAAATAATGCCGGTAAGTGTTGACAGCGATTTTGTATTTTCAATAACAGTGACATTGACCTTGAACTAAAATTGTGACGTACGGAATTATTAAACAGATAAATTGTGTAATTTGCCTTTATATGTAGGGATATTACAGAGAAGATGATTTCCTAAATGTTGTTACATATTGCAACGATGTGTCACATATCGCCCCTTAATGTAACATAAACTGATTTTGTACTCAACCCTTAGTGTAACAATAGTTACACTAATGGTTTTTGTTACACAAAGGGTTGCCACACAGCTGCAATAAACATCACAGACACCCTTCAATGATCCTATATGAATGAATAATTTATTTCAGTCCTTTAAAACGTGCAATAATAACCACAATATAATATGCATCTTGTCGAAATGAAACCAATAGTACAAGGTGATATAGAGGGCCATGCAAAGCATGTAGCTCTATTTTATTTTATTTAAATTAGTAAATGATAAATTTATCCATATTAATTAGACATATGTTTCACTAGGGTTCATATTCAATTTTGTATGTTTACGTTCACGTACTTCTGGTAACGTAAAGCAACTTTTTCAACGATATTTACAACTTTAACAATCTACCGACAGCAAAACGACATTCATATATAATTTGTATTCTATTATGCATTACAATATTAATTAGTAGATAACACTAAAGAATATGCATGCAATAAATAGCTGACACAAATATTTTAGACACCCTTCAACATTCCTATCAGTATCAATTATTAGTTCCTGCCCATTAAAGGGACTATATCAGGATTTTTCAAAAAGATTAAATTTACCAAATACATTTTTTTCCCAATATATCATGCCGATATATACTAATTGACTTCGTATTGCCAAAGTTATATCTATTTAAACATGCCAAAATATATGTTGAAAAGGGGTTTCCTAACTTGAGCTAGGCGCCTAGGTTAGACTAAAATAGATTTCCCGCTTAAAATGAAACATATTTGTAACGTTTAAATGGGTCACGGAATTTCATTTTGATTTCAATTTCATATTTCATACACGTTTGCACGTTGTAAAATTTGTTTCATCTCAGAACGAGTCCGAATGATGGTATGAAGTTCGTAAAGTATAATTTAAATACGGTCTGTTTTTTAGAATGGGGATTTCGTTTCAAGTTTATCACTCCGACTGAAACATTGATATTATCACATTTTGGTGGATTTGATATATCAAACCATTTGGACTTTATTTATTTATGATAATGAGATGCTTTTTATCCATTTTAAAATAATTTTAAAAATAAGTAACGATCGACGTATATATTTTTATGTCTTTTATACACCTAAGATAAAACGTTTATCATGTTACAAACACTTACATAATGAATATTAAGTGATAACAAATTATGTTTATTAAGTCAGTGTATTCGCGATCTGGTTACGACCATGTGTAATTAGTTTATACTAAGTTCTTTTAGCTCGATTGCGATGAAAGCTCAGAGCTTATATGAACCGCTCTCGAGTCCGCTTCCTGGGTAGAACCAGTACTGAGTGTTGTTTTATGAGTGGCATCGGGTCGAGCTGGGGATCGAACCCGCAACGTGAGCGGCCAGCACTATATCCATTAGACTACCGCCCTGTTTGCATGTGTAATTTATTGCCCGTTGTCAGATGGACTTTTTGGAAGTTCTGGGGATTGTGGAACTATGTAGACTTAAGGGCTGAGCTTAAATAATCACTATACGATTACGCGAGTTGTGGAATTATATTAAAATGTAGAAAACTTTACACTATACGATTACGCATTAGTTGTAGAATTATATTTAACTTAATTTGACTTGTGAGTATTTAATCACTACACCCGTACATGGTGCTACAGGGCGCCTCTATCGGATAATTCATTTTTAAAACACCAAATGCTGATTTTAAAGAGTTTTGTGATTAACTATTATGTTCATTTACTGTCCGTTTGTTGGCAATATTTCTGAAAGTTCTAATCGCTAAACAGTTTTGCGGACCAACCTATTGTCGTATTTGCCAACCATTCTTGAGAATATTCTTAGACTTGAGCATGAAAATCCATATGTCAACCCTAGATATCAAGTTTACCATGACAGATAGAATAATTATGTGAGTGATTATTTGACTCTACAGAAGGTGTTCCTACACGTTTGTAACTTTTGTTCTCAAAAAATAGTCTCTAAGTGTGATTTTCAAAATTCATTTTTTAGTTAAAATAATGATAATGATAATGATATTGATAATACATTCTTTATTTAACGAAAGAACTCATTTGAGCAAATCAATCTTCCATGAGGTCCTCAAACATATACACATTATTTATATTAATGTGCTAATTAACACATTTATATAAAAACAAAAACAAAATAACACCATAAGAAATTATTCCTCGACTTTAGGTAGGGCTACAAGAATATGAATTATAGATATATTTTTGACTATGCGTGTATTACAAACAGCGAAATATTAAGTAAGTTATGAACTTATTGTTATGAGTCTGGTTTCTGGAGTCCATGCTTTAACCCATTGCAAATGTAAATTGTTGAAATGGTTTATTGATTGGCATGTTTTTGGAAGACAATTCCATTGTTTTTAATTCCGAATATATAAACGATCTTCAAAATAACTCATGATTTGGTCGTTTTTTTTGGTATGGTTTTAGACGAGGATCTTAAATTTCTTGAATGCATATCAGTATTTATAATAGATACGACGGGGCAAGGTTATATAACGTTTTATACACAAGAAATGCTTTATGAAAGTTTACTCTTTCAGGGAAAAGAATCTACACTGTACATAGTACCACAGAGTGCGGGCATGGTACGATACACCGCTCAGTCACATTCTACGGCCACTGGGCCGGCCACACTTAGAACTATCCTCTAAATTGGCATTTTATAAACATATCCGGAAAATATATAAAACTTTCTAAATAACTCATGATTTGGTCGGGGAGTATATAAATATTTAGGTTAGACGAGGAGCTTAATTTTTTTTGAATGTATATCAGTATTTATAATAAATGCATCCTTAAGATACGACGGGTAAGGTTATATAACATTTTATACCGTGATAACAACTGCTTTATGAAATTTTACGGAGTATCCTACCGCGGACACATGGTATGGTACTAGAACTATCCTTTTAAAGCTGAAGCTTCTAATATCGAACCCACTTAAATTGATGCATTCATTGTTTGATTACCATTTTATCATATTCGACACTTTAATGTTTAGTGAAAATTGCATTATCTAAATGTCACTCTTTTGTAAATTTGTATCGTTGGCCGGCGGTCTAAATTACTGAAATACACTCAAGGTAACTTGTTATCATCATCCAAAATACAAAGAAAAATTAGTATATTTATATATCAGATCTTGATCAAATCATAATTTACGATCCGCCTATTATTCTGTTCATTTTTCAATAATCTACCCCTGACAACCCCTCCAGGTGCTCGTATTTTGACCTATTGAACTCTGACCTCCCGCGGAATGTTATAAGAAAGTTGACCAATCAGAGAAGGGAATCCCCAGGTTTAATTGTGTACATGAATTTTCCATGCATTACTGACTTAGGTCGTAGTTTGTGATTGAATATACAAGAAAAATAATTAAAAATATATAGAATGTGTTTTATAATGTGACAGTTGCAGAAGTGATTAATGATTAACAAAATAATAATTTGGGAAGGTAATTTTATTGATTTAGTTGATTGAAAGATGTATATTTTATTGTAACCTTTTCACATTCTTTGTTGATTGTAGCTTCCAATTCATGCACAGTGGGTAAGAGCACGCCTGGTTGCTAATTCTATCATTTCGTATATTATTTTGGTTCGTAATTTCACATTTTTAAATTTTCATAACGTAGATTTGTTGTTGATATCTATAACTATTCACAATAGAACATGTTTCAATTATTGATTATCAAAATATTTCGGTCAATCTAGAAAATGTGTCATTAGCACATGGATACCCACCATGTGTAGTTAGCTTTCAATAAACTTTGATAAAACAACACCACACAAAATATTTAATTAGATTTAATGCAATACTTAATTAATTTACTATCAGTTTCAAAGAATTGAATAAAAATGGGTCTCATTTGCAGAAAATGTGGTTTCTAACACTTGGTAGTACAAGTACCTATACTCAGAGATGGTCACTGCTATAATTAAATGTTTTTGTCATAGTCAATGGACAACAAAAAGTTAGATCTATAAGTTTTTCCCATATGATGTACACATTTTTTATAAGCTGACATTAATAAATACATTCTAACATACCTGTCTTAAGCAGCCAGTCAACAGACGAAGCAAAGGTGACCTTTTAAGACAGGATGTTGCTTAATACAGGTTAATTTTCTCGGAAAGCATAGAAATTTAAAGTAGCAAATATGGCCACTTAAACAATCAAGAGTTGGGGAGCCTCTTTCTTAGAGTAGTATAAGCTCATCATGATCTAGACTGTCGGAAAAGTTTAGATTTATCCGGAGCCTTAGATAAGATGCTCGTCTGCATGTATGACACATCAAAACTTGTTGGATATGCATCAAATTTATTTTATGTGCATATTAATTACACATAACAATGAGTTTTACTCTAAAATCAATTTTTATATGAGTAAATAAGTTTACATTCTCTGAAAATCCATCTTCATTGCACTTATTTCTTGACTTGTCTGCAAAAATAAAAATAGCTGAATGGCTTCAATTCAGCTCGCTTCAGTGGTAAATTTTACTGGTTATAATGGTAATCCAGTCTGTAATCAATACTATGTGAAGTAAGATATAAGTATTGAATTACCAGTCAAACTTAGTCGGAAGTTTCCCTGCAGCCGGAGTCAGAACATGGCCGAGTTTTAGTATCACCCCATCATGTTTTACCTTGAAAAGAAATGGTCTATAAACTGACATGTGATTGTCAACAAATTAACTATAAACATGACGTAAAAACTAAAAAGTTCATTTTTCACCAGAAAAGATGATGTTTCTGTTGAGGTCATGGTCGGGAGTTAGTGTGACATATTGCATGTCTCTAAGGAGCCTCTTATATTGCGTCTCCACGGACAGCAGATCGGATATCAAAATAATAAAAAAGATGTCCATTCGAGCCTTATTTAATCAGATTAGATCAGGAGTATATTGAAGGAATTGGTCAATTATGTAACATGTATTCAAATAAAAAATACCCATCATGGTTCTATAATAAATGACAAAACCATTAAGCAATGGCAATTGAAGTTTCCCTGGCAAGCCATTGATAAAAAACAATAGTTTAATAATGATTTAACATTGAAGTGTCAACTCTGCACTGGTTGTATATCATATACGCAATACTTATCACTGTTCTGAAAAAAACTTGAGTACTCGTCTACTCTGATTTTGATGAGTAATTACTCTTTGGCTAAAAATTTTATCTAAGGCTCTGTTTATTCTTGAATTTCAATACACAAAAGCTGGCTCTGCTTCCTCGTTAGTTTGTTCATACTGAATCAGTTTACAAGGTGACGTTAAACATGAAATCGGGTCAATCTTTAGTGCTATAAGAGGCGCGGGGGAAAATGAATCATACGTTGTCGCATCTTAATACACATAAAAACATCATGCAAGTTACTGAATTGCCTAATTAATGTTATCAGTTACTTTCAGACAAGTTGTTCAATTAAACCTAGGATAGTTGTAATGTTTTAATCCCATGAAATTGTGCAGTACATTACCAGTAGATTCAGGTTCATAAGTCAAGGTCAGCCAAATTGCAGGTCAAAGGTTATCACAAATAGAAAATATAGATAATATTGATCTGTAAACCTACTTTCCTGAAAAATGGATTTAACTTTACGTGGTTGCAGCCATGATGTGCCCAGTTTTATGGTAATTAGTACTGTTGTAGTAAGCGTGTCTCAAATTATGTCATGTTATCCAAAGGTCAAGGTTAGTGCTGTTGTGAGAGGACAGAATTTCACCAAAATAGATTTATACATAAACTTTGATGTTGTATAGTCACTTTATCACGCCACTTTTAGCTTCATAGTGACAAACGTTGTCCAGGGGTAGAGCATTGTCCCAGGATTGGAGGGTCCTGGGTTCGATCCACTGCCATTATATTTGTGGTGTTCTTGAGCAAGACGTTTTATCCACATATGCTCAGTACTGGTCCTACACAGGAAGACCGCGAGGAGAGTGATTTGTCACAGTTGTAAAAATTGTTTCACAATTGATGTAAAATAAATAAGAAGAATAAATAGTTTTATATCCCAGAAATCATAATTATGCCATAATAATAATAATGCCATATTCTGTTTTTGTTCTTCTTGTGAATTAAGTTTAGGTGGTCATAGACCACTAGCTCAAGATTGTTTGCTGACAGCATCTTCAGAAAATCGTATTCAAATAATCGGTAACCAAATCTATCAAATTTCACTTGGATGCATCCAATACGCATAAATCATGAGATACCTTATCTGTAATGCGAAGAAGGGCACAATTCATGACTATTTTGTAGTGTTTTTACATTAAAATTTATCCCTCATGCAGATGAGCAATAATTGAGGTTCATATCCTCGGAAATATGGATCAACCACTTTTTTAGTTCTTGTGTCAAGTTTACAACTTTAAAACTATAAAATTGACTTGGGTAAGAAGTTGACCAAATATTTATTTAGGTTTCAGGGCAAAACTGAACTGAAGGCATTTTCGTCTTTCCAAATTATTTCATTAAAGATGTCAAACCCATTGCTTGCAATGATACACCGTATGTTCAGTTTTTGTATACATGTACAGTGTTCCAATTGAAATATAAAGGAGCAGGCAATTAACTTTTGGACCAAAACGCATATATATGCTGTTCATTGAAGTATACAAAGAAATAGAAATGCATAACTGAATTTACCACAATTTACTGAATGACTGCATACATTAAGTGGGGAAGTTATCAGTTACTTGCGGAGAGAGGGTGTGCTCGAGTACTGGTTAACCTTTCAGGATCCCAGGAAACAGTGGTTAAGTTAACTGATCATCTGTTAGCCCTCGATGGCATAATGATGATGATAAATATTCTATCTATCAGCATACATTAAGCAGTTATTAGGTGAGCGACTTAAGCTATCTTGAGTCAGTTACTTGAGGAAGAATATTCTATTTAGATTCATTCTAAGGTCTGTCTCGGCCAATGTGCCAAGCATGTAATGTGTTAAAAAATGCATTAAACCCACAGAGGAAGAGGTGTGTCATTTTGGAAAGTGCTGAATTCTGTCCGTCTCAGATATTATTTGGTGTCAGGCTTCCAACACTTTAATATGTTTGATATCTCCAGAGATAACAATGATAAAGTAATGTAATTTCTGGCTATCAGTAGCTTTGCTCCTTGAAATTCTAAACTAAGTAGGAGAAAAAATGAAACTTCAAAGTATCAAATTTTTACCACAACTTAAGTAACAAGTCACATAATATGGTGTTATACTTTCTATTGGATATATTATTGCATTGAGTTTGTTGTTGTTTTTTAAATAAAAACACCATCATGTTTGAGTAATTGTAAGTTACTTGTGGTATGTGCAGGGCTTGAAATTTCTAATAAAATTATTGAATGCTTAAAAGAAATATAAAGGTAAGTATCTTAAATCTTACTCGTCTTAACCAAATGTTGACTTGTCATGGCGAGCGGATGAGTGAAATTTTCCAGCCCTGTATGTGTATAGATGATATCAATATCATGTTCCCGAGGCTGACAAAAATTGTGTTTAATTCATGAAGCTGCTGATATTTCAACTAGTTGGTGCCTCTGTTATAATATTATGTCGTACATTAGAAACAATGCTGTTATGTGGTACATTAGAAACAATGCTGTTATGTGGTATGTAACAAACAATGCTGTTATGTGGTACATTAGAAACAATGCTGTTTTGTGGTACATTAGAAACAATGCTGTTATGTGGTATGTTACAAACAATGCTGTTATGTGGTACATTAGAAACAATGCTGTTTTGTTGTACATTAGAAACAATGCTGTTATGTGGTTTGTTACAAACAATGCTGTTATGTGGTACATTAGAAACAATGCTGGCATGTGGTACATTAGAAACAATGCTGTTATGTGGTATGTTACAAATAATGCTGTTATGTGGTACATTAGAAACAATGCTGTTTTGTGGTACATTAGAAACAATGCTGTTATGTGGTATGTTACAAACAATGCTGTTATGTGGCACATTAGAAACAATGGTGTTTTGTGGTACATTAGAAACAATGCTGTTATGTGGTTTGTTACAAACAATGCTGTTATGTGGTACATTAGAAACAATGCTGGCATGTGGTTCATTAGAAACAATGCTGTTATGTGGTATGTTACAAACAATGCTGTTATGTGGTACATTAGAAACAATGCTGTTTTGTGGTACATTAGAAACAATGCTGTCATGTGGTATGTTACAAAAAATGCTGTTATGTGGTACATTAGAAACAATACTGTTTTGTGGTACATAAGAAACAATGCTGTTTTGTGGTACATTAGAAACAATGCTGTTATGTTGTACATTAGAAACAATGCTGTTATGTGGTATGTTACAAACAATGCTGTTATGTGGTACATTAGAAACAATGCTGTTTTGTGGTACATTAGAAACAATGCTGTTATGTGGTATGTTACAAACAATGCTGTTTTGTGGTACATTAGAAACAATGCTGTTATGTGGTATGTTACAAATTATGCTGTTATTTGACACGTTAGAAACAATGCTGGTATGTGGTACATTAGAAACAATGCTGTTATGTGGTACATTAGAAACAATGCTGGTTTGTGGTACATTAGAAACAATGCTGTTATGTGGTACATTAGAAACAATGCTGGTATGTGGTACATTAGAAACAATGCTGTTATGTGGTATGTTACAAACAATGTTGTTATGTGGTACATAAGAAACAATGCTGTTATGTGGTATGTTAGAAACAATGCCGATATGTGGTACGTTAGAAACAATGCTGTTGCGGTACATTAGAAACAATGCTGTTATGTGGTATATTAGAAACAATGCTGTAATATGGTATTTTAGAAACAATGCTGTTGCGGTACATAAGAAACAATGCTGTTATGTGGTATGTTAGAAACAATGCTGTTTTGTGGTACATAAGAAACAATGCTGTTATGTGGTACATTAGAAACAATGCTGTTATGTGGTATGCTAGAAACAATGGTGTTATGTGGTATGTTAGAAACAATGCTGCTATGTGGTACATTAGAAACAATACTGTTTTGTGGTACATAAGAAACAATGCTTTATGTGGTACATTAGAAACAATGCTTTATGTGGTACAGTTGAAACAATGCTGTTATGTGATATATTAGAAACAATGCTGTTATGTGGTACAGTAGAAACAATGTGGTATGTTATAAACAATGCCAGTATGTGGTACAGAAACAATGTTATTGGATACATTAGAAACAATGCTGTTGTGTGGTACATTGGAAACAATGCCGTTATGTGGTACATTGGAAACTATGCCATTATGTGGTACATTAGAAACAATGCTGTTGTGTGGTACATTGGAAACAATGCCATTATGTGGTTCATTGGAAACTATGCCATTATGTGGTTTGTTAGAAACAATGCTGTTATATGGTACATTAGAAACAATGCTGTTATGTGGTACATTAGAAACAATGCTTTATGTGGTACAGTTGAAACATTGCTGTTGTGTGGTACAGTTGAAACATTGCCTTTATGTGGTACATTGGAAACAATGCTGTTATGTGGTACATTGGAAACAATGCCGTTATGTGGTTTGTTAGATACAATACCGTTATGTGGTATGTTAGAAACAATGCTGTTATGTGGTACGTTAGAAACATTGCTGTTATGTGGTACATTAGAAACAATGCTTTATGTGGTACAGTTGAAACATTGCTGTTATGTGATACATAAAAAACAATGCTGTAATGTGGTATGTTAGAAACAATGCCTTTATGTGGTACATTAGAAACAATGGTGTTATGTGGTACGTTAGAAAAAAATACCGTTATGTGGTACATTAGAAACAATGCTGTTATGTGGTATGTTAGAAACAATGCTGTTATGTGGTAAGTTAGAAACAATACCGTTATGTGGTATGTTAGAAACAATGCCCTTAAGTGGAACGTTGGAAGCAATGCCGTTATGTGGAACATTGGAAATAATGCTGGTATGTGGCATGTTAGAAACAATGCTGGTATGTGGTATGTTGGAAATAATGCTTGTATGTGGAACGTTGGAAACAGTGCAGTTATGTGGTACATTAGAAACAATGCTGTTGTGTGGTACATTAGAAACAATTGCTGTTGTGTGGTACATTGGAAACAATGCAGTTGTGTGGTACATTAGAAACAATGCCGGTATGTGGTACATTGGAAACAATGCGGTTATGTGGTATGTTGGAAGCAATGCCGTTATGTTGTACGTTGGAAACAATGCTGTTATGTGGTACATTAGAAACTGTTATTTGGTACGTTAGAAACAATGCTGTTTTGTGGTATGTTAGAAACAATGCTTTATGTGGTACATTAGATAGAATGCTGTTATGTGGTACATTAGAAACAATGCTGTTATGTGGTACATTAGAAACAATGCTGTTATGTGGTGAGTTAGAAATAATGCTGTTATGTGGTATGTTGTAAACAATGCTGTTATGTGGTACATAAGCAACAATTCTGTTATGAGGTACATTGGAAACAATGCTGTTTTGTGGTACATTAGAAACAATGCTGTTATGTGGTACATAAGAAACAATGCTGTTATGTGGTACATAAGAAACAATGCTGTTATGTGGTACATTATAAACAATGTCGTTATGTGGTACATTAGAAACAATGCCGTTATGTGGTATGTTATAAACAATGCCATTATATGCTATGTTAGAAACAATGCCATTTTGAAGTAGGTTAGACACAAAGCCGTTATGTGGTATCTTAGAAACTATGTCGTTATGTGGTATATTAGAAACAATGCTGTTATGTGTATGTTAGAAACAGTGCTGCTATGTGGTATGTTAAAAGAATATCGTTATGTGGTATGTTAGAAACAATGCCGTTATGTGGTATGTTAGAAACAATGCTGTAATGTGGTACATTAGAAACAATGCTGTTATGTGATATATTAGAAACAATACTGTTATGTGTATGTTAGAAACAGTGCTGTTATGTGGTATGTTAGAAAGAGTGTCGTTATGTGGTATGTTAGAAACAATGCCATTATGTGGTACATTATAAACAATGCCGTTATCTGGTATGTTAGAAACAATGCTGTTATGTGGTATGTTAGAAACAATGCTGTTATGTGGTATGTTAGAAACAATACTGTTATGTGGTACATTAGAAACAATGCTGTTATGTGATATATTAGAAACAATACTGTTATGTGTATGTTAGAAACAATGCTGTTATGCGGTATGTTAGAAACAATTGCTGTTTTGTGGTATGTTAGAAACAATGCTGTTATATGGTTTGTTAGAAACAATGCTGAGCCCTGCAGAATGGCAAGAATCCTGTTATTGGATGTCTTGATGAGTTTATCAGTTTTTGTCATGTTTTTTGTTAATGTGGTTAAAGATTTAGCCTCAGTGGGGCTCCTGCTGACACTACATTGCAACATTTCTAAAAAGCTCTGTGGCGTACGCATACAATTCAGACAAATTACAAGGTTGTATGTTCATTCTGCATACTCATTTGTAGAGGTGGGTACTGTGTGAAAAAAAGTACCATGTTGTACTGCATTTTTAAGCTCAAGGTGAGCTATTCTTTTCACCTGTTGTCTGTCCGTGAACTTTTTAGTTGTGTGCACTTTAGCAATCGCATTTTTCAAAGGATCTTCGCTAAACTTATATAGTAGTAATTATAGCCATAACATAACCATAATATCTCGGACAGATTTTGAACTGGCCAAATCAGATTATTAATGTCAGAGTTATGGCCCTTGAAACATTAAAAATGCACTATTTTGACCATGTGTCCACTCTAGCACCTGCATTTTTTATTTGATTCTCACAAATTTACACAGTTGTTATATAATCATAATATCTCAGACAAATTGTTGAACTGGCCAAATCATATTATCAATCAATCAATCAATCAATCAATCAATCAATCAATCAATCAATCACATCATAGTACTGCTTGAGTTTGAAATTGCATGAATTTCATTACAAGTTGAGTTCTCTTTTATTATTCTTGACCCCACCACCTCTCCGCTCGAACTCTGATCAATGCTCACCAACCCAGCATTTGTAAGATGGTGGCAAACTTTTATAACATTGGTATTTACTTTATTACTGTAGCATAATGTAGCAATCCCAGTGAACAGAAACAGAACATAATACAAAAGCACAACAGAAAAACAGACCAAAATGTGACCCAACTCTTTGTTACCAACAAAACAAAATGGCTACCAGAGCCCGAAAAGAATCCGGGGACCAGCAGTATGAAGAAGTTGACTTGATTGGTACCGGTGCTTACGGGACTGTTTATAAAGCAAAAGATTTGAAAAATGATGGACAGTTTGTGGCAATGAAGATGATTCGCATTCAGAACACGGAGGAAGGGATGCCGATGGGCGCCATACGCGAGATAGCATTACTGAAACAGTTGGAGGCTTACGAACATCCAAATATTGTACGGTAGGTAGTCTGTTTTATAAATTCACACTCGTATACTTGCATGCTGCAACTTCCTCTTGCCTAACAAAACGGAGAATCTCCACTTTATGTTACAAGTAAATAGCAAAAATATGAAAGGGTAATATTTTTATGAAACACATATCGCTTGCAACTGCAGAAGACCGCAGTGGTGGTCTAGTGGTAAAGCATCCTCCTTGCATGCTGGAGGTTGTGGGTTTGATCCACAGCTAGGGCATACCAAAGACTTGAAATATTGTACTACAAGCTTCCTCGCTTTGCGCACAACATTTAGAAGATAGTTCTAAGTCTGGTAGGCCCCTTGTTGGTATAATGTGACTGGGTGGGGTATCATACCATGTGTATTGGGCATGATACTTCATGTGGCAGCACTCGGAATACTGTCTCAAGAGTAGACACTGGGAAAAATTGTTGAAGGCCACATTAAATACCATACAAGATCAACATTAAAGATGCATCACGTACAACTTTCTGTTCAGTAAATGATGAAATGTTTATTGAATCGCAAAGAGTGCAGTCCAATTTGAAGTTAATGGTTGAATCCATCCTTATAATTTGTTATATTGATGAGAAATTCATTAATACACAGTTCGGCATTTTCCATTTTATTCGTCAATGTTTTAGCATATCCAGGTATTGGCCAATAAGTGAATTAAGCATTTGGTCAACAAAATTAAAGAATTTTACACTACAGAGACAAAGATAAAAAAAGTTATTGAACAGAATATCCATAATTTATGATGTTATAAATATGCAGGTTTACTGCTGAAATTGATAAAATATTCTGTGGTATAGGTGAAGCTCTTTAAATATGAATATATCTGCTGCATATGTTGTTATAATTATATACATAAGTGACTGAATGTATACCTCATAAAATCTTGAGAAAACCTTTAAAGTATTTAAAGGAGTGCACACAAGTTGATAACCTGAAGCAACAGACAGGTTATTTCAAATACAAAGTGTTAAGTTGTTTTATTTTCATATTTATGCCCAGAATTGTGCTATTATCATTACAATATAGAATTTTGTTTTGAACTGATTTATTAACTTTGATTTTGAAACAAGTTCTTACAACTTAGGCAAATCACACTCAAAGTATTCCTGGTTAGAACCAGTATGAAGCATATGCAGAAAAGTGTCTAGCTCAAGGACACCACACATAGCCGTGATGGAGGATCAAACCCATTATCCTCCGTTCAATGGTTTGGTACTTTACCATTGGACCACACGCTCCACAATGAAGGAAATGTAGATGCACAATAAGATTGAACATACAAAATGAATACTTGGTCTTCTACGAGGTCTCTTCACTTCTCTGGCATCTCTTCACTTTACTCTTCACTTCTCTGGCATCTTTTCACTTCACTTGTATTTTTTTCACTTCTCTGGCATCTTTTCACTTCACTCTTCACTTCTCTGGCATCTCTTCACTTCACTTGTGTTTTTTCACTTCTCTTACATCTCTTCACTTCACTAACATCTTTTCACTTGGCTAGTGTCGCTTCACTTCTCTGGCATCTCTCTACTTCACTCTTCACTTCTCTGGCATCTCTTCACTTCACTCTTCACTTCTCTGGCATCTCTTCACTTCACTAGCATCTCTTCACTTCTCTAGCATCTCTTCACTTCACTAGCATCGCTTCACTTCTCTGGCATCTTTTCACTTCACTGGTGACTCTTCACTTCTCTGACATCGCTTCACTTCTCTGGCATCTTTTCACCTGACTTGTGTCTCTTCACTTCACTAGAGTCACTTTACTAGCATCTCTTCACTTTAGTCTTCACTTCACTAGCATCTCTTCACTTCACTAGCATCACTTCACTTCTCTAGCTTCTCTTCACTTCACCAGCGTCCATTCACTAGCGTCTTTTCACTTTTCTAGCATCTCTTTACTTCTCTAGCATCCCTTCACTTCACTTCACTCTTCACTTCTGTGCTATCTCTTCTCTTTACTCTTCACTTCAGTAGTGAGGGGCACAACACAACAGCTCAATGGGCACACATTATTCAGTAGAAATATAGTGAATTTTAATAAAATATAGGCGTTTTTGGGGGTGTACTTTTTTTAAAAGTAGATCCTCCACTAATACGGGCTTACATGTAGTAGAAACTGTTTCATCTTGGAAAGCGTCCGAATGACGTCATGTAGTATTGCTGTCTATTTTTAGAATGGGGATTTAGTTTCAAGTTTACCACTCCAATTTAAATATTGATTTTGTCACACTTTGGTGGATTTGACATACTAAACTATTTGGATTTTATCTATTAATGATAATTAATGAGATGCTTTTTATCCATTTTAATAATTATTTCATTTTTTAAGACATTTTAGCGTTTTTTTCCTGACATATTCCCTCGAAGGTGGCATAACCAGTTGTATAATTCTAATGCAAGAAAAAACTGGTATATGAATATTCACGAAAATGTTTTTAATTCATAAACAAGTTGTTTATTTGTTTATAAAATAAAACATCTTAAGTTACCAGTTATGCCTCTTTAAATAGTTTTGCTTAGTCAACAGATTTGAGAATATTGTAAAAAAAATTATATTTTGTTAACGACAAATCAAAATGACAATAGTATGTTTGTATCAGAATGCTGCAGTTATGCAGGTATTGTACACATGGGATATTAAAAGCAAATTTTGCGTAGACGAGAGTTCCTGTCCCCACTATATGGCGTATTTTAGGTCTTCATTCACCGATCGAATGGTTACCATATACAATCAGTAACGTGTTGAAAATTGCATTAAACTTTATCAAATCAAGCAGGTAATTGCAAAGTTTAGTATTTGATGTATACAACTATTCATAGCCATGAAAATTTGTTGACAGGGTTAGCGTATTGATTATTGAATTGCCATAATTATATAGTAACTCTGGTATAAATTATTTTCAAATGTTTACTAGCATTCAATGACAGTGGATTCTATATCAGCATATACATACAATAGACATATTATACAGTTATCAATCTATCACGTTTTCAATTTTACTTCTTTGTGGGTTTTCTATTTTTATGCTAAATAAGAATATCAACAGTGCACAAGTTCACGGATTGCACTTTAAAAAAAAAAAAAGAGTTGAATAATGGAGATTATTTGAAAATGTCAGAATTAAATAATATAAGCACTTTGCGTCCAGACACTATACAAACAATTGATTTTTCAAATTTCGTATGCACCTCAGTAGATTAATATTTGGAATATGGCCTTTCCATAATATGTATTATTTATAGCAATGAAAGAATTTAAAAAGAAATCTGTTTAGTAGCGGTAAACAATACAGAGTTAAATATCTTTAACTGAGAAAGCATTGTACTCTAGTTCTTAATGCTTTCTGTTTTCACTTGAAGTTCCCAACAGTGCCATTTGAAAATAATGCAAGCAGTCCTTAACATCCCTTTTCAATGATAATGAATTGGTCATGAAACAAGGATGCAAGAGTCAACATGAAGTAGGTAGCCAGGTCCAGATAACTCAGTTGGTAGTGAGTTTGACTATCAGTCCAGAGTTTTTGAGTCCAAATCCCCGCACAACCAGTCTCCATGATGATAGGTGTACGGCATTGCGTCTCAGTGTCATTCATTTCCCACCTCCCACCATTGATTCAAGTCGGACAGTTATCAGTTACTTGTGGCGGAGCACTCATGTTAAGCTTCCAGAATCCAAGGAAAAGTGGTTAGGTTAACTGATCGTCTGTTAGCCACTCGTGACATAAAATGACGCTAAAATTAATCAAGTTGTAGGTAAGCCTTATATTTAGTAATCATGCAAACCGCTGCATGGTCTAGTGGTAAAGCGTCCGCTTGGCATGCGGAAGGTCGTGGGTTCAATTCCCGGCCGGATCATACCAAAGACTTTAAAAATGGTACTAGAAGCTTCCTCGCTTGATGCTCAGCATTTAGAGGAGAGTTCTAGGTCTGGTCGGCCCGGTGTCAGTTTAATGTGACTGGGTGGGGTATCATACTATGTGTCTGCGGCATCATACTCTAGTGTGACAGCGCTTAGAATACTCTCTCAAGCAGACACCGTCATGATATGACTAAAAAATTGTTGAAAGCGACGCTTAACACTATACAACGTAATCATGTAAACCCAGAACATGCATCACCAGGTGCTTTGTGTTTCTTTCTTCAGAGTAATAAAGAATATATTATAATATATTTATAATGTAAAGTGTTCTGTTAAAACATAAACAGAACACATTCAGAAAGGTATGCAATGGATTTAAACAGATCAATAATTATGCAATTAGAGACGGACAGTAACAAAGCCATGTGTATATTAGATACACATGATAAATCATTGGTACATTGGTTATAATTACCAGATATGTGCTGTATAGATAAAAGAGTTCTTATTACCGAAATAGAAATATAACCGAAAAATATGGGAGAATAATGAAAAAAAAATATATTGTTATTGTTAAATTGAACATTCAACAAAAATGATACCTATTTGTACATGTATTCATATCAGAATGATATATATAATAAATTGTAAAGGTCCTCTATGGCTGAGTGGTCTAAGGCTCCATTTCAAGATCACTTAGCACTCACTGTTAAGGTCGTAGGTTCGAGTCTCATTCGCTCCAAAAACTTTATGTAAGAAAGTTTGCCAGGTACTTGTGAAAAGGCGGTGGTTCTACTCAGACTTCCTCTACCGATAAAACGGGATATACAAAAATATATATATATACATGTACAGTCAAATCTGTTTTAGAGGTCGCCTCTATTAAGCAGTCATTTGTTTTTTACCAGCCACATTTCCTATTTCCCATTTCTATGCTTCAAAGCAAATTAACCTGTATTAAGCAACAACCTGTCTTAAAAGGCCACTTTTGCTCTTTCCCTTGATTGGCTGCTTAAGACAGATTTGACTGTATATAATTATATTGCATGACATTTTGATAAAAGTGTTTATTAGTGTGACAATCGGCAAATATCCTTTTTAATGGGATATTGATCTTGAACACTAGTAAGTTGACGAGTTTATGGTACGTTGATCTATTGGAATTTTGGATATGCTGAGGTACTTTGTATAGATAGAACGAGTTGGTGTATATATAACTTGGTCGCAGTTTTTGATCAATTTGTATAGCAGTTTCCAATACATTAGTGTCAAATTTGTTTATGTGCTCCCAGTTTTGAACTGTTTGATAAAAAATTAGTACCCGGTGAGGGACAGTAAAGTACAGTTATTTCCATGTTGGGGCCAAGTATATAGAATTAATTTTGTGTTTAAGTATTTAAGACATGTATATAATCTTTGATCATTATGTCCACAACGTATATTGCACTATTGGGGCCAGGTAAATGAGTAATTGGTTCTAGTAAGGCAAACTGTCGGGAGTCAGTTTTATTGAAAATTCAGACCAAATATTATCTGGAAATTTGGAACCAGCAGATGTTAGACATATTGACATATTCAGAATAGTGAGTTATGGACTATATATTGATATATTTGGACCAGCTACTAGTGTATATAAAATATTGGGGCCAGACAGGTATATTGAAATATTTGGGTCAGTTTATGGGAATAACAAGGCCAGGTATATTGAAATAATCAGACCAGGAATATAAGATATATGTATATTGAAATAGTTATTCGATGTATATTGAAATATTGAGGTTAGGTATATTGAAATATTGGGGGCAGGGTATAGGGAAACAATAGGGACAGGTATAATGAAACTTTTAGGACTTAACAAAGGGTCTTCTGTGGCAGAGTGGACTAGGTGCCACTGATGGTCATTTATCTCTCATTGCTAAGGCGTAGGTTCGAATTCCACTCACTCCCAAAAACTTCAAGTGAGAAAGTTTGCCATTTAGTTCTGCTCAGATTCATTCTGAGGTCTTCCTCCACAAATACAACTCAGCCCTAGGATATACCATAATTGTATAACCTGAAATTTGTTGAAAATGGCATTAAACCCCATATAAAAAAAAGAGAGAGAGGACTTACATGTAACACCCTACCCCACCCTCCATATAGACATGACCTCTAGACTTTTTTAATTAACAATGAATATAATATTGCAAATTAAGGGTCTTCATCAGTGATACAATGAACTTCCTTGTCTTTGCTCACTGGATGTAATATCCGTTCTGCGACTGAATCATCTGTGTAAACCACTGATCATGATACTGGAGAGGGTGTGGTCCAGGAGGTCAGCAATATGTTGGTGTCCATATTCAAAACGAAATTATGTGCTGCTCTGTCATAAACCATTTTTTTTTTGTTCATCTTCATACATTGCTCAATGGTAAAGTGAAAGTAGTTAAAGAATGATGTTTAAAATTTATACAACATGGTATAATACTCGGGTGTAATATGTGGGAAGTTTGGGAAGTTCATATTTTTTAAGTGTCTCTGACAAGGGGGGGTGAACCTAGGTTATGCATACCTGCGTGATACAATGCCAGAACTGTGTTCCAAAAGCTTGTTAAGTGATTTTTCGTTTCAATTTTGGATACATGTGTAGAGTTAATGGTTCTGACAGATTTTCTTGGTATAAGAGTAATCTATTTTACCGATATATAGATCACTGCAACCTACAAAATTCCAGATTACATCAATACAGTCCAGTTTCATGTCTGGTAAAGTTTACATTTAAAATAAAACACAACGGTTTTGAGGTTATCTGGAATTTTGTAAGTCGCATTGATCTTATTATAATATATCAGTGAAATAGATTAATCTAATACCCCGATGGACGTTGGAACTATTAACTCTACTCATGTACCCAAAATCTAAATGAACCAGCTTTTGAAACAAAGGTCTTGCACTGTCTTAAACAAGTATGCATGAGGAAGGTTCTTCCCCTTGTCTGAGTCGATCGAAATATTGCACGGTTGCACTTAGAGCTGCCAGTACCCCAAAACAGCAACAACAATATTGTTATAGTGGTGTGGTTACATAATTATAACAAGTACTTCTGCATATAGTACAGGATCTGACCACTTCAGTAAAGTCTTGTGTAATATGTAGTTAGTTAAGGGCGGCAATGTTTTACATGAATGTCGAAAAATACCGTTGAAAATTTAGTTATTTTTTTGCCATTTATCTTTTAATCTGAATAATCTTTTTCAGTATGGATGCTTTTGTAAAGAAGTGTGCAAAAATGGTATAAAACACTTATTTTTATAGTGTATACATGTATTATGGCATTATGAGTATACAGTATATTATAATTTAATAATTCAATTAAAAATTGTGAAGCGCATGGTCCAGTGGTAGAGTATTGAATCCAGGATGGGAAGGTTGTGGGTTGGATCCCCCATGGCTGTGTGAGGTGTCCTTGAGCAAGACACTTTTCCCTCATGTGCTCAGTACTGGTTCTACCCAGGATGACATTGAGCATGATTTATTGTAATAGCTTGTTTTACAAGTAAGATAAATAATTTTACTAAAATTCAAGAAAAATGTGTACCTGGAGTAAATAAAGGTAAAAAAAAACTATTACCGTTAATAAATATTGTGCATGTTTTCACAAATATCAAATCAAACTGTTCTTTGAAATTAGGAAAAAACATTAATTTCTTGGAATAGATATCCTTGTTCTATGTATACCCTAAAATAGCTTTCCCAGAAATATATAAATATGAAATAAAGGTAAAAAATACATTCTACTGTTATCATGATATCAGATCTGTGTGATTTGAATTGAGGTTGAAGTTTGTATTTACCGACATATTCTATATGGTTAAAATTGTGGCAAGAATGAAAGATAGAATGGTGTTTACCAGAGGAATCTGATAAATTATGGGGTCAATTTGACATATTTATTACAAAATACATTAACAATCAAGAGTGCACAGTCACTGTTCTTCCAACTTGTTTAAAACCGTAAACTGTTAAAAATATTCTTGAAAAATGTTCAGTTCATCTTATCACACTCAGTTGCTCTTTATGATGATATTTGCTAATAATATAGACTTTGTACAGCCTGTGAGACAACGGTCTGATAACGGTATATATACATTGTTTACTTCTAAGTCAGTAAACTGTTTATTAATAGCTGAGCTGATGATAATGGATTGCCAGAACACAATGGAAGAGTCCAATATAGAATTTCTTAAAAGATCACTTGTGTTGTGCTAAACCGAGTTTTATTTTATTTTTACATTTTAGCCGGGCCCAATTAGCTCAGTCGTTAGAGCGCCTGACCATCAATCCAGGGGTCCTGAGTTCGAATCTCCGCCCGGCTACAATCTCTGTAATGGTTGATATATGGCATTGCGTCTCATTATCATTTGTCTCTCACCGCTGATTCAAGTGGGAAAGTTATCAGTTACTTGTGGAGATGGGGTGTGCTTGAGTACTGGTTAACTTTCCATGATCCCAGGAAACAGTGCTTAGGTTAACTGATCGTCTGTTAGCCCTCAATGACATAAAAATGATGCTAAATATTCAATCAATTTTCAATTCAATTCAGTTTTACATTTTAGCCACCTTAAGGTGACGCATTTATTCAGCCCTTTATAGGAGAAACATTAGAGTGGGGGAGGACTAACCCCTGTCACACCGTACAAAGCAATATAGTATAAATACATGCATTAAAAATATGGAGTAAATATGTCAAGTACATGTGATGTAAAAAAATTACAATTTTTAACAATGTAATAAACTACATGATTAAGATATCAGTCTACAAGAAGCCGATATAATTATATGTCTATTGTAGTTAGAAAAATGAAAAAAAACTCAAGGGTTGACCTTTGACATCCAGACAGGGTCCTCTGTGGCCGAGTGATTAAAGGCACCATCTCAAGATCACTTAACCTCCCACCGCTAAGTTCGTAGTTCATAGAGGACCTTCCATCCTGTATTCACAATACTCAACGTGTCTTAATGTACACACTTTATATATTTCAGGTTACTGGATGTTCGACACACGCAGTCCATCAGCGGAGAGATTCATTTAAAACTTGTGTTTGAGTTCATTGACCAAGATCTTGCCACGTATTTAGAGCGCTGTCCAGCACCTGGCCTCGGCCCTGACAGAATAAGGGTTTGTTCCAATATAAAGTCTTATTAGTTTGAATGTTGTACTGTCCATCTTTTAATTAGGGGAGGTATATCCATCCAGAGTCCATAAGTCAGTCATCAGATGATATTTTGCCATCAGCATATTTGGGTAGAAACTGTTTTAATAGCCAAACTGTTTGATTTCTAAATATCCATGCATGAATTTTTGTATGTCATAAACATTACATGTATGTCATAAACAAAACATGTATGTCATAAACAGTTTAGGTATGTCATAAACAGTATAGGTATGTCAAACAGTATAGGTATGTCATAAACAATACATGTATGTCATAAACGGTATAGGTATATCATAAACAGTATAGGTATGTCATAAACAGTATAGGTATGTCATAAACAATACATGTATGTCATAAACAGTATAGGTATGTCATAATAAACAGTATAGGTATGTCATAATAAACAGTATAGGTATGTCATAAACAGTATAGGTATGTCATAATAAACAGTAAAGGTATGTCATAAACAGTATAGGTATGTAATAAACAGTATAGGTATGTCATAAACAGTATAGGTATGTCATAAACAATATATGTATGTCATAAACAGTAAAGGTATGTCATAAACAGTATAGGTATGTCATAATAAACAGTAAAGGTATGTCATAAACAGTGTAGGTATGTAATAAACAGTATAGGTATGTCATAAACAGTATAGGTATGTCATAAACAATACATGTATGTCATAAACAATACATGTATGTCATCAACAGTAAACTAAAATTCAACTGTACCAGTAAATAAAGCGGAAAAAAAATATTACCGTTAATAAACATTGTGCATGTTTTCACAAAAATCAAATCAAACTGTACTTTGAAGTGAGGAAAAAACGTATCAATTTCTTGAAATAGATATCCTTGCTCTATGTATACCCTAAAATAGCTTTCCCAGAAATATATAAATATGAAATTAAGGTAAAAAATACATTCTACTGTTATTATGATATGAGATCTGTTTGATTTGAGTTGAGGTTGAAGTTTGTATTTACCGGCAAATTCTATATGGTTAAAGTTGTGGCAAGGATGAAAGATAGAATGGCATTTACCAGCAGAATCAGATGAATTATTTTTGTATGTCATAAACAATACAGGTATGTCATAAACAATACATTTATGTCATAAACAGTATAGGTATGTCATAAACAATACATGTATGTCATAAACAATACATGTATATCATAAACAGTATATGTTTGTCATAATAAACAGAATAGGTATGTCATAAACAGTATATGTATGTCATAAACAATACATGTATGTCATAAACAGTATAGGTATGTCATAATAAACAGTATAGGTATGTTATAAACAGTACATGTATGTCATAAACAGTATATGTATGTCATAAACAGTATAGGTATGTCATAAACAATACATGTATGTCATAAACAGTAAAGGTATGTCATAAACAGTATAGGTGTGTCATAAACAGTATAGGTTTGTCATAAACAATACATGTATGTCATAAACAATACATGCATGTCATAAACAGTATAGGTATGTCATAAACAGTAAAGGTATGTCATAAACAGTACAGGTATGTCATAAACAGTACAGATATGTCATAAACAGTATAGGTATGTCATAAACAGTATAGATTTGTCATAAACAATACATGCATGTCATAAACAGTGTAGGTATGTCATAAACAGTATAAATATGTCATTAACAGTATAGGTATGTCTTAAACAAACAATACATGTATGTCATAAACAATACATGTATGTCATAAACAGTATAGGTAAGTCATAAACAGTATAGGTTTGTCATAAACAATACATGTATGTCATAAACAATACATGTATGTCATAAACAGTATAGGTATATCATAAACAGTATAGGTATGTCATTAACAGTATAGGTATATCATAAA